>CM060484.1:21970030-22395030 GCA_030544235.1 Lepturacanthus savala
TGGAATTTTCAAAGTTGTAAACTCAGTCAGTCATTTTCTATTCCCGCTTATTCCTAAATTAGGGTCATGGGGGTCTGCTGGAGCCAATCCCAGCGCATTACAGGAGAGAGGCAGGGATACACCCCAGACAGTCGCCAGTCGATCGCGGGGCACACACACACCATTCATTCACACTTATGGGCAAATTAGAGTCCCACTTAACCTCAGCATGTTTTTGGACTGTGGGAGGAAGCCGGAGAACCTGGAGAAAACCCACACAGACATGGTGAGAACATGCAAACTCCACACAGAAAGATCCCAGACCAAGGTCTTGAACCTGCGACCTTCTTTCTGTGACAGCTCTACCCACTGCATGCTTTCCAATTAACTGGAATAAATAGGAATTAAAGGAAATATATAAGAGTAACAGAAATGAATCCAAAATTTACAAAATGTAATGCAGGCCCTTAACAGGAAAATTAAATAGGTCCCAGACACAGGAGGTCTCGAATCTGCAACCTTCTTGCTATGAGGCAATAGCGCTAACCCCTACGCCATCATGTCGCCTGTATTACTGTTTATCTTGCAAATATTAAATAAATATGTATTTATAGAGTAGCTAACTAGCTGGAAAGTTAGGTGATAAATGTAATGTTCATTTTAAATGTTCATTTCATTGAGCTTTTTTTTCCTGTACCCATACAGTACAAAAATTTCCCTCAAAGCTCAAAACATTCAGCAGGCAAGAGTTTCCCTCCAGGGGAAACTAAATCTGCTGTATAAGAGTCAAATAAATATAAATATTTCCAAAATTTCCTAGCTTAACTTTTCTGGGAATTTTCTGCCCCTTTTCAACTGTGATTGCAAACCCTGATTGCAAGCTCTAATTTAAAATTCTTGATTTTTGATCAATTATTATTAAGCAAAACTGAAAACTTTTTGCATATTGTTTATTTAAAAGTAGTGCAATGAAATTGCAGATGTTTTCTGCAATTTCTGCATTTATTCACGATAAATAATGATGATTATAATAGTGATCAGAATAATCGTGATTAGCATTTTGGCCATAATCGTGCAGCCCTAGTTACAAGCTTGCAGCTGGTGTGACTTGAAGCTTATAGCTGGAGCTTATAGCTAAGCAATACTTCTCAACTCAAAAAAATCTCTCAAAAAATATATATACATCGTAGTAGTTTGCATTATATGTTCTTAATACATCAATTAAGAACATATAATGCAAACTACTACGATAAATTAACAAAAGATTATTAGGATTATATATAAGTAATATATAATAATAATATATATAGTAAGAGCCGAGATCTCAGAAGCTATGAGCCATACAATTATAAACTCTCAGCTCACATTTCCAGCTCTTCTTCTCCTGTCTTGCTCTGCCTTCAGCTGCCCTTACCCTAACATCTCTCCTCCTTTCTCTCTCCTGTTGTTTTACCAGCAGCGCTCTCCCAGCCAGATGTACTCTGTAGCCAGAGTTTATCTTACCTTGGCTTTAAAACTCAGGTCCTCCACATGATTAAAAAGAGTCAGGGTCTGAGAACCAACTTCAAAAGGAGGAGATGAGGGACCTCAGGGAGAGAAGAAGGAGGGACAGGCTGTGTATCTAATTATGATGAGTCATTTATTTGTGTGTGTGTGTGTGTGTGTGTGTGTATGTATTAGCACACCAATGCTACATGCTAGAAGAAATGCTAAATATGCTAAATTTCACTTTGGGAAAAACAGCAGACCCAAGGAATTGTTTTTGCCTCAGAAAGTCGCAACAACATTTTAATGATTTGCTAGGAGGCAGGTTTCTAAATACGAACACCTGCGTCTGATGAAAGCGCTACTCATGTCATGTGACAACTAACCAAATATAAACAGCGTATTATGAATAACAGATCCACGAGAATATTAGTAGTGCTTCTGCTGCAGCGAGGGGACTATAAAAACAAGCTGCAAGTCCACCACCATGATCACTGCATCTTTGTGCATATTTTGGAAGATTCATTTAATCATCCAAAATATATAAATAAATATAAAAATGTAAATATATATTATATAAATAGTAAAAAAAATCATATGTTGTACAAATGTAATATGCTATATAATACTAACAATGTGCAGAAATGTACAAGTAAGAGCAATTTTAATTGGCAACCAATACATTCAAGTCAAGTATCTGAAACTATTTTAAACTCCGATATATGATATATCTAGCTTTATCTAGCTTCATCTAGCCTTTAACTTTTGGTTCTTTCGCAAACAATAACGCTACCATTATGAGCAACTAATTATTGTTTTTTTTTCTCTTTTTTTTGTACACAAACTGAAACACGATTTTGCCACCAGACCCTCACAACACTCCACACTACAATGGTTAAATCCACCACAAAGAGTATAAAGTGAGCAATAACTGATGCTGTGGTGCTGTTTGTTGCACTAGACTTGTAGCCCATCAGCACAATGAAAGGTGTAGTGTATTTTCCACCTCTTATATTCATAAATTTAAGTTAATCTAAAAAATGTTACTTGTTTGGAGTAATAATGTACATTTGGATAGAATAAGTACCCCGCAACCAAGGTAGTATTGTTTATTCCTATCTTGTAAAATAGGAGGCCAGGTGAAAGTAAATCTTGTATGAATGGAAGCTGGGCATGTAATGGGTAAAAATGGCCAAAGGGTAGAAAGACCTGCAGCTCTGGTCAGAGGTTGAGAGTCATATCTTGTAGCTAGTGGTGAGTTGTCTTGACCAAATAAAGATTGATTTGACCAGTTATAGAGTAAGTATTTGGTCTATACTTGGTTTAACCAAGTATAGACACTCCGGAATATTTGGAGGAGAGGACTTAACAACCATATAGAAAGATATAGGAAGGTACGCTGAACTTCATGAGGAGATATGCAGCATGATCAGAACAGCTTCACCACAGACTCACGGACAAGTATTCAAATGGAGTTGTATGTGGATCAGATCAGCACTAGTTAGGACACAATCAGGCCTGTTCAAGGCTCAGATAAAGTGCTGCTACTGCTCCTGTGGAGGATTTCCCAGGATGACACCATTCAGTTCTACAATCTGCACACCGACTGATTAAAACACAGAGTAGGGTTCCTACAGGTTTCTTCCAAGTTAAATTTGATCTCTGCTAAAAACCTTTAAACCAATACTTTAAACTCAATACCTATTTCATGGCCAGACCTACTGGCAAAGAAAAACATTTTTTATTTGTCAGTCATTTTCTATACCTGCTTATTCTTCATTAGGGTTGCAGGGGTCTGCTGGAGCCTATCCCAGCGCGTTACGGCGAGAGGCAGGGAAACACCCCAGATGGTCGCCAGCCAATGGCGACCATCTGGGGTCTGGGGTGTGGGGCACACACACCATTCGCTCACACACTCACACCTATGGGCAATTTAGTGTCGCCAATTAACCTCAGCATGTTTTTGGACTGTGGGAGGAAGCCGGAGTACCTGGTGAAAACCCATGCAGACACGGGGAGAACATGCAAACTCCACACAGAAAGGTCCCAGACCCAGGACCAAGGAGGTCTTGAATCTGCGACCTTCTTGCTGTGAGGCAACAGCGCTAACCCCTGTTCCACCGTGTCACCCCCATTTTTTATTTGTTCATTCATATTTGTAATAAATGCATTATACATCCCTATAAAATATTTTTTCACTAAAACCTCACCTGTAGTAGTTAGGGCTTTGTGAATATGATGTACAGAGTAGGGAAAAGTCAACATGGTGAACATTTTTCATCAATCAATTCATACTAAAACATGTAACTTGCAGACGGTCCCTAACATTGAATGAGGGCAGATTGGTGACATGGAGACACCATTTTCTGGAAAACTGTAAAATGGCAGGGGAAGTTGACAGTAATATTATAGTATTTCAGCGTATGGTGATGTTGCTATATACTACACTCTTTTACTACACTATTTTACATGGACACCGCCTTGGTCTCAGATTACAGTTTTTCTCTATCACTTTGGTACATTTTTCGAATCATTCTTGCAATTTGCAGAAGATCAAGTGCATTTCTCAAAACAGTTTGGACAGGTGATCCACAGCAAAACGCTGTGGATCACCTGCAAAAGCCAGTTTCTTGCTCAAAATCCTTAGTCCATCCCTCAAAGGCAAGTTTTTGTGTCAATATACTTATCAGTGCCATCAGAATGTTTAATCATTGTGTCATTGTGTACGGATAAGACAGTCAAATTCATTAGTCATGTTGGCAATTGAATAGTGCACTTTGAAGGGACATGTTGATGTAAAATGTGGTTTAGGTGTGATGACAAGTGTTGTACATTTGACCTCATATAATGTATATGTGTAAGACTGATTGGAAAAGACAAGATTCACATTTACAGAATGACTTCTTTATTGGCAAACATTGACATTGCAGTGCGTAAAGAAAAAAAAAAGACACCACTGCACATAACAAAGGTGAAATACAATACGTAAGTAAACATAGGTCAAAAATATAAACATAGGTCATACAGTAAGTAAACAAAAAAATATGAACAACTCCCCAAATTCTAATCTCAATCCTGATCTTCAGCTTCTTCCCGTTCCTGTCTGTTAGGCCACAAATTCTCATCCACGTCACACCTGATGTCCTCCCGTGCAAGGCAGCGTGGATAGTATCTTCTTGCATGCCTAATCCATGTCCTGCAGGAATCTGCAGTAATGTCTTGGCATGCTGCATCCATTGCAGCCAGAAGGGTCACTTGTGTGTGTGGCTCTCGGTCATACACCTTCCACCTCCAGGCTGAGAAAAATTATTATAATAATAATAATAATATTATAAATAATAATAATAATAATATAAATTAGGTTTGCATACCACTGCCTTACTAGGTTTGGCTTACATTGTCCCATATTATGGCATATTTGGGCTGGGCCATATTCTCGGCTGGGCCACCTAGGATATGATCCCTGTATGATCCTAGTGTCTAGGAATGCTATTAGACGTTCAGAGTTGTATGGACCCATCGGTGGAATGTTATCTGATATTGTGGCACACATAGTTATGTTGCCACCCCTTTGGCCTGGTACATCAATGGTGACTCGGTGTCCAATAAGGTTTCGACCCCGTCTTCTGCGCTTTGTCAGATTGATACAGTAAACTCCATGTAATTCAGCACGTGTCCGCTTCTTCTGCCTCTTCCTACTCCTCCACCACGCAGCCTCACCCCTCTTCCTCTCCTTCTTCTTGGCTGTTGTCCTTCCATTGTCAGACATTGTAACTTTCTATTGTGCTCTGGTTACCGATATACTCCCTAGTAGATTGTTCATGAGATGCTCCATTGAGCTCATTCAGAAAACTGTTGATCATTGGTTGATCAACTCTTTTCATTAGAGACAGAAAGATTCACCTGGGAGGAATTTTCCAATTTAGATCATATTTACAGACAAATGTCTTATGGAAATGTATATATGCTTGACATGTTATGATGGCTTGGTAAATCATTTTGCATGTGAAGACTTATATGATGAACTATAGCCTAAATGTTTTGGGGAAGGAGACTATTTCATAGAGTCCTATAACAAAGCATTTTGATTAGCATGACAAAAGCAATTGATAATGTACGAAAAAACTGAGAATTGTACACAATCATTTGCATGGATGGACAAAAGCATTTGCAAATTGTTCAATGCAATGAGAAACTGCATTTTTCATCTGCACAAATGGCATGATGATGTGACAATTGAACAAGAACTTTTGAGAATTTCAATTCTGATGTGAGAAATGTACTAAACCAATTGAGAAAAACTGTAAAAGGTAAAGTCATCAAAAAGAAGTTGACCCAATATCTAACCTGCCAACTTCACCGCAGTTTCCTTCCTGAGATAAATTATATAATCTGACCACCCTGACAACGACACTAAGAATCTAGGACACAACTTCTGACAAGACAGAACTTTTGGGCTATGACTCCTCCTCTATTTAAAGGCTATGCTATTTAGTCAAAAATAATAGTAGTTGACAAATGAAACTTGGGAATGTGATACAGAGAAGTTATGGACTGCACAAATTTTAAGACCCAGTTAGCAAATTTGATGATGATGCTACTGTGCCTGAAGGAATTTGTTTTTTCAGGATCCCCTGAGAGTCACCTGTAGGACAGGATAAGATCCAGTCTCTGATGGTTCTAGTATTGAAAATCTTACTGTGGCAGTCTCGCTGCCCCCGTGGGTTCCCCGGCACCGAACAGACCCACAACAAGTCCAGTCTTTTTGGGTTCAACGGTTTTTCCATGCTTTATTGAACACACACACGCACACACACCGCACGCAGACCCACTGCCGCCGATCACCGGCCCGGTACGCTGCCGTCTGCTGGGTCTCTAGCGTGTCTGTCACTTTCTCCCCCCCGGGTCCAGCCTGCTACTGTTTTAAAAGAGACGGTGAGACGGTTACGTTACCACTTACCTTACGTGCTATGAAGACCTCAGCATCTTTTGTATCATTACTCACTTCATGCATGTAATTCCAAAGAGAGCTGATTGACTGATGTATGGATCAGTGCAGTGATCCATAAATCAGACAGGAGTATAAAAATGGCAGGATCCTGTTATTTACAGTGCGGGAGGTACCCTCCCGGGGGGTTTCCCCCCCTTTGAATTCTTACATGTATGTGGTCACAAACCTTGAGGTGTCTTTGACCTATAATTATACAAAGCTGGGTGAATGAATGGTCCAAGCACTGCCTCCACACTGAAACTCCCCACAGGGTTGTGATGTGGTCTTGCTCCTAATTCCTGTTCCTGTTTGAACACAAGCTTAACGTTGTGCAGGCAGAATGAAAGCAAAACTGAAAATGGGGGTAATGGATGAATCCCACACTGACAGCTGGAGCTTTGTTTATGTGCTCCATCTTGATTGCTCTATATGCTGCTGTGTGGACCATTGCAGTGTGGAAATGTTATCCTGAACCTATGCTCAAGGTTGATGCCGCAGAGTTTGGATTATCGCTCAGGTTGTAGGCGAGATTGCAGCTTGCTCTGCAGGCCCAGTTTTACAAAGCATACAGAATGAGGCGGTGGGTGGGCCTGGCAAACTGAGGTTGGTCTTTCATTTACACCTTCTCTGACCCGACCAACCTGTTCACACAGAATATTTGGTCAAAACATTTCAGATAGGGAAGTGCTGTAAATCATCTTTTGTCATTTAGACAGGTATAAAAACAAAGTATTTGTTGCTTTTAATCAGGACTGTAGTAATATACGTGTGTGTGTGTGTATATATATGTATATATATACTGTATATATATATATACTACTGAATATGACTTTAAAATATTTGTATTTTGTTTGTATTCATCCTTCAGTCCTTTCACATTTTAGCCTATACAGCAGGTTACAGATTAGCATCTCTATTGGCTATCTGAATCTGTAGGCAACTCTATGCTACTTCATTATTTTTCTCATTCTCTTACAATATCACAGTTTCACCTTTCCTCCTCTTTGCCTGTTCATCCTCTGCCTTTCTTGCTGGAAGAAATGATAACTTTGATTGATCTTACGTTACACCCTCTTATTCATTCAAATGTTCTAAAACTAGACCAGTAATATCACAGTGGTGTTTACTTTTGCTTTTACTCAGTCAAATATACAAGCAATTCTGTCACGTAGGACCGCATTCATGTCATGATATTTAGGTATTTGTTTTTTCAGCTTAGTGTTAACATTTTTACTTGCTGAAATACAGCCTCAGGGGAAAACAAATTATTGAAACTTAAGGAAAAAAATACCAAGGTCATGACACCTCGGTGTCCTCAATAGTGGCTATGGCCCTGCCCTAATGGAGATGGGGAAAAGGAAAGGAGAAGAAAAGAAGTGGGAGAAGTGAGAGGCGCAAGACAAGAGAAAGCTAACAACAGCAGATGGGGGGAGAAGCTTGAGTGAAGTCAGCTCAGGCATAAATATTGTTAACACCAGTCCAACTGAAGCTGAAACAGCCAAATAATACATCAATAATCAGGCTGGGGCCCAGAGAGGTTGAAGAACCCAAAATATAGTCCATGGATTCATCAGACTACCCGCAGAAATCATTTTAACACAAATGCAAATGTGTTTAGCATTACATTTCTATTCTAATGGAGTTCTTGGTAGGCAATAATAATAATACTAATAATTTCAATAAATGGACCTTCACCCTCCTGAAAACCTCTTAACATGAAACTGAAAGCATGACAGAGGGCAGCATGTTACTAGTGAGAGAGATAATGACCACCACCCGTCAGCCAACCACCGTTAAACTAAATGAAGGAGAATTAAATCACATTGTTTGCACAGACACCATCAGTTACAGCCCAAATGCAGTAATTTAGCCTTCTGTGTTAGAGTTGCTGATCATCGCAGTATAAACTATGATGTTTAAACTGTGTGGCTGAACAAGAATCAAAAATCAAACTCATGATCTTATTATCGAAATTCAAATAAACTCGTTCATTTGGAGAATCCAATCTACTGGTAGATAATTTTGATTAATGACAGACACAATCTTTTACATTTTGCACAATCTTGCAAGGTTTTACAGACCAATTGATCTTAAACTCAATCTCCAACATATTAATCTAACCAAATCAAACACGTAGATGCAAGTATTTGACAAACCATTTTTACAACACACAACTAATCATTAGCAGACACTCTTGTATCCATGTGAGGGACCGAGTCAGTCGGCAATGAGGACGACAGGTGGTATTTTCAAAAAGGGGTCTTTATTTACCCAAAGTATGCAAACAAAATTTCCAAAAATAATAAAAATTGGGCCCATAAAAGAGGTCAAATTAACAAACCGTCAACTGAACAAACTAACAGAAGACAAACGAACAGACCTCCCAACTGAACACAAAAGGGGAGCTTATATAGTGGGTGATCAGCCCATATTCAAACACAAGAGGTTAACAAACACTAAACACAACAACCAGCTAGCTTACTAACAAACACATCAGGACAATTAACTTATTAGAATAAACAGAATCTATACTTAATCAAACCAAATGAAATTACTAATTGTCTAAAAAGAGTAAACAAAGCAATAAATCCCCCCCATGAAGTGCAGGCACTGGGTTGGTCCAATCACTCTTCCACAAAATGGCTGAGCTTGTGGGGCGGATCCCTTTAACCCGGCCTTCCCAGCTCCCAGCAACAGCAGCACCAGCACCGGAAACTCAAAGAAAACAGAAATTAGGAAACTATACTAAACAAAGACTGTACAAAAGCTAACTAAATGTGTGCGCTTCAAATAGAAAACTAATGTACTGTCAAAACAATAAAGTGTTATGAAACAGAAAATATGTGATTTGTTCCAATAAATATTAAACTAATGTAAACTAATAACTGAATACATAATGTGTATAAACAAAACTTAACTATAACCAAGTGTGTGAGTGCAGATGGTTACAGACCTTTATGGTTGTGTGGCCACAACTGTGGCCATCACAATCCACAAATAATAAATATGCAGCTGCATGTTTTAGGTACAAGATTATTAAAGGTTTTATAACATTATATGAATAATGTGGGCCAGAAGCCTGATTGCGGATTTCTATTAGTCTCTGAAACCTAAATCCTCTCTGATGCACCAAATAACAAACACATCCTAAATGTAATAGGAAAACAGAAATGTCTTTTGGCTGAATATGACAGCGGTAATATGCAAATGCAGAGCTTCATCTGGCTAAATATTTATAATATTTTTGTAAAGATGATTCACCTCACACATCTGTTTATGAGTTTCCAAGTACACCTGCATGTGTTTAAATGATACAAATGAAACCATATACCTGATATCAACTCTCACTCTCTACATGTAGGAAAAACAGATTGAAGGAGATGCCTTGGCAACAAGACAAGGCAACGCTATCAAAATTAAGAAAGGACAGGGTGAAAATGTTATGTTCTGGTAATACTTTTGTTACAGTTACATAAATAACGACTGCTACTCAAAGGAAAATCAAGTATAGACACAAATTGTAACATGACCTGCTCCTAAATCATGACATGTAATGTGAATGATATGCAGCTGCACATTTAAAGATTGCTTTCATTCAGGTAGCATTCAAACAGTTTGGACAACAATTATGTTTTTGTACTTGACTTTAAGAGCTAAAGCTTTACATTTTAGCTGCTAGGAACAGTGTTCATTTCATTTTGTCAGATGACACTAGGCGAAATATATGTCACAATGTTCTTTTTCATGACAAAAATGAGACAAAATCAATGCTCTTAACCACTGACTGTGATGAAATTAACACATTTTTTGTTGATGAAAAAAGACATAATCTACTTTATTAAATAAAAACTTAGTTAAAATGCCTTTCTTTTTAATAGAACATAATATTCCGCATGTTGCATCTATATGTATATTTACCTGCCTGTTTAAAAAAATAAAATTTTGTGCAACCTTATCTTGCTTAGTTACCTATCTTGCTTCAGACCTCACGTCAGCAGTGTTTTTGCTGCTAAAACTAGGGTTAGGGTTATTAGTTTTAAATGAAAAATAAGCTACTTTTACACTGTATTTCATTAATTCATGTTGTTAGCTTTTTATGCATCTCTAAAGATTAACTGACTAAACCCCAAAAATGCAAGACTAAAACACTTTGGATTTTAGCTGACTAAAGCTAGGCTAAAATGCCAGGACTTTTTGTCAACTAAAATGTGACTAAACAAAAATAGGAATACAGTTATATGACCAAAACTAACAAATAACTGACAAGGAAAGACCCAATCCCTTGAGTCCTAAGGACTTAAAGTAGGTCTCGGGTATTTTGGGGCTGTTTTTACTATTACAAAGTAGAGATAAAGCAGAAATAGAGAAGACAGAGTCAATGACAGGCGACGTCTTATGAGCATCTTACACCAGCAGGGTTGAGTCTGAAGTGCCACCAATGTCTATCGCCGCAATAACATCAGGAAAACCACAAAATGTGAAGTGAGTAAGTCAGGATGCAACAGCTGATATAGGCTGGGATGTACAAAACTGATTTTTTTTTTTAATAGGACAGTGGTGTGTATTGTTATGGGGTGGGAGACAGATTTTGGTGAAGCTTGGGTTTATTTTAGTCTCACCTCTGTTCATCAATAACATCACATGCTGATATTATCAGTGTTGACTTGTCATTGTCTCGACTTAGTTATGAAACAAAAAAAGGAGCCAATGAACATATTTGGTCATAGTTTTCATTAACAAAATTAACACTAGACAGAATCAATGCGTGGAAAACTACTAACAGTGGAGGATCATCCAAGTGTGAAGCATCTTACAGAACTTAGCCCCGAGCCTTGGGCCAACCTGTTCATCAAAGACAGAGCGGGAATTACCCTGGCCTGGTGAACACACACACACACACACGCATACACAGGTCTAATGAGTCCCAGCTGTGAATGGTTGCGTGATACAGCAAGACAACAATTAATGTGGAGAGGAGGCAGGACATGTTGACCTACTAAACAGAAAGAGAGAGAAAGAGGGGATGATCGAGATGGAAAGATGGAGGATGGAAGGTGAGTGAGACAATGAAGAGAGATCAGGGAAAGTCTTCCAAATTGAACAAGACAACATATTGTTGGTCAGTGACCTCCACCATAAACTGGAAGACATGTCAGCTTCAAAAATACAACAATTTTCTGCTCTTACACTGCTATGGTTAAGGTTTAGCTCGACTGACCGTGATTAAATCCTGTGTCATTTGTCATCCACTTCCACCTCCTCCACCTGCAGACTCTGTGACTATAAGAGAAGTTAAAATACTTCTTCTTCTTCTCCCAATGGACGTGAGTCAATAACTTGAACTTTTTTCCCCCCCGTTGCTGAAACAAATGGTGTTTTTCTTAGGACAGTCTCAAAGTAACACAATAATGACTTGGTGCTGCGAAGATTACACTGAAATACTTCACTGTACGCTATTCACTCAAATATTTGACACTTAAATATCAACCAAATGAAATGAATTACTGCATATAGTCTAATCCCTCAGCAGCTGTTGGAAGCATAAGTCGATGTGAGCTTAATCACTCCTGACAAGCACCAAACTGAAGAGAAAAGCCACTCTAAACAGAATTACCATCTGTTATTCTGAAGATCTTAGACAGCTTAAATAATCATCGTGAACAAGAATAAGTTTCTCACAAAGCATGAAACCAGAGAAATTATGAAATGGCACAGTGTTTGTGTATTTGAACATAATGTGCATTCGTTATTTCGCTGACATCTCCGAAGCAGAGAATGTGCCCATAACCTTGTAAAAAGGTGGTACAGTCAGATTTTTATGATCTGCCAAAAAGAGCAAAATGTTTGCTTAACATTACAAATGGGTAAGACAGGTTTGTGTAAATCTAAATTTTGTGTGTTTAACCCTCGGTTTGGAACAATGTGTGGAAGTGAAGAAAAGCTAAACTGCTCTCAAGTCAGTGATTGATTTGGAAGCTAACTATAAGCATGTCTCTCTTTATCTCAAAGTATGAGAGAAATTGTACATTGTCTTACCCAATGTACTTTTTCGATATTAAGACTATGTAACAGTCCAACACACCCTCATTTGGCCAAACATGAAAAATCCACTTAAACTTCCACTTTTCTATAGAAATACACACTTCCTAAAGGCACTGCACTAGTAACAGAAAATCACAAAAAGCACATTCTAAAGCAGCTTCAGCTTCACTCGTGTCACCACACTCTCACAATCTCTACTTGGCATGCAGAGGAAACACTGAAGCACATAAAAATACAATATAAGATCCCATTCTCATCCCAGGTCACTGTTTTGTCCGATACAGACGCTAAAGGGTGTTATGTTCATTTGTGTCAGACGTCATGGGGTGTATCAAAATGTGCAATAATTGGCACCAGGCTGCATACTGTGTGTTGCTATTGGCTTGGGACACACACACAAATGCACATCCCAGGGATCGTAGCAGTCATCTCATACAAACATCTTTTATTTTTAATTAGTGGGGACAATAATACTAAGTAATTAATGCTATTTCTAAATGTATGTTTAGCCTTTGAATTGTACAGAAATGTATTTTTTAAATACAACTTTGTTGTTCAACTACAAGCTTTGTATTTTTCTTATATTAATATAATATAAACAAACCTTTTCTCTCTCTGCTTGTATAGTGGTTTTATCTCTTACTGGTCAGGTTCCTTTGAGACTGTATTTTAGATGTGTATTTCTTGTTTGATAAAGGGCCTTCTTTCCCAAAGCATAATCTGATATTATCCATTACATTTGCCGGAAGCATTTTCTAAATTGGGGATTCTATTTTTAAGTTTTTATTATTATTATTATTATTATTATTATTATTACATGTCTCCTCTCACCTATTTGTGATTGGTGTGCCTGAGTTTTGCTTCTTTTATGTACATATTGTCTGTCCCTGTTCCAGGTTTCCATGGTAACAGGAAGTTGTGTGGCTCAGGGTCTATATGTTCAAAACGTATCTGAATATTTTCCCTTTAATATATGTTTACAATTTATACAGATTTTCCATATTGTATGTAGTGACTGACTTCAGCAATTTATCCACTAATGGCTGCTAATGCTTAAAGTTTTAGACATGTATAATATTCAGTTTTGTCAATAGTTCAGTCTTATCTAGTGTCAATACTACATATTATGAGTTATCAAAAGATATCAAATACAGCCATACAATGTTGCCATACCATAGACCTCCCAGTGCTATGAATATTTTTTTGGGTATTTATAAGTAGATAACAGCAGTTCCTTGTTTCTGAACTGTTTCTGTGTAACACATGCAGTAGCAGCAACTCTTTGTTTAATTCCCAGATCAGAGAAGTCAGTTTTAATGCTGTAAACAACGGTTCCCTGCTGTATTTTGCCGTTTGACTGTTCCTCTGATTTTCATAAATTCCCCCCGCCTTGGCATATCTTTTTTTTAGTCACTCATTAGTCCCAGTTTATGATCTGCAAATTGTAATGAAGCAAACAAAGGGTATCTGCATTTTCTCCGCTGAATCTGTTCCTCTTCTTCTCATAAATTGTTGCAACCACTGAATAATCTCTTGCTACATGGAGGAGGGTGGAGGACAGGCGTTTCCTTGCCAGAAGGCTCAACCAGGTTTTGTTCTGTTTCCACCATTCCAGTGGCAGACCAGTCTCGCTGTCAATCACTGGCTTCCGGAGGTAACAGTTCATCCTGTCAGAGATGTCTTCACTCCCTTCCTCAGCAAGAGTTCCATGATGACTGTGAGCCCCAAGAATGTTTGCGTACACTTAGTCAACAACATCAGAGGGTTCCTCTTCCTCCACCCTTATTCATCTAGTTTCCAATCCTTCATCTCCAATGGTGGATTGTTGTTGTTCAGACACAGAAGTAATGGCTTATTCCCCTTTAACCATTGTTTTGCCTTGTTCAGTGTGTCCTCTGCTGCACAGACATGGCCCTCATGTCAGGGATCCAGCAGAGTTGCCAGCAGCAAACATCTGGTCTCCTCAGTCTTGGAAAATCTTTTTCCAGGCTCTGCAACTTTGTCTCCCACAATTTTCTAATCCCCACAGTAGTGGAACCCTCTGCCAGATGCAGCATCTTCAATGCTTGGGATAATGCAGGAGACAGATGCCACTGCCTTGCTCATCTCATCTCTACTCTTTGGTAGGGTCAAATGTCTTGATCAATCTTTAATTAATATCCTATTATTCAATGTTGGACATAGCATAAATTACCAAATTCATACCAAATTACCAAATGCATTCATTTGTTTCAATCACTTAACGATCAGGTGTTTATTTAATTAAGAGCAGGGGTCTCAAACTCGCAGCCCGCGGGCCAAATGGCCCGCCAGACGCTGGTTTGAGGCCCCCGCCTTGATATTAAAGTTTAATGTTAGTGCGGCCTGCGCGAGTTTAGTACGGTGCCCAAGAACCCTCAATGCTGCAAATAAAAGAAACGCTGCAAACAAAAAGAAACAGCGCTGCAAATAAAAGGAAACTCCACACCGGAAATGAATTACCGGGGACTATTATTGGCTGTGCACCTGTAGTTTTTTATGTGAGCGAAGAAGAAGAATACGAAGGAAAAGAAGGTGTTGTAAAGCAGAAGTAATTAGGGGGCAAATCATTGTTTCTCCAGTAGGTGCCCCTTATATGACCATTATGGAAGGTTATGCAAGGATGATTGATGAAGAAAACTGGAGGTCCCGCGCATGTGCAGATTTTTTTTTTTGATAATTTTCATTGGCAAGTTAACACATATTTTTTGGAGGAATACGAAGAAGAAACAATTATTTGCCCCCCGAATTACTTCTGCTTTACAACACCTCTTCTTCTTTGCTCACATAAAAAATACTGGTGCACCACCAATAATAGTCCCCGGTAATTCACTTCCGTTGTGTAGTTTTCTTTTATTTGCAGCGCTGTTTCTTTTTGTTTGCAGCGTTTCTTTTATTTGCAGCATTGAGGGTTCCCGGCCACCGGAGTTAGCACTACCTCCGTGCTAAATAGTTAAGTCTGTGTCATTCGAAGGCCGACAGCTTCGGAGAACCCGGACTATACCGGCAACGTGACTGTGCCCACGGTTCAGCAGTGCTGAATACACGTATAAACCATGGATGTAAACTACCCGCCGCTGCTGCCTTCACCAGTGCTGCTGAATACACATTTAAAGAGATAAACAACAAGCCGGTGTGGCTGTCACCGAAGCCGGGTGCTCCGAAGCACCAGACCTGACGTTACACGTGTGCAAGAATGAGGAAAATGAGTGCTAAGAGGCTAACATGGAGCTAACACTATTACATACGCACACAAGCAAAGTTTTATGTGTATCCGTGTTAGCGTTAGCTCCATGCTAGCCACTAGCCTAACTTTTCGAACTTCATTACATTTTTTTATTTAATTACCTTAATATTAAACGGCCACCACAAACACTTTGTGTTTCCATGGTTTCTGACCTTCAACCAATCACTAACTGTGCCGTGCTGACATCATATGCAGGCGCAGGACCCTACCTACCAATGACAGAAATGACGTCTTTGTACGTCAGCTGAACACTAAAACTGGAACTTCAACACAACATTGAGACACAGTGGAATTATATATATTACATATATGTATATTACATATATATAATATATATTATATATATTATTGGTGATGAGCACAGACAATTTCAGGAAAAGTGTGGAAAACCTGATGCAGCCCAGCCTCAACCAGACCCTAGCTCCAGTGGCCCCCAGGTAAATTGAGTTTGAGAACCCTGATTAAGAGGATGTGATTCATCTCTGCAAGAATGAAATGGTGTTTTATTAGAGCACAACAGACATACACTCACCGGCCACTTTATTAGGTACACCTGTCCAACTGCTCGTTAACACTTAATTTCTAATCAGCCAATCAATTCAATTCACTTTATTTATGTAGCCCAATTTTACAACACAGTTGTCTCAAAGTGCTTTACAAAATCCAGTCCAAAGTGACCCAGACATCAGACAATCACATGGCAGCAACTCAGTGCATTTAGGCATGTAGACATGGTCAAGACAATCTGCTGCAGTTCAAACCGAGCATCAGTATGGGGAAGGTGATTTGAGTGACTTTGAACGTGGCATGGTTGTTGGTGCCAGAAGGGCTGGTCTGAGTATTTCAGAAACTGCTGATCTACTGGGATTTTCACGCACAACCATCTCTAGGGTTTACAGAGAATGGTCCGAAAAAGAAAAAATATCCAGTGAGCGGCAGTTCTGTGGGCAGAAATACCTTGTTGATGCCAGAGGTCAGAGGAGAATGGCCAGACTGGTTCGAGCTGATAGAAAGGCAACAGTGACTCAAATAACCACCCGTTACAACCAAGGTAGGCAGAAGAGCATCTTTGAACGCACAGTACGTCGAACTTTGAGGCAGATGGGCTACAGCAGCAGAAGACCATGCCGGGTGCCACTCCTTTCAGCGAAGAACAGGAAACTGAGGCTAAAATTTGCACAAAATTTGACTGATTTACTCATCGGAATTGGACAATAGAAGATTGGAAAAACGTTGCCTGGTCTGATGAGTCTCGATATCTGCTGCGACATTCGGATGGTAGGGTCAGAATTTGGCGTCAACAACATGAAAGCATGGATCCATCCAACCGTTGTATCAACGGTTCAGGCTGGTGGTGGTGTAATGGTGTGGGGAATATTTTCTTGGCACTCTTTGGGCCCCTTGGTACCAGTTGAGCATCATTGCAACACCACAGCCTACCTGAGTATTGTTGCTGACCATGTCCATCCCTTTATGACCACAATGTACCCAACTTCTGATGGCTACTTTCAGCAGGATAATGCACCATGTCATAAATCTGGAATCATCTCAGACTGGTTTCTTGAACATGACAATGAGTTCACTGTACTCAAATGGCCTCCACAGTCACCAGATCTCAATCCAATAGAGCATCTTTGGGATGTGGTGGAACGGGAGATTCGCATCATGGATGTGCAGCCGACAAATCTGCGCCAACTGTGTGATGCCATCATGTCAATATGGACCAAACTCTCTGAGGAATGCTTCCAGCACCTTGTTGAATCTAGGCCACAAAGAATTGAGGCAGTTCTGAAGGCAAAAGGGGGTCCAACCCGTTACTAGCATGGTGTACCTAATAATGGCCGGTGAGTGTAAACCAACATTTAAAGAGACACCACCTGAGAGCACCTAACACAGATGACAAAGCACCCGAAGTTTTTTATTAACTTTGCACTTGCATGCTGGAGTAGGCCATAACACCTTGTCGCCACCTACTGCTTTAGGCTACTGTTGCTTTTCTGTGTAATTAACATAGTCGTGCACTCGTGAAACGACACGTGAAATGACATAAAAAAGCAACCAAAGTCAACATGTGGTTGTAACTTAAAATTTGACTGCCACACCTGTTGAAATTTAGACAATGGGCATAGCCAGAAGGCTTAGGTGGATACATGCATAACTTGCTATTTGTCAATTAATCGGGAGATAGTAGATAATTGAATTGAATCTCACTGAAAAAATGTAATTGTTAAAGTAATCAATGCATTGAAAAAAATAAGATTAATTGTTTAAAAAATAATAAAAAATAATCGTTTATCCTGGCCCTATTTCCCATGTTCTCCTGCATACATGTTCAGGGAAAGCTTCTGCTCTGCTCTGTGACATGTGCAGAGTAGAGTTCAGTGTTCCCATAGGAGAACACAAGGTCTTCTTGAACAGCCCTCAGATGCAGTTTTGACGGCACAGAGTGGTTTAAGTGTGTTGCACATGTCTTCATCTTGCCGATAATGTACCACACTGCTCTCTGACTGCCCCAATTTACCATAAGTTTCAATATGTTTGCGCTGCAGCTGAGGTCCAGTATCTCTGCCAGTTTCATGCCTTTGATCATGTTTGTGTCGATATCTCTAAGCACAAGCACCACTCTCCCTTGGTTTCAGAAAAAAACAACAAGAAGCTTTTCCAGTCATTGTCTATAAAATGAGACTCATTATTTCAGTTTCTCCTCATCAACAGTCTGGTAAAAGTCAAACGAGGGTCAGCAATCTTTGGTGCAGTTAGTGGTTTGATTTTTTTCATACCCTCTGTGTACACAATGTTGGTGTGATAGGAATTCTCATTTTTAAGGATATACCTTGGTTCTGCTACAAAAAAGCCCACATCTACATCTGTATAGGCCTGGTTGTCTATAGCAATTATTTCTTTTATTATCAAATTGCTTTGACCTGGGATCAAATTTTTGCTATTTTCTTTGAGCACCAAACATCTGTGTTATAGTAGGCTGAAGTGAGTCAGCTCGAGTTTCTTTTTTTCTCATGTTCCTCTTCATAAACAGGGATATGTTGACAATTCAGGTGATTCCAGATGTTTGTGGTGCTTTTTTTTTCTTCCGTTTCAGCCACCATGCAAACCAATTCACTGCAGATTTTGCACTTGGCCTTACCATAAGCAACTAGATTTCTCTCTAGATATCTGTAATTATTAAAATAACAACAATTGTGTTGGGCAATGTCCCCTTAATTGTCAGTTGTTTACAGTGAATCATCATGATTGATGATAATATTGAGAGGCGGTGCTCGCTGAGAATTCTGATTGGTGATAGCACCAAACATATCTCTTTAACCCTCTAAAACTGTCATCGCAGTGGAAGATGAAATTCCGTAGTTCATTTAACTTTGAATAACTTTTTTAATTGGTACTTTTGACTTTTTTTTTTTAACCCTAGCTCCTTAAATGGTTTTAGCCTGACAGCTAGCAGTGGAGCTGTTCCAGATCCAATATTGACCCTTTTATTATACATGTTTTGCTTTGTGAAAATATTTTGACAAATCAAACCAATCAAATCAGACCAACCAAAAGGCTGATCCAGATCTTCAGTTCACTTCTTCCTTCCTTTAACTAAGCACCAATTACTCAGGTATTTTAGAGACTGCCCTTCAACAGAAGATCAGTGCTTTAGATCATGTTTTTGACATGGTATTATGATGGCGGCTCTGCAATATGATGTTGGGTCATCCATTTCAATGAACAATGATATCGTCCATCGGAACAACCCTACTGACAATGCTGTCTTTGTTTCATCAGCCTGGATACAGATTATCTCAAAATGCTGGATATCAATCAACCGTTAGTGCTTAGGATAAACTTACTTTATGCAACATTTATACTTACTTCTGCTTAGAATACCCAAACAACTAAAGGTGTTGTGCCACTCCCATGCTTTGCATGTCAGCTGAGATAAACACTTGCCTAGTTAGCGTTTGCAGACTCAAACAACAAATAATGCAGTAATCACCTCCCCGCCAACATTTTAAGAGGTGAAATCAACCACACCACAGCCACAGCAGCTGGTCAAAGCTGGTCCGAACACACATTCGCACATGTGCACGTGTGATACACGCGAACAGGCAACCGCATGTTCTATAAACTCTGTTACAGTTTCTGAGTCTCCCTATGCACACAAATGCTTGACACACAATCATGCTTTCAGATTTGGCCACCCAACACTCATCTCGCTAATAAAGCTTTTGGGTCGCAGCCCAGTGAGGGGCTGGTTCGAGGGGCTGTGCTGAGTAAACAGAGCTTTAAAAACAATAACAAGTCACTTGTGAAAGATTCAGAGTTTGCAGCAGTTCTGTGGACTAATAAACTTTGTATAAGCAGGTGATTTTATTGGGACCTCGGGGTAAATGTGCGGAGGTGTCTGCTTGTGGAAGACGAGGGATCAGACAGTCTGGTGTCACCAACTCCAGAACAAAAGCAAACACACATGCTTCAGCAATATATGTATACACATGCATAAAATACACACTTAACACATTTTTAACACTTTAATCAGCTTAAAATCACCAGGTTTCCAATAAACTTCACCATTCTTACTGCAACAAGGTCCTTTGTCCAAATGCAAAAAACTAAACTGACTACTTATGCTGCAAGATGATGTGTCCGGTGACACACAGCTTTGACCAGTCGAATATATGTACCCCTTTTTTCTTGTCTTAATTGTGAGAATGGTGTACCGAATTTAAGTAGCACAGTTCCCACCTGTCACTTGTCATTCCAAAGGCCTGGCTAGTGGCTGTCAGATTTGCATGGTCTTATCATGGGAATTGTCATTGGAAATTTCCATTGGGTCGCACTGCTGTCCATCAACCCAAAGGTGGTCAAACCTCTCGTACTCGGTCCTCATTGGCTTTCAAGCTGGCTACCTCCTGACCCCATGCTTTGATTGGTTTGTGTGTAGTGTCAAGGTTGAGGATCGTAATTTCCCACAGCTATCAGGTGGATGATCATTTTGGAAAAGGAGAATTACTACCTAAAAAGGATTTAAACTAATATATAAAGAACATTTTTGGGAAATTAGCATTTTGTATGCATAAAACAAGTCTTAGATGTTTTCAACTCAGGAAAAATGGGGGCAAAAGCAAAAGTTTTGAGTTTATACATTTGTTCAGTGATTTGCTGTACTAATGTTACTGAAGGGCAGTTGCCTTCATAAAAGGCCACAAAAAGCCTTGATATTTTCCATCAATGGTGTCGAACTGAACTTGCTCACACACATCAACTTGGTGGATGATGGTTTGGGGCCATGACTGTCCATTCAACACTGGTCGCTCTTTTCTCTATTTTGTGGTAACAACAAGGTCAATAATAGTTCCCTCTGCTCATCTCACACACACACAGCCATGTTCTGTTCTACTAAAGCTCGGGTCATCCCACCTCACCGCAGTCTCCCTCGACTGGGGTAAAGATGAAATAATCTTCACACTGACGAAGAAAAAACACACTGTCCATCCAAAGAATGAGGAAGGAAAACAGGCGAGTGGCGCAGCTAGTGAGGTGGAAAAGTATTCCTCACAGAGAATCGGAACAAAAAGGCCAGGCATGCTGGAGACTGGAAGATGTAGCCGCAAAACCCTGGCTCTGACAACTACACAAAAAACAATAACTGTAGCTCTTTGGAGGCTTAGAGAGTTAAAAAAAATCTTCTCCCAATGTGTTTAAATGCAAAGTAGTAAAATTAGAATGTCTGTCTAGAAATATCTGCTGTCTTTTTCCTAATCCAAGAGAGTGGAGCCAACACTAATACACCTCTTAGAACACGAAGTCAATGTTATTTCATCTGGATATTGAGTATCTCTCTCTCAGTGTGTGTATGTGTCAGATATTACATCTAGAAATAGCTGAAATGACCAAAGCCAAGTTTAAAAACCACACACACAATGGAATCTGTACTATGTTTGTTTTTTTTTTCTTTAATTCCAGACCCCCAGTATGAGGGCTGACAGAACAGTGAAACAGGAGCTGAACAAGGGCCAGACACAGGCAGGAATGACACCAAAAAATACTCACTCACACCTTCCGCAGCCTCCACCAAAGTGCACTTCCATCTGTCATATTTACAGTGATCTTGAAACCATCTCTCAGCAGAACTTTCTTCAACAGATCATTGAACTGAGGTCCGGTTTGTTTTAGGGTCTCTTCGTGGTACCTTGTACTAGGCATTTCACAGTATTGGGTATTGCCGGAATTACCAGAATTGCTGGTGTGGTGCAGGTACACTGCTTACCTTTTTATTGTTTGCTTGTTACCTCCACCAAGGAGGTTATATTTCAGCCTGGTTTGGCCATCTGTCTGTTTGTTAGTAGAATACTTTTAAAAGATTTGGCTGGGTTTTCAGCAAATTTTCAGCGAATGTTGAGAAATGGTACCGTGAACAGTTGATTAAATTTTGGTAATGATCCGGAACAAATCCTGGTTCCTGGATCTGGATTAAATTCTTTGTTGTTTGGTACCATGCAAATGGACCTTCAAACAGGCACCATCGTTTAAGGCCACCTGGTGGTGATGTATTGCACCTGAATATTATAGGACAATAATGACCTCCACCAATATGCTTGGTAAAGGACTGCACTCTCAAAGTGCTTTCCTATTTTATAAAATTTGTTTTTCCACTTGTAGCATTGTTGCAGTTTAACTACATTTGTAATGCGGTATCATAGCGGTAACGTCATTGTTTTGTGAATCAAGTAGTTTTGCAGTAGCTTAACGCTTACGTTGATCAGGTTGAGCACACACAATCTTTTCTGAGCCATTTTGAAACTGAAGCAGAATTTTCTGCTGAGGTCTGAAAAGATAATAAGGATCAGGCAGCAATGTCACCACCACACAAAAAACTCCTGTATGCGCTGACAGAGGCAGTAACATCATTTAAAAAATCTTGAGCACAAATTCCTTTGCCTGCAATGTGCTGAGTTTACTGAAGAGAAATTTAATTGATATTCTTTTGTTACTGTGGTTTTACAGGAGTGTTTGTGTTAACTTATAGTTTGTCCTACAAATATATTGTATACAACTGTATACAGCAGTTCCCCAAGATATGTACATCCGACTTACAAACATCCATAGATATGAACATTCGCTGACTGATGTCCAAAAATGTTCATAAAAGCCATATTTCGTTCGCAAGCTACAGTACTACAGTAATTTCTTTATGTCCTGTAATTGTTTTTGGTAAGACTTGGAGAATAGTACTTTCTTATTTAGAGTAGTAATGGCATTTTAATGACTTCAAATGGCAATTATAGATGGAAATTTAACATAGAGACTTACAAACAATTCCAAACAATACGAACAGCCTCTCGGAACTCTCTCGGAGATTATGTTCATAAATTGGGTACTGTCTGTATTACTACTGTAATACAGCTGATCGGAGCAGTATTGTATTTCAATGTTATTCATAAATAAGTAGAGTGACATCATATTAAGCATTTTAAACTTATGTTATTCTTGTACTAAATATTGATCAAATGTACACAAGATGATATTCACAGTAACTAGCAACCACTAAAAATCAATCTACGTTTTATTTTATTTTAATTTTATTGTTTTAATAAAATCGATTTAGATGTAATTGCCCAACCTATGGACACTTCTACCTGTTATTTAACTGGCAATGTGTTAGACCATGCCGAGGTTGGTGGCAGCTGCAGAAGCAATAAGAGAGCGGGCGGCTATCTGATAATGGTTTAACTTTTTAAACTTGCCCCTGCAACTGCAGAAACCACAGCAAGGGAAACCAAACAGGAGCTAATTTTACTGGCGGCCGAGCTCCTCGAATTATACACCTCTTCACTAGCAATGACGATAAAATGGTTTTGGAGGAGCAGCTTCAAAGTTTGATTATTCAGTCTGAGTCAACATACAGTGTTTATTTAGCTAAATGTCAAATCCACACAAAAAATGTTTGAACTAACTACTCTTCATTGATTTTATGAAGTGTTAACTGACCCTTCCAGCATAGACACTTGGTTGAAGTGTTCTTTGGGTTTTATGAAGCTCAACGTCAATGGAGACAGAAAGGAGTCTCAATGTTCCTTGACTTTGAGCATCTGTGCAGTCTAGTTTTTGTAGTTCTTATGCTAACAACTGGAGCTCGATTTTAGGGTACTAAGCTAATGCAAACAACGTTGATATCATTTCAGCAAGTAAGCCCATCAGTTCTCAGTCTTTCTTTAGGGAAAGAGCTACACTTTGCTGATTTGGATTTCATTGAGCCACGGTCACTGATGGGAGAGCAGAAATCATCTTGCTGTTCCACATCCAAACAGACAGGCAGGTAATTCTAGACCCTGGGGGAACAAATTGTCTTGTTTTACCCACTCAAGACAATCAAGAGATTGAGGGGGAAGGGAGAAAGAGACATACAGAGAGAGGGGTGGAACCGTGAACACAGTAGAGTGGGATAACAAGAGATAAAAGATGAGTGTGTTTAAGCGAAAATTATAGAAAATAGGTCGTCTTAGACAAACTATGAAAGATAACAAACAAAAAGGAGGGGATTAAAAACGTGAAGAGAAATCTGTCTCTCCATCCTCCCACTGGTGGTCCCTGATCCCACTGTTCCCCCTTCTTGATTTAATTGCCCGGCTAGGAGTGAGATCAGAGCACAAATTCAGCACTAGTCTTCTATCAAACTACAGAAACAATAACCATAAGACATTAAGGGGATGAGAGAGGGGGGAAAAAACAAAACTCAAAATGTATGAAGAATGAGGAAAAAGTACATGGAAGCACACGTTTAAAAGCATTAAAAAATTAGAGAAAGAAGGAAGGGAAGGGGAAATGCAGGAACAAGGAGAGCTGGTGGTCCATTTCCTTGTTTTCAGCTATATTTAATTACCCAAGTAGGAGTAAGTTCAGTAGATCAGTAGATCAGCAGTAGGAGTAGCAGGCCTTCATCAAAGCAGCAGTCACTGCTTATTAGAATATTATTACAGAACAGCAGCAGTCAGCCAGTGGGCTGATTACTGACTGGGTCCGATGGGAGGCCTCATTTGACTGGAATGTATGGAGGCTGAAATGGAGAACAGGGATAAACACAGAAATACCATTTATAGACCAGACGTTTTGATATGCTTTTATAAAAACTTTGTGTCCACAGGAGAGGGACTTAAAGACCGGTCGTTCTTTTTCATTATGCTGTGTGGCTTTCATTGATCTCTGAAACATGAGATTTTCTCCCACTCTCGATTTTGTAAGATCTTGCAAAAAATCCATTTATTCTTTTATAGGGTCAGGTATCCTTTTGAATTACCCTTTTGAATTTTGAATTCTGCTCACCAATTAGCTAAAGAAAAGACATCAAATGATTAGATAACAAAAATATATTTAGATTTTAAGCATTCACTTTTATTGTTTCGGTAAAATAAGTAAGTTAAAAGTCTCCTCCTTGGTTTTTTCTTTGGTCATTTTTCCCTTTATTGCCAGAGGGAATGATGTGTTGCAGCTTCTTTTTTGAATATTTCAACAGGTTCCTTGCTTCTTGGTATTTCTTGGTATTTTCAGTTCTAATTTGGAACAGGTTTTTTGGTTCTCAACCCTAGTAATTCATATTTCAATGTTAGATTTTTTCCTAAAGAAAATTATGTAGATAATCGAAGGAATATTGTGAGTTCGTGACAATGCTGATGGGTTGCATGTAGGTTTGTATAACTTCAGAAGAAATTCTGCATTGCATAATAAGCAGGAATATAACACAAATATAAAAAATAATCAGATCCAGAGATGCATGAAAGAAAAGATACAAAACAAGTACAACAAATCAAAGTTTGTATATGACTGAATTTTGTGTAATTAATTCATTATGGAAGCTTTGATGACATACAGCATGTGGAAGGTTGAATGCAAGAATAGGGTAAATATTCCAGTATGAGCAATAATGTAGATGCTGTAAAACATGCATCTTTCTGATTAATTTACTTCCATCCAGTGCTTCAGAGCATAGACTGTTTAAAAAGAAAAGCATCCTTAAATGATTGGATGGGAAGAGTGGATATTTGAACATGCCCGTGTTAAGGTAGACTGTTTCCACTCAAACCATCCTCCTTTCTGTGTTGAATTAAACCAAATATGCACGACAAGCTAATGAAACACTGCCAAAGTAATGGAGAAGTTACAGCGGGTGACCAAAATGCAGACCTGATCTAGAAATACTAATTCTATGATGAAACACAAGCTTAGTCAACAAGCACTGCATGCTGGGTAATTAGCATTACCTACAGGAAATTCAGATCGCATCTCCTCCACCAATCAGGACAGAGAATAAACCTAGGTTGATTGGTTGGTTGACTGGGGGAAATTAGGCAAAGCAATGCCTATTAATTATCCTCAGATTTGATATGGGTGGTTGATATGGACTCTACCACACGATACACACACACACACAAACAGAAGTCAGCATGCAAGCTGTACGCCTCTATGACACACACATGCACACGCACACACACACACACACACACACACACACACACACACACACACACACACACACCAATACAGTATATCGCTCTTTAACTCACACACAAAGAAACATACACACACCTAGTGTGGTCCGACCAACGACCACCGTGACTGACTGAGACACAAACACACAAACCACAAGCATCCAGTCATTCCTGACTGAGAAAATATTCATGTAAAAGTTTGATTTGGTAGAATGTGTAATGTGTCCATGCACAAATGAGCAAGTAAAAATCCCTTTCATACAGTAAATCTGTAGACACATATTCAAACCAAAATACTTTAAACGCTACACCAAAGGCAAAACATAGTCATGTGAGAAGAGAAGAAATTTTTTCATTTGCTTTTTTTTTGTTCCAGACTTTTTGGAAATGTAAGGTCAAACAATTGCCTTTTCCAAGTTGGATATCCCACTATTTGGCATGTTTGCACTAATATGACATGGATCACAGGTTTAAGTCTCTGTCAAAAACCACAATGGTGTCAGCCAGCATGGTGTGAAGGATCTTGGAGAATTATGTCTGGGATTTCAGCTTGGGCAGCATCACCTCTGAAGTTGTGTGTTTAATCTCTGTGAAACAACACAATGAAACACAGATTAAAACAATGCAGGGCTTCCCATGCCTGCATCAACATGAGTACATACCAACATGAGATGGCAAACTCGGTGTGTGTTGTGTGCATATGCGTGTGTGTGTACAGGCGTACAGTGAGTCAAGGTTGGCTTAATTGGAGGTTGTTTGTATGTCTGCGAGAACGTGTAAATGATGGAGGTAAGAAGAAAATGAAGGAAAAGGGAGGGAGCAGGTGGCCTCCTTCATCTGGACCACAGCTGTACACAGCATGACTCACACACTCCTACCTTGACCAAAAGACACACACACACACACACACACACATGTACAACACAAAAATGCATAAGCACATACACATTTCTAACTGGGAAATGTTAAAAAAAACGTAACCTTGAGACATGTCAGATCACAGATCAGCCTACGGGGACCTCCCTGTCACCAACTATTGTGCTTTGATGTCAATAACACATTGAATATCAAATGTATTAACAGAAATATAAACACATTTTCATTCATTTTCATTTTAAAGTCAGTCATCAGTTTGCTGGATATATAAGTGAAAATGAGTCAGGGAAATTGAAACTCTGTCACATTACATACAGCACTGTTAAAAAGGACACAAAGACAGAAGAGCAATATGTAAGAAAAAATAAATGAATAAATATTAATAAAAAACCTTACCCTATATACCAACACCAACACAGAGAAAATACAATAAATAAAAATTGTATTATTTATTATGTACATACCATTATTATTGCATCATTATATATATATATATATATATATATATATATATATATATATATACAATATACAATACAATATATATACAATATACAATACAAATAATAATGGCAGACATTTCTCTGGAATGCACACAGTTTTCATCAGGTGTAACTTTACTGTCTAAAGGCTAAAATCTGTTCCATCATTAACTTACATTAACTTACTCAATTTTAAACTGATTTTCAACATAATTTGTTATAGTAACTTTGTTATACAAAGTTTGTTATAAATTCCATTCATGTAGATATGACACTAGATACTATCAATCATTCTAATTATGAATTGTCATATAAAAGTGACATCATGCATATTGTTCTAGTAATATTTTTACATACAATCATAATAGAAGAACCTTCACATAAAAAAGCAGAAATACCATGAAGTGAAAATGCTTTATTACAATGATTTACATTGTGCATCCCTAGATACTATAACATGATTTGTGTGGGTCATGTTGTTTAAAAGTCACTTTTTTCAGTTAGGCTTCTGAGGTTTCTGGGGTTTACTTATAGGCTGCAGGTTAGTTTATACACAAGTGTGTACGTGAGTGTGTGTGTACACGTGTAAGGGTGCTTGCCCTCCAGGGCATAGTTAAGGTCCTTTGGAGCTTCAGCTTATTTCCCTCTCATTTCACTTTGATTCCTGGAACATTTAACATTGCATACAGAAGACACACACACACACACACACACACACACACACACACACACACACACACACACACACACACACACACACACACACTCTTAACTAGACAGGGACACTTTACTGACAACAAGTTGGGCAACATTCAAATGCTGCATTCAATTAAACTGGCAAGTGACACATTCACCCCCCCACCCCCCAAAAAACAAACAAACAAACAAAAGAAAAAAAATCTCCTCCTGAGTCATTGGCAATTTGCGTGAATGTTGCTTTGATTTTAATCAAATTTGATCATCAAGAAGGCATATAAAATTCTTAATTTCATGGTGAAATAAATTACACGCCACAGTTATCTTTGACAGGAACTTGAGCTGATGATTTCTAAGTCACGCCAAAAGTCTGAAACAAGTGAGCACATTTTTTCCACATTTAAATAGCCAATTGTTTGGTTGGACTGCAGCATTATGGGTGTTTCCAGGTTCACTATGATGAAATAAAAATTGATCTAATCATTCAAAAGAATGCTTTTTCATTCCATGTGTATTAAGTGTTACAAAACTCTCACTTTTCATTCTGCACAGTTTAAAACTGGTGGGCTGGGATATTATTTTGGTATGGTGATTCCCAAGTCAATGCAAAAGTTTGTTAAACCAACATGTGTGTTGAATCTCTTGTGTAAAACAGGGCAGCGTGCCCTCCAGACCCCCTCTGAAGATTCCTTCCTCGTAGACTTTTTGTCTACTTTCCTTTTTTTTATTTGCAGTATTTTGTTCGTACATTTTTCATGGCTTGTTGAGATTCCATGTCTTGGATTGTGGTTTTCCTTTGCCATGATGGTTATTTGACTAAACCTTGGCATTGCTCAGTCAGAATTCTTTACACGCTCTTTTCATGGTTGGAGCACTGGAGGATGATTGTGTTTTCCATTGTTACAGAGGGGCAACGAAAGCTTGTTCTAAACTGATTTTGGCACTAAATGTAACCACAGAAACATGTATTATGTGATTACTTCTTAAGTGAGGGCAGAAAATCTAAATTTATTTAATTTCAAGTTTAATTGCACCTAGATTTCTATCCTTGATTTTGATGATGTTTTATATTTTCTGAATAAAAGGTGAAAAAAACAAAGCCAAAGATAGTGATGGAAAACTTATTAGTTTTGCAGGTATGGACAAACCTAAGTATTGGACAAATACGATTTTGATGGCCCTGGATAACAAGATAATCATCAATCAATCAAATTAATTTACAGTACAAATGAAACAAAACATATAGAAGACCAATAAAATGTTGAAAACATAAATTAAAACATAAAAAATACAGCAAATACGTAGATGTTTAAGATAAGCTATTATAATTCATTCTGAAATTTACAGGGATGTCACATTTTATTGCTGATTGGCCCAATAATGTAAAGAATAACATTAAACCAGATAACCTGCATAACAAGCAAAGCAACAAAGCAGAATAAATGTAAGACACAACACAAAACTATAAGGCAACATACGGATATGAACAAAAAAAAAAAGCATATGTATAGCATTAAAGTTGGCAGACAAGCAGTCAGTCTGGGCCTGGATATAGTCAAAGCTATATACAGTGACATTTAGGAACACAAACAGGCCATGACAGAAACATGACCATAAGAATTGAAATAAGCAGAACAGAGAGCCACTGTCCTCTAAATGTCACGCATATTAGCCTTTGATACCAGGAAATGTGCTTTGCGTGCTCCATAATCATGTTTTCCTCCTTTTAAGGGCAAAAGATTGACTCTTCTTTCGCTGCTTTCTGTGCCTGCTCGCGACTATGCATTTACTCTGCTTTGTCTCGCAAAAGCTCTTGTCAATCCCTCAAGCTCGGTTGTCAAGGGGTTTAAAAGTAAGCAACTGGACTTTTTTCTTTGGGCTTGTGCTTGGTTCCAAGCACTAACCTCATTTAAAGGAACAACACCAAGCCACTGGTTTAGATATGTGGATGATACATTCACGAAAATCAAAAGCCAGGAAGTAAAGGCCTTCACGAAGCACATCAACTCAGTCAACAACTACATCAAGGTCACCAGGGAGGACTCCAGAAACTACCCTTTCTGGATTGTGAGGTCCTTGCCGAAGAAGATGGAGGTCTCAGCACAGAGGTCTACAGGAAACCCACACACACCGACCAATATCTACTATTTGACTCTCATCACCCACTGGAGCACAAACCGGGTGTCATCAGAACCCTACAACACCGGGCAGACAGCATCCCTTCCAAAACAGAAGGGAAAGAGAAGGAACACACACACATCAAACAGGCACTAAGGAATTGTGGTTACCCCAACTGGGCATTCATAAAGATTAATAGAAGACAGGAGAAAGAAAACAAAACACAGAAAGACAAAAAAAAACAGAAGGAATCATGTGGTAGTGCTGTATGTATCTGGTCTCTCAGAGAAACTAAGAAGAATCTTCAGCAAGCACAACATCCCAGTTTATTTCGGTAACACCCTCAGACAGAGACTGGTCCACCCCAAGGACAAAACCCCAAGACAAAACCTCAACAATGTGGTTTATGCAGTACAATGCAGTGAAGAGTGCCCGGATCTATATATTGGAGAAACTAAGCAACCACTCCGCAAATGCAGGGCGCAACACAGGAGGGCCACCACATCAGGACAGGACTCAGCAGTACATCTGCATCTGACTTGGAAGGAAAAGGGACACTCCTTTAAAGACACTGATGTACACATCTTAGATAAGGAGGACAGGTGGTTTGAGAGAGGAGTGAAAGAGGCCATCTATGTCCATTTAGAACAATCTACTTTGAACAGAGGAGGGGGACTGCGTCATAACCTATCTGCTACATACCTGCCTTGAGCTCTCATCCCAAGAAGTTTAACTGCTCTTCACCATCAGAGCAGGACTCTTTCTCTGGATCACGTGACCACCACTCTCATTCCAAGTCACACCTTGAATTGGAATCCAAATTCACACCTTGAAGGGTGACCTATGTGACCCTTTGTTATGGGATGGGAGGTGTGGTCTATAGCTCCTCCCTCTGTGATCCAGAGATATAGCTCCTGGTTTCCATCATCAGGCTAGAACTGAAGAAGCCTTTTGGATGAAAGGTGAAACGTCTTCAAGCTCAAACAAAAAAGTCCAGTTGCTTACTTTTAAACCCCTTGACTACAATGACCTGGATGAGTGAGAATCTACACAGACCTCAAACTCGTTTTTTGTTATTAGATATAAATCTGGAGAACATCCGCTTAAAATCTATTGGGCCAGAAGCTTCATGAATCAGGAAACTCCAGGGATATGTGGTATTATTGATTAGGTGGGTGTTAACCCTCCTGTTATGTTATGGGTCGATTTGTCCCATTTGAAGATGTATGAAAAATAGTTAAAAGTGTTTTCTTCATCTTGCCTTAATTGCTGTAATCAATGTATAAAATGAAGATGGTTCATACTGATCAGCTCAATTTGACCCAGCAGAGGTAAGAGTGTGAGAAATATCAGAATATTACAGACATATTACGCACACCAAAAAAACAAAACAAAATTAAAATGCTATATTTCTATGTTTTGTGAAACTATTGTCTTTTATACAGTATGTTGGTCTTTTTTTTATGAAAAACAAGCCAGTCAGTCATTTTCTATACCTGCTTATTCCTCATTAGGGTCACAGGGGTCTGGCAAGAGGCAGGGATACACACTATATGGTCACCAGCGTGGGGCACACACACCATTCACTCACACCTACGGGCAATTTAGAGTCTCCAATTAACCTGAGTATGTTTTTGGACTGTGGGAGGAAGCCGGAGTACCTGGTGAAAACCCATGTAGACACGGGGAGAACATTCAAACTCCACACAGAAAGGTCCTAGACCCAGGACCCAAGGAGGTCTTTAACCCACGACCTTCTTGCTCTGAGGTAACAGCTAACCCCTGCTCCACCATGTCGCCCTGAAAAACAAGTGATTTATCCTAATTAATGTTATGTCGGTTGAATATTTGGACCCAAATGCAGACACAGCCAGGAGTCAGACAACAGTTTATTGTGGTGAAAGGTAAGCTAGCTTGGTTGGAATAGTCTGGCAGAGGAGGACAGGAACTGCTGAGAAGGCCAAGGCGAGGAAGATGAGTGAATCAGACCGGCTGCTAAAGACAGAGGCAAGGCAGGTTGCAGCTAGTACTCTGGCGGAAGGAGGAGTATCACAAGGAGACTGAATGATCTGGCAGAGTCTGGATGCTTGAGCCATGGTTAAATGCTGCAGTAGCTTGGTTGGATGGTTGCAGGTGATCAGATGGGCAGGCTGGAGGAGGGAACCCAGAGTCCACGCCCAGCAACATCAAGGCAGGAGGAAGAAGCCAAAGACCACGGCCAGCAACACAGGCTGAGACAAACAGACAGACTGAGACAAACATAACACACTAGGAAGGGAAAGCAGGAAACACAAAGAAAAGGAGAGGCAAAGCCTAAACCCTAACAATTAAACCACTACCTGTTCGAGATAAGAAAAACTATTGTACTAAATACTGATAGAATAGTTATCATTGGAGTTAATAATGAAATTTTAACAATGCCTGTTTGGATTTTTTTGGTTTCAGACATCTTTTGGATAATTGACATGGGAACACCATTACTGTTGCTGAGAAATGAACATAACAGGAGGGTTGAAAAAATTCCAAACTTACACATTTCTGAATAGAAAATTATGCTATGCGTATATAAAAAAAAATAGTTGTAAGTGGAGTTTTAAAGGTCCTCTATTGTAGACAGTAGGGTTTAATTGTGAGGAACCACCCACCTCTATTCACAGCCATTTATATTCAACTAATCAGAGCAGAGGCTCATTAAAAATAATGAGACAACCGTAAAACTATACTATATATAATACTATACTATATAAAACTATACTGAGATGATTTTTGGTATTTAAAACCACAAATTGCCAATTTATTTCTCAGGGAAATCAGATCTTCTAGTAACAGCCAGGAAAAGTGTAAAATATGGGACCTTCAAAGCCTCTCTGAAGGAAATGTTAATGACTTGCTGTAGGATGACAGAGTGGTGTTCCTTCGCTTTCTCGCCAGAACTGAACTCACTGAACCTCCCTGTAGACAAACTCTTTAATTGATTTGCTTTCAACAGAGTATTATCGTGTAAAAGTTGTTGCCTGGACTATGATGCCGTGATTGGGTCCAACATGGAGCGTGTGAACATGCAGAAATAGATAATCTGGTTGACAACTTTGTGCTTTTTAAGAATTCCTCCTGAACCCTGACTCCAGGCTGACTCCCTGAATAAACATTTCACAAAATGCAGATTCCCCCCCAAAAAATGTTGCTGAAACCGATATAGTCCAAAGGAAAAGAAACAGACTTCCTTGAACTGCAGTGAGTAAAGGGAGGATTTGTTTGTGTTTAACTTAATCTCATGAACAAGTCATGCTCTGACCTTTCTTTTGTTAATAGAACTCATTGTAATCATTATCCTGTAAATATAAAATCCCCACTTCTCTAAAACACTGTATTGTTGTCCTGGAGACATATTCTACTTGTTTTCTATTAGTATTAGGTTGTGTATTAGATAGCAGCCATCGCCTCCTTTGTTATTCACTTCTCAAAATAGTACAGGTAATCTGCCTGAAATCAGTGCTTCAGACAGTTCTATCAATATTGATATAATCTCAAGCTAAACACCAGTGCTGGAATGGAACATTTTCTTCTTCTAGAGTCCTCTTTATCCTTACACTTCGTCCTTTCCACTCATCAAAAATGATACTGCAGTACACATGTAAAAGGTCAGGCCTTTAGAAAAAGAGAGGAAAGTTTGAATGTAATTTTATTGGAAGAATTAAGTAGCAGGTTACAGTATAGGGGATAAAGTTGAAAATGTCATGTGGTGTAACCCTAAAAACAAGATAGTTTAACTCTCTTAAAAAAGTTTTTTTTAAAAAAGCATATGCTGTCAACTAGTTTTTATATTATAGGGGATTATATGTTTAAAATTTACCTTTTGGATTATACCATTTGACATTTCTTGTCAAAAAATTAAACATTCCATGTGAATTTTGTAATAAAATGGTACAAATGGACTTTAGAAAGACATAAAACCACCATGAACACACAAACTGCATTTTCTCAGACTCGATAAAAAGCCCGATAGATTTTAAACAATATTTTGAAAAGTTTTTCTTTTTCTCATCTTGTCATTGACCCATATACATTATTCTAGTTTAGATTTGCAAAAGGAAAAAGCAACAAGTGATAGCCAATCAAGAAGAAGAGTAGACGGGGTCAGAAAGTGTCAAATTTAACAGGTTAATGCAAATCCAGCAAACTTAAACCTGACATCCCCACTCTTCAGTTTCCATGTTTCTGCCACCTGCCTTTTCTTTGTCAGCTCTTTCTTAATCACTCATCGTAAAATAAGTTCCCTATGTCTTGTTTTTCTCCACTCTTTGTCATTTACCACATTTCATTTTCCCTTCTTTGCGCTCCATCACCCTTCCAATATCTCTTCCACCCATCCCTTTCTCCATCACTCCCACAGACCCATCAGGGCTTTTCTGAATCCAGGCTTGTATATCCATTAGTCAGTGCTATCTTCATGTCAACAGTTCCTCTCAAATATTTACAATAGTCCCTGGTGGGGATATATCCAGCCAGGGGTGGGATGATTCACCCTTTGTTAACACAATCACCCCAAAGTAACTCTGTACCACTCAGAAACATATGCACATGAGTAATGAGCCTAAAGTGTCCCAAAGGTTGTTTGGTTCACTGAAGCGTTTGACCTTTGTGAACCAGTTTTATAATGTAAATTAAGGATGAAACAGATTTAGCTGGAAGAAGAGGATTGTACCTGTGCAAGTGTGTGTACAGTTACAGTGTGTGTTGATGATTGAACCTAGATGTGCTTGGGGGGGTGGGAATCAATCTTTAGTTGAACAAAAGCACGAAGCAAGAAGACATTATTTATTTTTAAGGGTTTAAAAGCAAAGAATTGTTAACTAGAGGTCGAACAATTTATTGGTTAAGCAGATTCATCAGTTTAGATTGGATGTTCAAAATAATTTGCAGATCTGAGCTTGGATAGCTGCAGCCTCCTTATAAGTATAAAGCTAATGAATAAATTATAAAAACACCTGTGCAACAAGCATATTCGTGTAAAAAATGATCAATAAATCTGTCAGCTATCAGCTTTTTACTGCTCCAAAATCTATTATTGACTCTATTGCCTATTTTTTAAATCAGGTATGCCCTGATATTGATACTGGTATCAGGTATCGGTCCAATACTGGCAGAAGTACTCATACTCATAAAATTTCCACCACCAAATTTAACCTCTTAAAATGAAGCCCTCTTTTTTAGACTTATTTGTGAAAATGGTATGCCCAGTTTGTAAGTAGCATAGTTCTCACATGTCTCATGTCGTTCTAAAGCCCTGGCTTTAGATTCAGATTTGCATGGTCTCATTATTGGAGATTTCCACTGCTGCTGTCCATCAAACTCTTGAAGTCAGTCCTCATTGGCTTTCAAACCCACTATTCCCCAACCTCATGCTTCCATTGGCTCGGGCATGATGTCAATCAATGTGAAACAATTTCAAGACCATAATTGCTGCATGCTTTGCAGCAATATGAACCAATGACTGAAGTGTAGTATTGCCGTAAATGAACCCCTGGACTGCTTCCCAGGAAGGTGAGAGGTACAAGGGGAAAAATCTCAAAAGGAGGTACAAAATCTATCGCTTACTAAACAAGTAGGGCTGCTCGATTGTGGAAAAAATCATGATTGTATTGGTCAATATTGAAATCACAATTATTTTTTAGTTACACAATGCAATTATTCAGCATGAGTGTCTTTTTTGTGCTTTTGTTTGAGATGTTAAACAGATTTGTTGTGTTGCTAAGAGTCATGGATATTACTTTATAGCAAATCTAACACGTTATCCTCGTTGGATTCTTGGAATCCAAAGTCTTCCTAGATAAAAGAACTTTTTCGATCCTTTTTCTCAAATAAACAGCTGTGCCCTCCCTCTAATGTTTCACTCATGCTCATGCTCTCTCTTTCAGAAATTGTGCAAAGAAAAATGGCAAGCTTCAACTTGATTATATGAGTTTAATGACGCGCAATCAAAATTGTGATCAAAATTCAATTAATTGCAGAGCCATTTATTTAAACATTTGAAATCCAGCCACGATGCACAATATACTGTAATGGAAGTACCTAAACATTTTTGTTAGTTAATGAGTTAGTTACTGTAGTTAGTAAAGCTTGGAATAAAACCAGGTTTATGTTAATATATAAAGGCGCTGTGGTTAATTTTCACAGCAACAGATATTATTGATTTCTGTTGTTTTATTGATGTTTGGGGAGTGGAGCTCCCCTGTAGAACGGAAGTACTTCACTTAAAGATTTACGCGACTTCTGTTGTTTTGTTCATGTTTGTGAACTGAGCAATTAAGCTAGTTATGTAGGCTTGTTTTATGAGGTGCTGCTAATGTAGCTACCATCATAAATGCATGAAAACTAGACCACAGACCCCATCTCATAAAATGTATGCTTTATGATAGTGTCAGAAACCCTAAGCTGCCATAATCAAGAACCAAAAATAAATTATTCTCCTTTTTTTCCCCACGGGTGCCAAGAGGGGCCAGTGGGTCCCCAGACCACCTTTGAGAACCACTGACTTATACAGCCTGTTCTTTCCATTTTTGAGTGGAGCTCCACTCTTCCGGTCCCTCTTTAGTCCAAAACGAGATCCCCCTCTATCACAGACAGGGTGCTACGGAAGCTGCACAAGTTCATGAATGAACATGCTTATAACCTGGTAATACTGGTAAGTAGTCAAATGCAAGTACTCGTATAGTACTTATTTTGGAAAAAAGTGCTATTGGTGCATCTGTTATGGGGCAATTGCAGTGTGTAAAGTTTCTAAAATGCAATTTCCTAATAATGAAAAAAAATCATGTTGAATTCAGAGTCACATTCTACTGAAAATTAAATAAATATGTATTTAACAACAAATTTCCAGGCAGATTTTTGGAAATCTTAGTGATGTCACTATTCTCCTCAGGACAAGAGCAGTGGCTGCATTTAACCACAATACACCAGTAACACATTCTCCAGTGACCGCAAGAGAAGCAGCAGCAGTAGCTGAAGCAAGAAAACAAAACTAAACACACACTTTGAAATATATACCAGCGCTGTCAGATATGCCCCCCCCCCCAGGTTAACCACAGATATGTTGCACATGTACACAGCTTAACATTTGCATTTAGGCACACCCACTGGCAACATAAATGAGACACATCAAAATAAGTAGATGTTGCAAATGTACATACAGAATGTACACGTGTCACACAAGCAAATGTGAGGTTGTGCTTACACACACATACACACAGATGCAAACACATACACATGCGAGAAACAAAAATATATTCACAGTGAGTCACCAGTAAACTCTGATAGATAAACAAGATGTTGGAGGCAGCGAGTTTATTTGACATTTTCTCTCTCTCTCCTCTTTGTGGTGTCTCTTTTGGCCCATCTTTAACTGTGACCTCCTGCTGTATTTGTTTTAGTGCTGGGACTGTTCAGGGAAACACACACACACAAACACACATATACTGTTCATGCACACACAAAAATGTAGACATTGCTTAATGGAAGGAGGAAATGTAGTAACACACTCTGACGTTAGTAAAACACTCAAGCGTTTCCTCATGGCATTTTTTTTGTCAGCATTTCTGTCTCTTTATCGTCAGATCTCGGATATTAAACCAGGGGTCAGCTGGTGCTTGAACTTGGAGGACATGTTTTCTCTGAAACATAAATCCATTCTATCAGTCTTGTAAAGCTTTTTTGGATCTGAGAAGCAAGGATGTGATCAGAAGCTCGGAAATATAATTAAAGGATAATTCTGTTTTTGTTTTTCAACTGGAATCATCCTTTATTAAATAATCTCTTTATAGTTTTAGCCATCAGTCCTAATGGTAATAATAACATTGTGTTACCGAGATATCCGAGAATGTGGTTAGAGCTGCAAATATCACAAATATATAAATATAAAACATCTGAAACAAGTGAAAACTGTCTTCAAAGTGCCTGATTTGTTAGACCAACAGTCCAAAACCTTAAGATATTTCACTTTGACATAAAAAGCAAATCCACACACGTGACTGGCTGGAACTAGCAGAATGTTTGAAATTTGGATTTAAAAATGACTGAAACAATTAATTATTATATAAGATAGTTGCAGGGAAGGAAAAACAAAAAGTTTTTTTCAAGATGAGAGACTCACATAGACAGATGATCTACAGGTTTTAAACAAACCCTGAGCCAAACCTATTTGGAGGAGAAAGCAAAGGTGATTGAAACTTCCCTTTTAAACTTGCTGTAGTTCAGAGCATAAACAGTGTGTGTGTGTGTGTGTGTGTGTGTGTGTGTGTGTGTGTGTGTGTGTGTGTGTGTGTGTGTGTGTTGTGTGTATGTGTGTGTGTGCAAGCTCCTTTGGGTTTTTCCACAGATTTTGGCTAATTTACGACCTGTTGACTGACTGACTCCTCTTATGTTTTGTCTCGTCAGGCTATCAGAAATCAGAACCACTGCATTAATAAATGGAACTAGGTGCGATGCGATGTCAGTAGATTGTTTTGTTCTTGCAATGTGTTTGTGAACAGTTATTTAATATGGGATTTTGACAGCTGACTTCGCCTCTTATCGGAATGGCATTCCAGTTCTGTTCCAGCTCATTTTCACCCTTGGAAAAAATAGAAATGATAGAAGAGATATGGCTTGATAGACACTTTTCTATCATCCCCACGATATGTCAGCCAGTCATTTTCTATACCTGCTTATTCCTCATTAGGGTCACTGGGGTCTGCTGGAGCCTATCCCAGCACGTTACGGCGAGAGGAAGGGATAAACCCTAAATGGTCGCCAGCCAATCGTGGGGCACACACACCATTCACTCACACATACGGGCAATTTATAGTCGCCAATTAACCTCAGCATGTTTTTGGACTGTGGGAGGAAGCTGGAGTACCCGGTGAAAACCCACACAGACACAGGAAAAACATGCAAACTCCACACAGAAAGGTCCAAGACCCAGGACCCAAGGAGGTCTCGAACCTGTGACCTTCTTGCTGTGAGGCAACAGCGCTAACCCCTGCTCCACCGTGTCACCCCCCTACCCATGATATGTATCATCAGTAAAGCAAAAAAGTTTCATATTATCATCATCATGAAGTCATCATAGTCTTTTAACCAATGCTATCAATGCAACACTGGTAGTTAACCTTATACCTTATACCTCCATAGACTACATGGTAATCAAGGAACACCCACCCACATTAGGGTACACTCCCACACACACACATTACACCCATTCGCTTGGCCTTGTTGGCATGTTGCGCAATCCAAGTGCACACACACACACTCTCTCTCTCACACAGCAAAATAACCTGCAGCCCATAGGTCAAACCCAGAAAAAGAAGGGTACAGAGCACCAGAAAAAAGAAAATAGGAAAAAAACACACAAAATTCCAGGTGTGTGGAACATTTTGGAATAAACATCCTGAACTAGTACAAGCAGATGATGGAAAGATTATTTGGCAACAAATAATAAACATGGGTCCTGTATATGAGTAGTTATTAGATTTTTCTGATATTTCTCATAGTTAATAATAGCTAGGTGTTTTATAAACAAGAACACTAGTTGGGGCATTATAAAGTATCATTAGCCATAATACTGAAAAGTATGACAATCTTTTAAATTCTTAATTTAGATGAGACCTTGTGAATGTTCATGATATTTAGGCTCCATCAGTCTTTATATTCTGTGACCAAAATGGTTGCATGTGTAACCATTTTTTGAGTGTATGCATTTTAAATGTGGTTGCATTTGTGCAAGTGCATAATAATCATTAGGCTGTTGGGATGCCCCCGCCCCACCCCACCCCACCACCGGCACATGGTAGCAGTTAATTTCTCCCTATAATTTTCCATTTGCACATGAATTTATTTATTTATAAACAACAACATTTTATTTTCTTTCATATATTGAGGTGGAATACTACTGTGGGAATAAATGGGGGGTAATACATGAATAAATACATTTTAAATACAAATTAATTAATTAATTGGAAATATTTAATAAATACAGACATTTACTGGGATATTTATTCATGTACTGAGTCAGTCATGTTTTTATTTTTGTTAATGACAGTTACAGTCCTCAATCAATTTGGCAAACTTTCTATTAAAAACATCTACAGGCAAATGTCTTATCAGACTGGGTCCTTGCTCTAGGTTTTGTGACTTTAAGGGTCCTTGACATGAAAAAGTTTGAGAACTACTGATGTAGGCAATGAGACCCATCCACTGCAGGCAAGAGGCAACTATAAACTTGTTGCAAACAAGTCAACAAAGTCGAAGCTTGAAACTTTGAAGTTTCACAATGACAGCAAGGAAACACAAAACCTTCGGAGACCGACGCATGACCTGAAACGCTGAGCCTCTCTTGACTTCTTTTCAGTGGTTAGATGGGGACTAATCCCTCAATGAAGAACAAGGAAATGTCATCAAGTTCAATGCTGCCTAGAAGACAGCGAAAGAGGAATGAACGATTTCACAAAAATACATTCACAATAATAAAAAAAGTACAACCAAATCATGTCCTGGTGTGACCAACTGCTGCTACCAGTCTGATGCCAAACTGTATGAACTGTGGACTGAAATACTAACAGAGTCATGATTATTTTATTTCTAGATTTTGCTTATTTTAAAATAGCTCATGTTTTGGGATGATTTTTCCTGATTCAAGGCTCAAACTACTTAAATGACTTTAGGGATATGATACCTAAAATTAATTTAAATTGCTATACATTCGGTCTTTGTTTTAAAATGGATATTGCCATTTCTGTGTCAATCTAACTAACTTTTTTTTAAAAACACACATTTTCCATATTATTTGTATTGTTTGCTTTGTGCATTGTGGGTGGTTTGTACACAGACTGTTGACGGCAAGCCTGACCACTTCCGCATCTGGCTTTGTAGATTCAGAAGTTAGTCTGTTGCCTCATCTACCTCTAAAAAGTCACACTGAGAAAAGACAAGTGTAAGTGAAGCTCTGGTGTCTGAGCTTCAGACTGAATCTGCAGACCAAAGGAACTGATTGTGGTCTCCGAGTTCAAGTCTATCTGAGTTCAGTCTATCACCAGGAAGACAGTGGGGAGAATTCCATGATTCAGAGCATATTTTATCAGGCAGCGAGACAAACCGCACTCAAAATCAAACTCAAATGCACACATATTGAGCTAGAACAATATTCTCCCTCTCAAGAACAACTCCAGAAGGCTGGGAAAGCTTGACTAGAAGTTTTTTAGGCACCTGGGTACAGTGAGGTGTGGTTTCACATGCTTCACTGTCATGTTTTCTCAGCATATATCAAGTCACAAAATGTTAAAGTTGTATTTTATAGGGGTCAAGCACATCTGTTTTATAGCTCTAAAGCTAAATTTCTACACTTGAAAGCTACGAAGTGCAGCTGAGGCTGGTCGGAATAAGGATTTGGTTGATGCCGCCATCCATCACTGACGGCTGACAGTCATCTATCACTGAGCCTCTACTATCATAACACTGTGATTTAAAAAGACACAGCTCCCATCATCACCTCATCCATCTCCTGTTATTGGCCTTTCACTTGATTACATTGCCCTTACAGTTACGTAATGAGTGTAACGTTAGTTCAAATCTATTGAGAACTTTGTCTGTTTCACACTCTAACAACATAAAAAATTGATAGATATTTCTTAGTTATTTCACCTTAGCTAGTATTAAGTAGTATATAATTATTAATTAGTTTAGTTAAACCAACTTAATTTTAATTGTGTTAAAATTACTCCTTTTAGTTAATATATCTTATTTATTTTGGACATTGTTACAATAATTGTTTATGTTGCAGCACATCATTTTTTTTTTTGTACAAGAATTTATTTATCTAAGTCAGAATATATCCCACGGTGAGATTCAGGGTTTTATGGTTAGTTTTTGCAATTTTTACAGGTTCAATTTGTGGTTCTGTACACACTAAAACAAACTGAATGTGCCAAGCCATGAAGCTATTGCTGCTCAAACACTACTTCAAATGTTATATAAATTTCAAAGAAACAAAATAAACCAGCACCAATCAACACTTGCCACCTAAAAAAACAAACCTTAGCTCTGATATTAGACTGAATTACTTCAATACATGGTACTGCTGACCAAGAAATAACAGGAATATATGGGAATACACTGGAATATAGGGGAATAAACAGGAATAAACTCAAAAGCAAAATCAAAATTTGAAGGTTGACCCTTAACTAAATATATTTAATCTATAATGGTATTAATGTTTAACTAGAAAATGTATTCATAGTCTAGCTAGCTAGCTGGTAAGTTTGCTAAATGGAAGCTGTTTTTCATTTTAATGACTTTTTTTTTGTAACCATACAAGAATTTATACATCATCAAATAAGCTTTTTTGTTTTTTATTCTACAGAAAAATGCCAGGTTCACCATTTAATGTGTGGAAGCATTTCTCACAAGCTGGTGTTGAAGGAAAGTCTTTGTATATATGTGTGAATATTGTGGAAAAACATGTGAAGAATGCTACAAGATGCAGCAGCATATTGCAAAGTGCCAATAATTTCCTCAAGGCTCAAAACATTCAGCAAGACAAGTGACTACAGATGAAGTTACTAGCTTCTGTGAATATTATGAGTCAAATTTTAGTCCCCAAGCTGCAAAGTTAGCAGATTGTGTGCTATGCTCAATACTGCATGTCTGTTAGCACTCAGCCTAGTACTCAGCTAATTAATTAACATGGACATGGATTTTTAAGTTGTGCTAACTGAATATAGCTATATGTTGAGTTAAGGCAGGCATATTGAAAAGCCACGCATTATTGAGTTAAAATTATTTATTTTATTTTCAGTTAGATCAACTTATTATCAACTCATTATGTATACGCATAACAAACTTATTTTTTTATACAGAAAACTCTGGTAATATTGAGCTGTACCTATTAACTCCATGAATCATTTCTTAGAGTGATCAGTAATCAGTTCTTAGAGAGGCAGTGGTTCTTGAAGTGGGGTCCGGGGACCCCCAGGGATCATTAAGAGGTGCCAGAGGGTTCCCAGAAAAAAGGAGAACAATTTATTTTCACTCTAATTCTACAATGACAGAATGTAGGACCATTTGTATAGAGGACTTCAATAATTTTAGATAAACTTATTTAATTTACTAGTTTATATTTCCTATTATTTGTGTATTGTTCCCCTTTACACATGAATTTACTTAATTTAAAATTTTATATATTGAGGCGAAAATGAATGGGATGAGTGAATAAATACATTTAAAATTAATAAATAAAATGGAAAATATATTTATATAATGAATTAAATAAATATAAATATAATTAAATATGTATTTTGTCTGTGATCTATGTACTTAGTCAATATTTAGTCTTGATTACAGAAGTTTTAGTCCTCCATAATTTTGGGTCTTGGGTTTCTGACACTTTCTTTTATAAAACATCTTAAAACCCAAATCTTATGAGATGGGGTCTAGTTTTGACCCGAAGCCTGAGTTTAAGGATCCTTGACATAAAAAAAAAAGTTTGAGAATCACTGCACTATGGTATATGGGGAAAAAAGTCAACATTCAAATGTGTAATATGTAATTTCCTCACATGCAGGACCCCCAGAGAAGCTACAACTCTGAGTTGAAGTCGATCGGATGTTCCTGCTCGAGGCATCCCGCGCTGTGTCTTGAACACACATGCTAAGATCCATTCAAATCCCACGAGGAGCGGAAATAGTAGAGATTAACTCTCTGAACTTCTTCCAATTCATTCTAGTTCTTATCACTACAGATGTAATCCCCTTCCGACCACAATATATTTCTCAGGAACCAGTTAACTTCACTTGTGGACTCACTACTTTTATCTTTTTTAGAGGAGGCCAGATGAAAATAATTTTCTCTGCCTCGCTGTCCATGTCTGATCTCAGCTGTGTGATGTGTGCTGTGTGAACCCACACTTAAAAAAAAAAAAAAAAACTTGCATGCAGGGACACTCAACTCTTATTAATATCTCCTCCATCACAGTTTCACAAAAAAAAGAAAAAAAAAATTTTTTAAATGAAGTTGTATTACCATTCCACTAGTTGATTCATCAGACTTCACACTAATGAGGGTTTCCCCCTGCTTTTATCACTTTTTTCCTTGCTGTGTTTATTTATGTCTGTCTGTAGCGTGTCTGACTCTGATCTTTCCTCCAGTCCACAGTGTAATAATTTGTTATTTCAATGGGTATAATGTAATTGCAGTCCACTGTCCTCACCAGAAAAACAATGGCATTGGTGATTTAGATTCTCAATAGTTGTGTGTTTAAAAATATTTGTGTTGCAATATGGTCACAAAAAGGAAAAGTGGCAGGTAGGTAATTGATTTCAACACTATCCCCTATATATATATATTCTGAATACAGGTGAGCAGAAAACAATCTTTTGGTGTAGTAATACTGTACATGTATACTGTAAATTAGAAGTCAGATTACAGTATTGTAGTTAAACATCTTGCAGCTGCTTCTCCACAGTATTCTTCTGCTTATTTTACCACAGAAAGTTTGAATTTCATGTCTTATTTTTTTTCGCTGCATCGGAGCCATGGTACTTGACGCTTAATCAATATTACCAGAGAGGGTGTTCTTTAACATCATCTGAGCATGACAATGATGTGGCAGGACCGAGGAGCTGAAGAAAAACAAGGCACAGAAGCGTGCAGTATTTTGTTTTAGTTTACTTTTTTTTTTTTTAATAAATTAGACTCAGGGTTTATTTGGAAACAGCAGTTATTTATCAAAATGCACACCTGCACTCAGCGTTTATAGGGGACCCAGTGTTTAATTCAAACTCAGCTATTGTTTGGTAATTTATGGTAAATGGTTTTGGATAACACTGATGATCATTATATTGTGCCATTTAGGAACAATGGATTACGGATTTGTGCAGGCTACTTTAAACTCTAAATAGAAAAAAAAAATTGTGTGATCTTTGCAGTAAAATCTTTCTTCCCATTTTTTAGCTTTAGTGATGCTACTGTGTGGTCATAAGGAATTTAGGGCTATCATTAGGACTTGATGACATATCAATGGCTGACTGTCAACACACACAACAGGCAGCAGCAACTTCAGAGCAGAGGAGAAATAAATGCACATGGGTTATGCTTTACACAATTCAAGCACAACACCACAAGTAAGGGAGATGGGATGAGCAATTAATTAAATATTTGCTGAACATTAACCTATTGAAGAGTCAGTCAGTCATTTTCTATACCTTGCGACCTTCTATACCTGCTTATTCCTCATTAGGGTCGCAGGGGTCTGCTGGAGCCTATCCCAGCGCGTTATGGCAAGAGGCAGGGATACACCCCAGTAGGTCACCAGCCAATCATGGGGTACACAGACCATTCATTCACACACATGGGCAATTTAGAGTTGCCAATTAACCTCAGCATGTTTTGGGACTGTGGGAGGAAGCTGGAGTACCTGGTGAAAACCCACACAGAAACAGGGCAAACATGCAAACCAGACCCAGGACCCAAGGAGGTCGTGAACCTGCGACTTTCTTGCTGTGAGGCAACAGCGCTAACCCCTGCGCTGTCACCATGTCGCCCCTATTGAAGAGTACCTGTCCCTTTTATTATTATTATATGTTTTACAGGTATATAGCTCATTATCCCACTCTGACCTCTTCAGTTTATTGAAAAACACCTGTACTCTCTTACCAAAGTAAAAGTCAGTCAGTCATTTTCTATACCCACTTATTCCTAATTAGTGTCACAGGGGTCTGCTGGAGCCAATCCCAGCACATTACATTGAAGTGGCAGGCATACACCCCAGATGGTCACCAGTCTATTGTGCGGCACACACACTGTTCATTCACACCTATGGACAATTTAGAGCATGGGTGTCCAATCCTGGTCCTGGAGGGCCGGTGTGGGTGCAGGTTTTTGTTCCGACCAAGCAGTTACACACCTGATTCTACTAATGAAGGTCCTTAGCAGGGCTCCTGATTAGTTTTATTTATTATTAATTAGTTTACATACTAAACAGAAACTATTGTTAATGAGACAATGTAAAAACTGGCATGTAGTGTAAAACTAAAACTTTGGGACCAGATAGTATAACTCTCTTGAAAAGTGTTTAAAACATTAACACATGTTATCAACAAGTTTTATCTACTATTTGAAATATTTAAAATGTATCATTTTTTTTTCAGTTACACCATTTGACAATTCATGTAAAAAAAAGAAGGTCGCAGGTTCAAGACCTCCTTGGGTCCTGGGTCTGGGACCTTTCTGTGTGGAGTTTGCATGTTCTCGCCGTGTCTGCGTGGGTTTTCACCGGGTACTCCGGCTTCCTCCCACAGTCCAAAAACATGCTCAGGTTAATTGGCAACTCTAAATTGCCCATAGGTGTGAGTGTGTGAGTGAATGATGTGTGTGCCCCACGATTGGCTGGCGACCATCTGGGGTGTATCCCTGCCTCTCGCCGTAACGCGCTGGGATAGGCTCCAGCAGACCCCTGCGACCCTAATGAGGAATACGCAGGTATAGAAAATGACTGACTGACTTTTAATTGACATGTATCCAACATGAACATAAAATGTACATTTAGAGGGACCTGATGAATGCGTCTTCTGTATTTTAAAACGTTTTTGACTTTCTCATCTTGCCAACCATTATTTGTCTCAGATCCTAACACAAAGTTTACAATAAATGTGTTAATTATTCTGGGATAGTGGATAGTCAACATTTTTACACTTATTGTTTGTACCTTCCATAGCAACAACAACAGGTAATCCCCCAGCTCTGTAATTCAGGCTTTTGTTTATTTTCTGTAGTGTGTTTAATGCACTGATGCAGCGGGAATTCTGGAGACAAAAGGGGGTCCAGAGGGGAAAAAAACAAACTCCGGGGTCATTTGGCACCACTTTTGCTGTAATTTTGTTTACCTCGCAATCGTTGGCGCGGAGGATGAGATGATGCAATACGCCCTCACGAACGCAGCACTGTTTTCAGTCTGGACACCTGGTGAGGGCGTAGCACTGACACAAGACTAATGAGGCGGCTATACGCAGCGTAAGTGAAAACATTACAGCAAAACGAGTTCAAGAGATCCTCTTTGCCATGGATAGCGTGTGATGTAGGAAAACAAACGTAAAAAAAGAGCAACAATAGGAGCATTTTGGGGGGGACAAGAGTGACTGGTAAACTGCACTTTTTTAAAAAACAACAAAAAAACATCTGCAAAACACAGCATCTCTCCATCTATCTAAGTGATTGATTTGAAGTTTCTCTTTTGGCACTGTGATGTAACCAGTGTTATTTTTCTCTGGCTGTAATCTGTTCATTGTGTCACAGACTGGCGTGTATTATTCATGTCTGTTCAGTTGGCATTGATCATTCCTTGTTATTACTGTGCTTGCAGTCAGTATAAACGATCAAAGAGATAGAAATTTATGTACGCACTGACTAAAGTCCTTATCTGTTACCACCATGTAGTGTGATAAATAACGGAGGGCTGTGTCACATCAAATGAAGTATGCAAAGCTATTTCATCGCTGGGCTATGGATCAACTGATGTGCAAACTTAGCTTGTGATTTGCGTCCGTCCATGTAAATAAGTGCAGCTGTCAGAGCTGCATCTCTAGTCTTTGTTGCTGCCGCCACTGTGCAAGTCTCCAACACAGCAACTTGGCTGGTTGCTCTTTGTCTCCATGGCTTTCCAAAATGAGGGTGCAAATAAATCTTTACGTGCCAGAGTAAAATCTACACAACCTGCACAGAGCTGAGCTCATAATCATTGTCAGTCTCATTTTTGACAGACAAGGATGTAAAATTATGTCATAATCAATTACTGTGTGCACACAGGGATAATGATAATAAATGAAATAGAAAGAATACTTACGAAAAAAAAAATAATTAATAAATAAGAAAAATCATATAAATAATGCAAAAAAGCTACACAGATAAATAACTGAAAAATAAATTAAACATCAAATTTTCACAATGCTTACACTGAAAACATGTTTTATAGAAAATACTTATTTTTTATGTTGAATGGTTGCATGAAATTCATTTATCTAACTCTAGATATTTTTTTAAGTTAATTGTATTCATATTTTTTCAGTACTTGCAGCATAATTATTTTCAAGTAGAATTTACTTAAAATTTCGGAGCAAGTTCTACTTGTGTAGATGGGCGCAGATAGCACGGGGGATGTGGGGGACACCCCCCCCACACACACATTTACAGTGACACCGATCTGTCCCCCTCTCCCACACTGTCCATACGTACGTCGACAAACACAGGTTAAATAAAGAACAGGACTGATTTTCCATTGGTTGGGCACTTCGGCTAAATTTTCATTTCTGCGTAAAGTTGAAATGGCAGCAGCATCACCTTGTCAGTTATCAATTCAAATCACACCGATTCAGGAAGGAGAAACTGATCGGCGGTGTTTCTGCAATGAGATGCGTTCAGTTGTACTCGTAAAATCGGAAATTTGAAGTCAGAGAAGCATTGAAATCTAGCATAATAAATTTAACATTTAAACAATGAACTAAACCAAATATTTTACTTGTCTGTACATGCGTAGAAGATGGAAATTAGATTGTACATACTTTTGTCTAATTACTTTTAATTGAGTTAAATTAGATTATTTTAAGGAAGGTTAGATTTTATAATTAATTAAAAACATAAGTATGATTCAATAACACATTAAAATCTATTAAATAAACTAGATAAAACCATGTAACATTTACAATGCATCAGAATAATGTTTTTCAGTGTATTGATTATGAATAGCTGGCACAGACCATGTGTTCACTTTTAAAGTAGAGACACACAAAGTGTTAACTAGGTAGTGAATAGATTCCTAAAGTTTTTGAACTTTGACTACTGTATGAACTTCACGCACGAAACAGATGAATGATTTGACAGTGCAAGCCACAAAAACACTGTGGCCATTGTACGTTAACAGGCAAATGAACAAAGCAATTTTACAAAACACAATTAAGATTCTAGCCAAATGCAAACCTCTTGACAATACTAATAGCTAATAAATATGACACAACTGCCACCAACTGGACAGGGATGTGAATTACTATCTGTGAAACGACGGATGGCCTTCAAAATTTTCCATCATTGTTACAAAAAAGAAGATCCCAAAATACTTTCTTTACTCAACCACTTGAGCATGTTTTTATTATGAGCACTTTCTAAAATTATACACTAAACACCATAAAAACCCGGATGGTAAATTTGTTTTTAATGGTTAAATTATGTGAGATTTAGTAGAATAAAAACAATTGACTTTGATAATTGGAAGCACTTAGTGAGGTAATATAATATCTGGTTAACCTGTTGAATTGCTAAACCCCCTAATACAGGTGCAGCGTTGAGTTTTATTCACATATCACATGAGAAAACCTCAGCTACAACACCAAATAAAGTATTTTTATCTGTAGTAAAACACAATGCTACTGTTATAGCATCAATATATATCATCAATATCCACATCATACAATGAGAAAATAGTTTAATATAACATCAGTAGTAGGGCTGCAACTAACCTCTATTTTAGCTTAGATTTGAGCCGTTTGTGTTCTTATTTTATTGGATCCTCTATAATCAACTTAAACATCTTACAAAATGTATTCTTGTTTTGTAATGATCCTCAGTGTGATTTCTATGATTTTTTTGGAAATAAAATGGACATTTTTATGCAAATAATTGATCTTTTAACTGTTATCTTATTATTCATTATTATTCAACTTTTCTAAGCGGATCATTCAGCTTTTTTCAAGTTTTTCTTTCCTGTTTTGGGTAGGTTAGGTCTTGTTTTAAATTTAGTAAGTACATTGTTATATTTAAGTATTTTTTATCTGTGGTAAGACACAGTTTTAGATTTTTTTTTTCATTATTCTAACTCTATTTGCTCTTTAACAACATGCAACATTAATTGATTCTGACACTTTTGTAGTCACCCCACCTTGAAGATTTCACATAAACCCTTGTGATTGTAGAGCGATTCCTGGGGCTTAAGTGGTTAAAACTATAATTTCTACCATGTGATAACTTTACCATTGAACCAACATCTGCACAGTATGTGTGACCATGAATCTCCGCAGTAAAAAAATGCAGGTGCTCTTTGTTGTCTGTTCCAGAAATTCAAGCGGGGCAAGGCAACCCTGTAGCATCTTCCTCATCTTCCCGCTCTCCTCCTCCTCCAGTGGCACGGAATATCTATTGTCCATCCCTTACTCATGGAAATGAAACATACACAACCACAAGAAGTGCTTTTCTGTTCTTTGAATACATCTGACTGATATGGCTCGAGTGTTGATGTGGGCATCACGAGAGTTTCAAGGTTCCACCTGTGCCACTATCAACATAATCATCATCATCACCACCATCATCTTCATCCCACACTAGAATACTGTTGAAGTCACAATCAGTCTCATGCTTCACTCATTCCTTTGCTGATATAACACAGCTCAAATTCATATTTTTAGGACATCTTTATTATCTTTTCATTTTAAACAAGAGCATTATATCAAAGTTGAGACGGTTTGGTTTTTGCGGAACCCCAGAGCAGAGACAGAGACTGGCGTACGGTGCAAAAAGAGGTTTATTCCAACAAAAGGTGTGCAAAAATAAACTAAGGGCGCTGGCTGGGGGAAGGCAGCCAGGAACGGGGGAGCCAGGTTCTCTGGAGTAGGGGACGGCGTGAAGCGGAAGAAGGCAGGAGGAGCTGTAGCGAAAAAGGAAAAAACGGTAAGTGCACAAAAGGGAATAGTCCAAAAACACAGGGAGACGTCGGCGAACATGTAGACTGGTACCGGGACGAGGCTTGGTCATAAATCACTGGCAACATAGGCTAGTATACTCCGGCGCCGGTGTAACGTTGCTTCCGGGTATATATGGGACCTGGTGATTGCAGATCTCAGGCAGCTGTGTCTCGTCCTGAGCCGCAGACCGTCCCAGGCCACGCCCCGCCGCGGAAAAACAAGGGAAAAGAGAACACACAACAAAACCAAAAACCAAACCATAACAGTACCCCCCCCTCAATGGGCGCCACCCGGCGCCCTACCAGGCTTGTCAGGAAATCGTCTGTAAAAGTCCCTGATGAGGCTATTGTCCAGGATCAGGGAGCGGGAGACCCAGGAGCGCTCCTCTGGGCCGTACCCCTCCCAGTCCACCAGGAACTGGAATCCCCTTCCTCGCCGGCGGACGTCCAGCAGCTGCCGAACGGTGTATGCCGGGTGGTTGTCAATGAGGCAGGGGGGCGGAGGGGGGTCGGTGGGAGGGTTGAGTGGGCTGGAGACCACAGCTTTCAGCAGAGAGACATGAAAAGCTGGGTGGATGTTAAGACTGGAGGGAAGCGTCAACTTGACTACGCTGGGATTGATTACCTTGGTGATTTCGAATGGACCGATGTACCTGGGGGCTAGTTTTTTGGATTCCACCTGAAGGGGGAGATCACGGGAGGAGAGCCACACCTTCTGACCTGGCCGATAGTCCGGGGCGGGAATCCGATGCCGGTCCGCAAGCCCCTGATTCCGGGCCGTGGTGCGGGACAGGGCCGCTCTGGTTCCCCTCCAGACTCGACGGGCGCGCCGGAGGTGCTCACGTACCGAGGGAACCGCAACACCAGACTCCTGCGTAGGGAACAGGGGGGGCTGGAAGCCTATGGAGGCCATAAAGGGAGACATACCTGTGGCGGAGCTGACCAGGGAGTTATGTGCATATTCAACCCACAGGAGGTGCGACGACCAAGAGGCGGGGTGATCAGCAGCAACGCAGCGGAGTGCCGACTCCAGATCCTGGTTGGCCCACTCCGTCTGGCCGTTAGTCTGTGGATGGAAGCCAGAGGAGAGACTCACCGACGCCCCCAGTGCCCAGCAGAATGCCTTCCATACTTGGGAAGTGAACTGGGGTCCCCGATCGGAAACAATGTCCACAGGGATTCCGTGGAGCCGGAATACGTGTTGGACCACCAGCTGCGCGGTCTCCATCGCCGAGGGGAGCTTGTGTAGAGGCACAAAGTGGGCGGCTTTGGAGAACCGATCGACGACCATGAGAATAACGATGTTCCCGTCAGAAGGAGGCAGTCCTGTCACAAAGTCCAGCACGATATGTGACCAGGGACGCGGGGGAATGGGTAAAGGCCGAAGCAGACCCGCAGGGGCGCGGTGAGATGCCTTGTTGCGAGCGCAGACGGAGCAGGCAGCGACGAAGTTCCGGGTATCAGCTGCCATGGTGGGCCACCAGAAGCGCTGCCCCAAGATCGCCAGGGTGCAGTGGAACCCGGGGTGGCACGCGATCCGGGAAGAGTGCCCCCACTGGAGTACTGCTGACCGCACCGCCTCGACGACGAACAACCTACCCTGGGGACACCCCTCCGGTGGCGGCTGGTCAGCAAGGGCCTCCTGCACCTCCCGTTCCACCTGCCATCTGGCCGCCCCGACCACACATGCAGGGGGGAGAATGGTCTCCACCGCCCCCCGTCCACCACCGGGGCAAACTGACGCGAGAGAGCGTCAGGATTGGTGTTGCGGGACCCCGGCCTGAAGGTGAGGGTGAAACGAAACCTCCCCAGGAACAGAGCCCACCGAGCCTGGCGGGAATTTAACCTGTGGGCAGAGCGGAAGTAACACAGGTTCTTATGGTCGGTCCATACAACAAACGGCAGGGCGGCACCCTCCAGCCAATGTCGCCACTCCTGCAGCGCTAGCACCACGGCCAGCAGCTCGCGGTTACCGACATCGTAATTCCTCTCCGCCGGGGAAAGACGGCGCGAGAAGAAGGCGCAAGGGTGCAGCTTGTGGTCCGAGTGCGTACGTTGGGACAGAACCGCGCCAACACCAGTGTCCGAAGCGTCTACCTCCACCACAAATTGCAACGCGGGGTCCGGGTGGCACAGTACTGGGGCTGAGGAAAAGAGTTTCTTTAGCCGCTCGAATGCCGCACTAGCCTCGGGGGACCAGTGATAGGGGACTTTAGAGGAGGTGAGTTGGGTGAGAGGCTGTGCGACAGTGCTATAATTCCTAATAAAACGCCGGTAGAAGTTGGCAAATCCCAAGAACCATTGTAGGTGTTTGCGGGTGGAGGGGATGGGCCAGTCTAAAACGGCTTGGACCTTTCGTGGGTCCGCCCGTAGCTGTCCCCGCTCAATAATAAAACCCAAGAACTCCACGGAGGAGACGTGAAATTCACATTTTTCCGCCTTCACGTACAGGCGGTTCTCCAGCAGGCGTTGAAGCACCAACCGGACATGTTGAACGTGCTCTTTCGTGTCCCGTGAATAGATTAAAATGTCATCTAAATATACAAAAACAAAGCGGTTAATCATGTCTCTTAGCACATCGTTTATAAGCGCCTGAAAGACGGCCGGCGCGTTGGTGAGGCCGAACGGCATCACCCGGTACTCATACTGCCCCACAGGCGTATTGAACGCCGTTTTCCACTCGTCCCCCTCCCTAATGCGGACCAAGTGGTAGGCGTTGCGCAAGTCTAATTTTGTAAAAATTGCGGACCGATGGTGAAACCCAAACGCCGAGTCGATAAGGGGCAGCGGGTACTTATTCTTAATCGTAATGTCATTTAATCCGCGGTAATCCACGCACGGGTGAAGAGTCTTGTGCTTCTTGGCTATGAAGAAAAACCCTGCGGCGACTGGAGAGGACGAGGGACGGATGAGACCGGCCGCGACGGACTCGGCGAGGTAGTTAGACAGACTCTCCCTTTCAGGCTTGGAGAGCTGGTAGAGGTGGCTGATGGGGAGCTGGGCCCCCGGGACCAGATCGATGGCGCAGTCGTAAGGGCGGTGAGGGGGGAGTGCGAGTGCACGGTCCTTGCTAAACACAAGCTGGAGATCGTGATAAACGGGGGGAACATTAGATAAATCAGGAGCAGCCGGGACTCGGGAGGTGTGGACGTGCTGATGGGACTCGCGGATTGCAGACAGTGAGAGTGACAAAAAATGCTCCAGTTGCTAATGGTGAAGCGGGACCAGTCAATTTGTGGGTTGTGCAGTGTGAGCCAGGGCAGACCTAGGACCAGTGGTGAAGCGGGTGACGGAATAACAAAAGGAGTGATGGTCTCGCGGTGGTTACCAGAGAGCTGCAGTGACAGTGAAACAGTGCGGTGGGTGACGGTGGCTAACAATCTACCGTCCAGGGCAAAGATCTCCTTAGGCTCCCTGAGCGGAACGAGGGGAATCTTAGCCTGAGAGGCCAGAGCGCAGACAATAAAATTGTCATCAGCACCGGAGTCTATAAGTGCTTGGATCGGCAGTGAATGCTGTGACCACGACAACATACCTGAAACCATCAGTCGGGAGGGGGGTCTGGGTGAGGTGGTGGTGTGGCTCACCAGCGGCCCCCCGGTCGCTGATGAGCCTGGTCTTTTAGGTCCGGGCAGTGGGCGAGAAAGTGCCCCTCCCGGCCGAAGTAAATACAAAGCCTCGACCGGACCCGGCGCTGGCGCTCGGCGGAGGAGAGCCTGGTGCGTCCCAGCTGCATCGGTTCACCGACAGCATCTGGCGGTGATGGTCCGGATTCCGGAGCAGTAGCCGGTGAAGGTTCGCTGGACGAGTGTGGAGAAGGGCGAGGCGCAGGAAGGCGGGGCCGGACGGATCTCGAAGACTCCCTCTCCCGGCGTCGCTCTCTCAGGCGGTTGTCCAGCCGGATGGCCAACTCGATGAGCTGCTCCAGCGACGTGGTCTCCTCCCGAACGGCGAGCTCGTCCTGCAGATCCTCGTTGAGACCCCTCAGGAACGCCACCCGGAGAGCGGTCTCCTCCCACCCGCTCTGAGCGGCCAGGATCCGAAAATCTACGGCGTAAATCGCCACCGGAGCGGAGCCCTGGCGAAAGGACAGCAGCCGGTTGCCGGCTTCCCTGCCCCGAACCGGGTGGTCGAATACCCGCCGCATCTCCGCGAGAAAGGCGGTGTAGTCTTGGCGGACGGGTGAGTCTTGGGTTGCCTCCGCCCAGGCAGCCGCTCGGTCCGCGAGCAAGCTAACAATAAAAGCTATCTTCGAACGATCAGAGTGATATGTCCGGGGCTGCTGATCGAACACCAGCGAGCACTGGTGGAGAAATTGTCCACAGCTCCCTAATTCTCCGGAGTAACGGGCGGGCGTGGGGATATAAGGTTCCCGCAAAGTCTGGCGCTCCGGGCTGAGCGAGGCGGACGACGCAGCGGGGCGGCTACGGAGGTTAGTCCCGTCGGGGGGAGACACCGCGGACAGTCCGGCGGCAATGTCCTCCACCCGATGCCCCAGCTGCGAGAAAGCCGCGGAAAAGTCCTTCATCTCTCGCATCAGCTCCGCCAACGCACGCTCGTGTTGTCCAATGCGTGAGCCCTGACTGGAAAGTGCAAGGCGAAGTTGCTCTGTCTCCGCGGGGTCCATTCTGGCCGGAGTATTCTGAGACGGTTTGGTTTTTGCGGAACCCCAGAGCAGAGACAGAGACGGGCGTACGGTGCAAAAAGAGGTTTATTCCAACAAAAGGTGTGCAAAAATAAACTAAGGGCGCTGGCTGGGGGAAGGCAGCCAGGAACGGGGGAGCCAGGTTCTCTGGAGTAGGGGACGGCGTGAAGCGGAAGAAGGCAGGAGGAGCTGTAGCGAAAAAGGAAAAAAACGGTAAGTGCACAAAAGGGAATAGTCCAAAAACACAGGGAGACGTCGGCGAACATGTAGACTGGTACCGGGACGAGGCTTGGTCATAAATCACTGGCGACATAGGCTAGTATACTCCGTATACTTTTATATTTACTGTACTAACATACATAAATTTACTGTATACTTAGTTGACATGTAGTTAATAATATGTCTAACGCCAATTTCAGGTCAACATTGGAGGGTTAAAAATGTGCTTTTTTTGATAATCTTAAATTCTAGTAGGAACATGTCAGGTCTAATAGTTTTGACAAGGGAGGCCTCGCTGGTTAACAAAGACAATGCGAGCTGACAGTAGTAGAAACACAGAAGATCAAACATTTATTGAGAAATCTGGACACTTTGCCAAAGATTCATCAAAAAAAATGACAGTTTTTTTTTAAGGAAGACGTGAAGCTCAGTGGTGAGTTTCAGACGTTTCTTTCGTTTATCTTGATCCTGTCTGATTGTCAGTGATGCACTTGTCTGTTATTTGAAGTATTGTTTTTTTTTTCAGCACATTAAAAGCTGATGTTTATCAAAATTGACAATTATACATGTATTAATTGAGAAAATATGTTCTTTGAATTACAAAACTAATTAGAATCATTTCTTGTGGATGCATATTTTTGTTTGGACTTTTAAACTTCTGTGGCTGTGTGTTATAAAACTGTTTTTTTCTTTTAGAGAGAGAGAGATCCAGAATTCATGTTAGTTTTGTCCAGGGCCAGGCATATTCGGGGGGTTGTAAACTTTTGAGTGGCATAAAACCTATTCACCCCCAGATGTGGCAGCTATTAATATGTGTATGTAGCAATAGGGCTGAGTGATATGCAAGAAAACTCATTGAGATTATTTTCACAGATATTGTGATATAAGTCCCGATTTGAGTGGGAATAGTCATTTTTTTGTATTTTGACTGAAAGAAACCATAATGATCATGATGTGATTTCTGGCTGGGTTCTGTACCAAAGAAGCATGTTCCCTCACGTCTGGAGAATACGATTTGTAGGTTGTGTTGTGGTGTTGTGTTTTCATCACATTTCATGAGCCTTTTTTCCTTTCACCCTCAGCCAAGTTTACGCTAGAGCTTTCCTAACAAATTACCATTATGCTGCCTTCAGGGCCGTGGTGAAAATACCAACATTACAATCTGTAGCATGCATAAACAATATAAAAAATATGGAAACTGCTCAGACTCAACTCGCCAAGATGTTCTGCTTACTTGCAAAGCTGTTAATTTAATAATTCTGTGCCAGCCAAACTATTAAAATTAAAATTAAAATGAGATTTTCTGGTTGTAACATGCTCTGATGGCTACTATTTGTGCTTAGCCAAAGATGTTTTCCTTAAGTAAGAACGCCCCCTTGATTGTGTGTGATTGTAAAGATAAAAATTACTTTTGCAACTACTTGGAGCTGCAATCTTGTCAATTTGAATACTGATAATTTTTCAAATAATCTGGCATTTTGTCTTAGTCTGTAAAATATCAGAAGTGCTCTCTATAACTTCTCCTATCCCAAAGTGCTGATTTGTCCAAATAATTGCCAAACAACAAAAAGAAAAAAAAATCTGGGGTTAAGTCATGTCATTTTTCAGAGATTTAATTTTTTAGCCTTAGATACAAAAAAAAAAAAAAAAAATGACTGATGATCAAGCATCAACTAATTGATAAATTAAATGTAATATACAATAATATAATCTCTCAGGCTGTGTCAATCCTACTTACAGAGAGTTCAAAAGCTGCAGCCAGGTTATTAGGAGGTCACGTTCCCCCGCACATCGGCTCCGTTTCTTTCAGGCTACACTTTAGAATCCTTCTAACTGTCTACAAATCATGGTCTCACCTCTACATATGTATATTTCAGAACCTGCGACCCCCTGCAGCACACCCACCAATGATCAGCTCTTCCCACCATGGCACATTTGCTGTAATCTGGAAAAAAAAAGGCTGGTACAGGACTTTTTCTGTAGCGACTCCTCAGCTCTGGAAAAAAGTACCGGAAGTCACAGACTGACACTGCTTTTAAAAAGGACCTACTTTTATTCAGTTGCATTTATATTTTATTTCAATCTAATATCTTAGTTTTTAAACTGTGTTTAAACTTGTCATATTTCTATGACTGTATATGGACATACAGTGTCCAACGTCCCAAAACAATAGCTTCCAAGAGGCTGTTCATAAGCTGAATTGATTGTACATCGTCATATATTAAATTTCAATCTATAATTACCATATGAGGTAATTTGAATCCCATAAATAATGTAAATTGTTCCAAACATTGACCAATTCAAGCCAAAGGCACGTGCCACATCAGCCATCTTCTCACCGCTGTTCAACTTTTTGATAATGGCAACCTTCGTTTCTATTGAGATTGCTTGCCATTTCTTACCACTACCACTACCATCACTTGCCTTATGCTTTTTGCCATTACCACTAGCCTTTGCTTTATAAGCCATGATAAGGTTAACTTGTACTGAAGTGGTATAGTATTTTATGAACATGTATTGTCATCAGTCAGTGGCAGTGTTAATTTTGTTGGCTATTGTTCAACTTAGTTTTAGTCTCAGTGTCAAATGTGTCAAATGCCCTTATTATTTTAGTCATAATTGGTCATTGTGTTTAGTCACATTTTAGTTGACAAAAAGTCCTGACATTTTAATCAAATTTTAGTCAAAAATGCAAAGTCTATTTTCATTTCAAACTAGACTAAAAGTCTAGATTTTAGTCTACTAAAATTCAGGTATTTTAGTCTTTGACAGCACTTTTCCAGGTAGATATCTGTAACAATAGGAATTTTTGGTAGGAACCATTGTTTAGTTCAGTGTGACACACAGACGTGTTTTGAAGCCAGAGTTTGACACCAGAGTTAGTAAGCTGATTATCCCCTACACAATAAAAGTTTAATAAGGTTTGTAACAGCAGTTTAAAACAGTAGCAGAGAGTAAGCTTCTTTTGATGAAGTAACAAACGTCACCAGTTAAGTGCCGACAGCACCAGTGGATGCTACACGCTCTCGTGAGCAACCATTGAAGGCACTTTTTGTAATTTAAAAAGTGTGTGACAAAATTAAGTTTGTATTTAATGAAGTAAATCTTTAAATATTTTTTGTCAACAAAAAATGTGCGTCAATTTTGTCACAGTCAGTCCTTCAGGACATTGATTTCATCTCATTTTTGGCTCATTCTTGTCATGAAAGAAACATTGTTGGCGGATATACACTCACCGGCCACTTTATTAGGTACACCATGCTAGTAACGGGTTGGACCCCCTTTTGCCTTTAGAACTGCCCCAATTCTTCGTGGCATAGATTCAACAAGGTGCTGGAAGCATTCCTCAGAGAATTTGGTCCATATTGACATGATGGCATCACACAGTTGGCGCAGATTTGTCGGCTGCACATCCATGATGCGAATCTCCCGTTCCACCACATCCCAAAGATGCTCTATTGGATTGAGATCTGGTGACTGTGGAGGCCATTTGAGTACAGTGAACTCATTGTCATGTTCAAGAAACCAGTCTGATATGATTCCAGCTTTATGACATGGCGCATCATCCTGCTGAAAGTAGCCATCAGAAGTTGGGTACATTGTGGTCATAAAGGGATGGACATGGTCAGCAACAATACTCAGGTAGGCTGTGGCGTTGCAACGATGCTCAATTGGTACCAAGGGGCCCAAAGAGTGCCAAGAAAATATTCCCCACACCATTACACCACCACCACCAGCCTGAACCGTTGATACAAGGCAGGATGGATCCATGCTTTCATGTTGTTGACGCCAAATTCTGACCCTACCATCCGAATGTCGCAGCAGAAATCTAGACTCATCAGACCAGGCAACGTTTTTCCAATCTTCTATTATCCAATTTCGATGAGCTTGTGCAAATTGTAGCCTCAGTTTCCTGTTTTTAGCTGAAAGGAGTGGCACCCGCCATGGTCTTCTGCTGCTGTAGCCCATCTGCCTCAAAGTTCGACGTACTGTGCGTTCAGAGATGCTCTTCTACCTACCTTGGTTGTAACGGGTGGTTATTTGAGTCACTGTTGCCTTTCTATCAGCTCGAACCAGTCTGGCCATTCTCCTCTGACCTCTGGCATCAACAAGGCATTTCCGCCCACAGAACTGCTGCTCACTGGATATTTTTTCTTTTTCGGACCATTCTCTGTAAACTTTAGAGATGGTTGTGCGTGAAAATCCCAGTAGATCAGCAGTTTCTGAAATACTCAGACCAGCCCTTCTGGCACCAACAACCATGCCACATTCAAAGTCACTCAAATCACCTTTCTTCCCCATACTGATGCTCGGTTTGAACTGCAGGAGATTGTCTTGACCATGTCTACATGCCTAAATGCAAATGATTAGAAATTAAGTGTTAACGAGCAGTTGGACAGGTGTACCTAATAAAGTGGTGTGTGGTGAGTGTATTTCGTCTAACAATGGTCAGCGATTGGTTGTATTTTGCTGTACATATATATCTGTCTTTGTGAATCACACTGGTGCAAAACCTATTTGCTTTTTAAAGTGCAATATAAACATAAGGATGGAAAAAAACAATCAAAAGTGATGCTTTGCAGTAGTGAAATTATTAACCAGTAGTCTAACAGAGTGAGGGAAGCTTTGCTGTATCCGAGTTTTGAGTTGAATGCCAATATCAGTCGAGAATATCAGCAAAACAAACACATTGGTCTCTCCCTGGCTATCTCACAGGTTTCATCAGATACCCTCTCAGACTGTGATCAAACACTTCATGCAAGCCCCCGATCACTGAATGAGCCACCATGCAGCTGGGCGGCATTCAAAGACTCTCAGGTAGGTAGGCAGGTAAGGTATGCAGGCTGCTGTTGTTTCTCCCTCATTCAAACACCCAAATAGACACACATGCGCACGCACACACATAACCTCACACAAGTGGCACATTCCTTCTATGACATAGTGCTGCCCCAAATAAGGGGCTCAGGTGTTTCTGTCTTTGTAGTTTCACAAACATGAAGAAAGAGACAGAAAGTGAGTGAGACAGAAAGAGAAAGGGAGGGCAGAGGTATGATGTTTTCCTTTTTCTGCCTCAGCTGTGAAACCCCATCCCTTTTTTATTCCTTCTTTCGGCATGTCAGTCGCCCTTTTATGTCGTCGCTGACGAGGCCCCGTTTGATACCGAAGAGGTCGTCCACTGATACCCGACTCCCATTGAAGACGGTTTTTTTCCTCCCCAAACACACGGTACTTGCACACAGCCACAAGCCTCTACCTCTCGATTTCTTCCCTTTCTTCTTTGTTCCTAGGCCTTTTAGTCACCTCACCATCACCCTGACACAGACACTGAAGTCACAAAACCTAAAACAAAAACCTACCACAGAAGAAGTGTTGGAAAACCCTTACATCACTGTTGAAAGCGGAGGAGATTGGAGAGAATGATTTATCTCCTCTTCCATCTTGCTATTATCTGTCCTTTTCCCTCACTCCTGTCCCTTGTGTGCATCCTTCTTCCTTTCACCCATGAAGGATATTACGATAATAAAAGAAGCTCTGCAAGTTTTTTGCACAACTATTTTTCTATCATTAGCAGAAACGAAAGAGTTTCATCACCTTTTCATCACCTCCTTTCTAAGATAATTGCTGATGTCTATGACTGTCATAAAAAATCGAAATGTTACTCACAGTTTTTTTTTTCCAATGGCATGATAGTAGACAACTTAGGGACAGTTTTTAAGCTGAAAAAGCTGAAAAGTTTCCAAATTCTTCCTGTCACATGACATCATCGACTTTCAGCCCTTTCCTCCTGAGAACGTGGCAAAGACAAACCCTCCTAGAAAAACATCATTTTATTTAAATTCTTGATATACTCCTTGACATCTATATCCCTATCTATTTGTTTGTTGAAGTTTCTAGAGTAGCCAAAAAAAAAAGAATTTTGTACATGGGATAAATATGTGTGTGTGTGTGTGTGTGTGTGTGTGTGTGTGTGTGTGTGTGTGTGTGTGTGTGTGTGTGTGTGTGTGTGTGTATGTGTATGTGTGCGAATAAAAGCCTGATGACAACTTTAAACACTGAACAGCTGGTCCAACATACTGCCCTTCAAAGAAAAACAATAACTTATTTAGTCAAAACTGAGTTATTATCTTAGCTCAAATGTGGGCTGTTTTAGAGAAAAATTGTTAAAAATTGTAAGTTATTTGTTGGTATTCTGGCTTTTTTCATGTCAGTTACTATATCTTTGCTCACTGTATAGGTTACTGTTTTCATGATGAACACAGCTGATCCCCTCCTCACAAGGCTGTTTTAATATTTCACTGTGATTTCACTTACCTCACAATCTAATTTGCAATCTATTATTAAAAGTTTACAAATTTGAAATATCTGTCCCAAGTATTCATTTCATTCTGTATTTGTGTTTATTAGACTACAGATAATGCATAATATAAAAACATTGGCTTGTTCATCTTAGTAATCATCACAAGAGTTTAGGCAAAACTCTCTCTCTCTCTCTCTCTCTCTCTCTCTCTCTCTCTCTCTCTATATATATATATATATATATATATATATATATATATATATATTCTGTTCTGTTCTGTTCAATATCATAGCAGTGTGTTGAACTCAGTGTGTTGAAATATGAGTAAATCCAAAATCTGTATAATAATTTTTTTTTTATTTCGATGCATTGGAAACACTGCAATTTATATCCTGAACCAAAATGTAAAGAAAAATGTATACATTTTTTTGAATTTACATAAAATGAAGAAAATTGAATATTGATAGCAGTGCATGCATTTTTCTTTATAAACTTTTAAAATTTACTGTCTGGACTGTAAAATCGTCAGGATTTAGTATTCCTGTAAATCACTAACTAGTAATATTTATTTGTTATGACCTGCTGTTGAGACCTGCTTCACGTCTGTGTTGCATGGAGTCTACCAAATTCTGGCTCCTATGAACAGGTATTTAAACCACACAATTCCTTTTAGTTTCTTAGTTTTGTCTCAAAAACTCAGGAACAGCCCACAAGTTTTCAATGGGATTAAGGTCTGATGATTGGATTGGCCACTCCATAACTTTAATTTTGTTGGTTTTGAAACCAAAATGCTGCTCATTTACTGGTGTGTTTGGGGTTGTTGTCTTGTTTAAATACACATTTAAAGGGTATTTCCTCTTTGGCATAACCTCTTCAAGTATTTAGATATAGGCATGATGACTTGTCTTCGTGCTGAAGAGGAAACAATTTTCCAAAGAACACATCAACTGGCCTAACGAGAAATGGAGAGACATTTTTTGGACTGATGAGAGTAAGATTGTTCTTTTTAGGTCGAAGGGCCACAGGCAGTTTGTCAAACAGCCACCAAACACTGAATTTAAGCCACAGTTCACTCTAAAGACAGTGAAGTATGGTATGTGGGTGTTTCTCTTACTGTGGTGTCGGGCCTATTTATCACATACAAGGGATCATGGATCAGTTTGCCTATATCTAAATACTTTAAGAGGTCATGTTGCCTTATGCCAAAGAGGAAAAACCCTTTTTTGATTTTGATTTAATTTAGGATATAAAATGCAGTGTTCCCAATGCGCCAAAATAAAAATCATTGTATGAATTTTAGCTTTACTCCCCTTTTTAAACACACTGCTATGATATTGAACGATTATTTGAAATACAGTGCATCTGACACACGCGCTGGGATAGGATGCAGCAGACCCCTGCGACCCTAATGAGGAATAAGCAGGTATAGAAAATGACTGACTGACTGCATCTGACACATCCAGAGCCCAAGTTGTGATAAAATACTTTTTGGAGAATTTGTAGTTACTGCCTTTTTCCTTCGTATAATCCATGTATGGCAAATAATACAAAGCAAGAATACTGTAATTGCAAAATAAGGGTAAACTATTAAATTAAATATGAGGTTTGATATATGCAAAAAAAATTAAATAATATAAAGTAACAAAACTGCCACATGTCCAATAATCAACTTACATCTACTTAGGCTGGACAACAGGATAACTTTAAAGTCATTTTCTATCTTTTTGCTTAGTAGGGCAGCATAGTCCAGCCCGTCTCTCCCTCACCCACAGCTGGAAAACTAATTGATCATCAGTTTTACCTTTTATAATTATCATGCCCCAATAATCACCTCTTAGCAAGTTTGTTTTGGAATGCAGTAGTGCTGCAACAATTAGTCAATTAATCAATTAGATGCCAACTATTACATTAATCACCAACTATTTTGATAATCAATTTGAGTCATTTTTAACATTATTGATGATTATTTTCCGGTTTCTTTAGTCTTCTATAATAGTAAACTGATGATCTTTGGGTTGTGAGCTGTTGGTCTGAACAAAAAAAGACATTTTAGGTTGAATGGGAAACTGTGATCTATATTTTACACCATTTTATGAACCAAACTAAGTAAACAATGAATCATTCTAATAATCAACAGATTAGGAGCCACTGTTGATAGTAAACATGGTTTGCCCAGAAAAATGTTGACAGTGAAAAACTGGAAAAATACACAATCATTTTTCCAGAGGGAAGAAAATTTGCAATGAAACAGTGAAAATAATGACAAAAAAATATAATAAATAATAAAAAAGTCAGTCAGTCAGTTTCTATACCTGCTTATTCCTCATTAGGGTCGCAGGGGTCTGCTGGAGCCTATCCCAGCGCGTTACAGCGAGAGGCAGGGATACACCCCAGATGGTCGCCAGCCAATCGTGGGGCACACACACCATTCACTCCCACACTGGCGACCCCAGATGGTCGCCAGCCAATCGTGGGGCACACACACCATTCACTCCCACACTCACACCTACGGGCAATATAGAGTCTCCAATTAGCATGAGCATGTTTTTGGACTGTGGGAGGAAGCCGGAGTACCCGGTGAAAACCCACACAGAAAGGTCCCAGACCCCGGACCAAGGAGGTCTTGAATCTGCGACCTTCTTGCTGTGAGGCAACAGCGCTAACCCCTGCACCACCGTGTCGCCCATAATAAAAAAGTGGAAACGCAAAATACTTCTACAACCCAATACATGCCAGCTTTTGATCAAACATTTTCAAATCGGATGATGAACTTAAACATGCTTAATGTTACACTCTATATTTGCTGACCTAGAAGAAAGCTTGTGCTACTGTTGATGTCCATAATGGGAAACTTTTTTTTTTCCTTTTTAAATTTGCTGTGTTGCATGTATTTTTAAATGAGGAACTATGTAACTTTCTTCTAAGAACAACAGCCAGTAAGTAGTCAGTTTTTTGCCTTGTGGGTAATTCTAAATCCCTTTAGACAATAAATACATAAAAGTAAATGTGTTTTCTCAAATAAAGCAGAAAATTAAAAGCTAATAGTGCTGACTTGAGCAGGAAACTTGACAAACCACAAATTGCCCTTATTATTGTTTTATTTTTTTGTTAAATAATGGAATAGTTCAGTTCTCATAACAGATATTTACATTCCATATCCAATACAACAGCTAGAACTACAATAGTTTGAAGAATATTTACAGTATATAAGGCTGTGAGCAATAATAGTAGAGCGATCACTCTACATTCTAGGCTGTTGTTGCGCAAAAGACCCACTTACAAACATCTGTTTGCATCCAAAAAACACAAACACTTCTGGGTAGATATGGGGGGATGCTGTGAAGATGCACATAAACAAACAGCTGATTACCTGGTATTAAAATGTCTACGTCAGTGTGTGGCTTTTGAAGTCATGCAACAGATTCTTTTCTTTACTTCCCAATGGGCAACAGGTTGTGAGTTCCAATGGTGTAGCTGGGCCTGTTCGTGGTCATTCATGAAGTTGACACTGCCTCGCACAACCTTTTATCACCAAGACATTCTTTGGCATTCCGAGAAGTCGCCTATGCTACTATCTCATAGTTTGTTTTGTGGGCTTCTTGTGCCACATGTAGAAACCCATGCTTTGTACAGTAAAACTGCTTCTGCAGTCTTTACTGAACATCTGAAACGTGCCAGAATATTCCATCCTCTCCACAATCCTTAGCTGTTCAGGCCATTCAGGAATGTGTTCCTGATTTTCCAGGAATAGTCGCAGTGGCGGTTATTTCCGTTTAAGGCAAGGAACTCACCGTCCTAGGGGGTCTTGGGGTTAGGGTTACAAATATTTGAAAATTGTGAATTTAAATGCAGCATTGTGGTGTGATTTGAGACTAAAATCAAGAAGCTGTAGACTATCAATAATCACTGTTAGTTAAAAGAAAAATAGCCTTAAGATTAGGCCTGAAAACTGCAATTTCAGGCAACATGATCTTGAGGTCAAAACTGTTGGGTCTAAAAGTAAAGTTTTTTTTTACTGTTTTCCTAAAAGTTTGTTTTTGTCAACTATTTTAGACATGTAAGCCACCTCCCTGACCTTCACTACTTTAAGTTAAGACATAGAGCTCTGGAGAAAAAATAAGAGAGCTCTGCATTTTTTCCCCCTGAAATCAGCATCTCGACATTTATTTCATTTATTTATTTATTTGTTTTAATGGTATGATGTAAGTTTCTGTAATGTTTGTAAACGTTGTGAAACTTGATTTGAAGAAAATTGTGAATAAAATTGAAATCATTGTTAGAAAAAAAAAAACACTTTTCAAATATTTTTTTCTTGTTTGAAAAGAATTGTTTAGCCCTACTTCAGATTGAGCTACTACAGAATTATTCACATTATTGTCTTTATTATTTATTTATTCTTGTAAATGTACCTTACAGGGATGCTCAAAAAATATGGCGAAACAAACATTCCACATTTACTGAGTCCTACTCACATAATATAGAGTCCAACTTGTAAATGCAGTGATACACAACCAGGATTCTGGACACATCTGTGATGTTTATTCCTCACGTTAAAATTAATTTACTATAAAACTATAAAAGCCCTTCTTAAGTGTAATTAAAAAAGTGTTTACTATAGACAAGTTATAGTAATTGTCATACCTTGACTATAGTAGAGTAGTTGTCAAAGTAGTTATACACTTTATTTTTAGGATCAACCATAAAAATTAGAACATCACTTAAAACAGTAGTTCTCAAAGTGGGGTACAGGGACCCCCAGGAGTCCTTGAGGTGGTTCCAGGGGGGTGCACAGCAAAAAGGGAAATAGGTCCATCCATAAGTATCACAATGACCTTTCTGTCATCAGTTTTATACATTTTTTTAATATCTAAAAGCAAAAATCTTATCAGATGGGGGTCTGGGGTCAGTTTAGGGGTCCTTGCCATGAAAAAGATTGAGAATCACTGATTTAGTAAGTCAGGTAACTTGCTTTATATGAGCCACTTTGCAACAGAAACATGTTATCTGAACATGAGGATAACACCATGCTCCTTTTACAACATGATCGTTTTTACTGTCTCCACATCAGAGCAAATCGTTGCAGGATTATTTGCCACTTCTGATTTTACTGCGTGTAGTTCGGATTTTACAACCTCAAATTCCTTAGCCAACACAGTCTTTAGTTCCAGCCTAAAGCAGTACAGTGATTTCTTTTCTTCCAAGAATTAACATTTATGATTTTGTCAGAACTGGACATTCATACTGAGAACTTAAGAGCAAAACAAATAACTATCATACTGAAAGCCACCACGGTTTCATAGCAAACATATTTTGAAGGATTCCCATCCCGGTGTTTGTGTCTGACGGCCACAGTGAGGCTACGCTAGCTTCAAAGCCCTGCAGTGTAATTCCCTCCTTCATTTGCATAGGTTGGGTTTCCTGACCATTCTGTGTAAATACAATTTGTTTCCTTTTGCATTTCTTTTTTTTGCCCCTACAACTCTAGCTTTGCCACAGGACAATAACAAACTGATGCTAAGTGGTCTGGAAAGATGTTTCAATAAACATTTTGTTCCTCTGAACTTCATGATGCCTCTGCTTTAAATGACACATGTGCCCTCACACACATATAGATACACACAGAGAAACCACTCTAAATGATGCTTGCCTTACTTCAAGGAAAATCCCATGCCTTCACTTCTTACCACTACATTAACCAGCCCCTCACCTCTTTTCATCCCCGCCTAAATTCCCTCCTCTCTCATCCTTCCATCCAACCTCTCAACAATTTACATCCAGATGTTGAGAAGCAGCTGGACAATAAAAGCAGCTTAAAAGGACACTCTCCCGCAATGTTTATGTTAGCCAGGCCCTGAGCAGCTATGAAATTGAACAGTAAAGAGGCCGTGTGTTGCTCACTGGCCAGGTTAGTGTGTCCACATTTATCTCTGGCCGTGACAGTCAGAACGACTTTAGGAGAGTCCAGGCCAGATATTGTGTGTGTTTTTATATCTTTGGGATGATGTATTCAAGAAGCCTGGTCTTGAGGCTTTTAAAAGTCCTATATCTGCACTTTTCTTAGTTTTATATGAATACATCTTTTGATACCCCTTGCATGAAACATTTGCTATTTATAGTACAAAAATTCATGTAAATACCTCTGCCAAGGAGGTTATGTTTATTTGTTAACAAGATACCTTTAAAAAAGTTTTGGCTGGATTTTTGTCAAATTTTCAACAAATGTTGGAAATGGTACCATGACAAGATGATTAAATTTTGGTGATGATCCGTAAGAAATCCCGGTTTCTGGATCACTTTGAATATTTTGTTGTTTGGTAACACTGCAAAAAATGGACCTTCAAACCGTCATTGTTTGGGGCGACCTGGTGTAATATCTTACACCTGCCCCCACAGATCTAACTTTAGCATTTCTTTCTGGACTGGGTGTAATTAATATGTACAGAACAACAATGTTAGATGGGAGTCACAATCTGCTTGGCGGAGGTCTGCACTCTCAGAGTGCTTTTCTCATTTTACAGCACTCTCTCAGGCCCCACCAACAAGACGGAGCTGTGTAAATCCGCCAAACTTCCATGTCATTTCTGCCTTGCGTAAAGATGGTATTTTCTGACAATTGGTTCCACAGATGGAACAATGCAGTTGTGGACTTGTTGGGTGTACCCAGCATTAATGCTACGTCACTGTATCATGTGACCAGAAGTAGGAGTTACAGTTGTGCTGTTCCGATGCTGCCTTGGTGTGATTGTACCGTTTGAAAGGTTTTCTCCCTGGAAGTCGTGTCACTTTCAGGAGCTTTTTAGAATAAATTCATATGGGTATACATTATTGACCATTTTATTGTCAATGTTTTATAAATTATCAATCATATATTGAAGCTAGCTTTGTCGCAAATGGGCATATTTGTTTGCCATTATGGTATGCGAGGACCTTTTGACCAATCAGAGGCTGATCCAGAAAGAAATAACTCTTCGTCTCTTCTTCTTTTTACAGACCCAGATTATGCCACCTATCACAGTGGCATATGTACAGTATTATATCCTTGCCACTCGTTATCAATCCAATGTTTTCTTCTCAAGGCGGAGAATGAAACATCATCAATTAAAAGACAAAACTGGAATAAAATTAAGACTGATTCATCAGTTATGCAAGGTTATTGTTTAATTTCATACTGTACCAAAAAAAAAAGAAAAAAAAGATGCAACCAAATCATGTGCTGTGTGAAGTTAGCGGAAAATACTTTCTGATCTTATCTTAAAAATATTTTGAAACAGGCTGACAAAGCAATAACAAATCTTGTAAAGTAGATTTAAGTTTTGGACAACACTGACCACACTGAACATGGAATGGAGTGCAGCAAGAGTTGAACAAAAAAAAAAAAAAAAAAGAGTTCCACGATGGCTTTTCACAGTGCTTACAAGACCCTGTACATCCTTCAACGTGAAGAAAACTATAAGAAAGGTACATAAAAACTGCAGGGATTGTGTTCTTACATTTGAACTGTATTTAACTTTGACCTTCCAATAAAATCTAGTATCAAGAAAAAAAAGGAGATGGTTGTAATATTCCAAAGAACAGCACTTTCCAGTCATAATGTTGCCATATTTAATCATGATGATTTATTGTGCCTGACTGTTTTACAGAACTTTTTTTTTTAAATATAGCTAGTTTTTATATTAAAGTTCTTGCCTTTTTAAAATATGGTCAAAATCAGTTATGACCATCTTTTTGTTTGAACATAATGCACAATAATCTATTTTAATGAGCCTGTGCCCTGACGTTAAAAATGTTAATTAATGCCTCCTGTGGTGAGTTCAGGCCGTGTCGGTCCCTGTTGCATGGCAGTAGAGTAGCAGATACAGTATGTAGTGCATGTTTAGACTGTAATTGGTTGGAAGGCATGTTTAACAGATGTTGATCCTGGTACAAAGGCTCGTTGGAGAGGTTTCATCTCATAGTGCAGCCACATCCTCTGGCCTGATTTTAACACACAGACACAGATCTACTTCATCTGTGGAGGGGTGGAACCCCAACAAACCTTTACAATCACACATAGTTTCATCTGTATGCCTTTCAACAAGAATTACTTCATGTACACAAGGCTATGCGTGCTCTCAGAACACACACACACATAAAGAGAGGTTACTACAGGCTGTGGGTTTGGAGTTGAAGATAGTTTTGAAGGCTGAAGTTGGCTCTCATCGCACAATCAAGCACACTGCAGGGACTCCTGCCTGTCTCTGCCACATTGATTTAAAATGTACTTTTAGACCCAACAGCGCTGGAAACAGCAGGGCTCCTGCAGTGGTGAGTGAGGGGGAAAGATGGGATGTCGCTGTAGCATTTAAAACACTATTTGCACAGGGTTTCGGGGGGGATTTAAGATCGAGTTTTATGAGCCAACTCGCGCATGGAACACATTTCTCAATGTGAATTCAAAATATAGAGCTGACGTTTTATGTCTAGGTTTCTGACCTCATTACGCACCAGCACCCGCCAAGTGCAGCACAGCAGCGATTGGGGAGTGAAAAATGATAAACTTTCCCTCAGTACTTGGCTAGTTCCCAAACAAAGTACCTCCTGCAATTACAGGAAATTCTTACTACTTTCGAGTGAATTGAGACATTTTAAACCCTACAATCCACCTGTTGTACCGCACTGGGCTAAGACAAATCTGCCCAATAACTGTAAATATAATCCTATTGCATTTGTAAAAATAATGGTTCGGTTGGATTTTTGATTCATGAAATGGTATGTGTGGCATTGACAAGCTGAAAAATGACCAACAGCAGTTGTTTTTTTCCCCATGGGGAAATTTGATTACTCAAAATAACAGCAGAGAAACGACCATAAGAACAATAAGATAAGAAAAAATACATGATATAAAACCAGCAGCACACATCCTACCCGAAAAGGGAGAAGCAGCATACAGTAGAAACATAAGGCAACATAAAAATATAAAGACAAGCGGCATAATAATACAATGTTAGTGCAATGAGACTTTATTTTATAGAAGCTGTGTAAATAATTTAATTTATAAATAAATTTAGAGGTTTCCTGTCAGCCATCTAGATGTAGCCATCTAATCACTACTGTGACTACTGTTTATACATACTATATAGTCTCCAGTTGAATATGAAGTCAGTCAGTCAGTCAGTCATTTTCTATACCTGCTTATTCCTCATTAGGGTCGCATTAGGAGCCTATCCCAGCGCGTTACAGCGAGAGGCAGGGATACACCCCAGATGGTCGCCAGCCTATTGTGGGACACACACCATTCACTCACACCTACGCGCAATTTAGAGTTGCCAATTAACCTGAGCATGTTTTTGGACTGTGGGAGGAAGCCGGAGTACCCGGTGAAAACCCACGCAGACACAGGGAGAACATGCAAACTCCACACAGAAAGGTCCCAGAGCCCGGACCAAGGAGGTCTTGAACCTGCGACCTTCTTGCTGTGAGGCAACAGCGCTAACCCCTGCACCACCTGAATATGAGGTGTGTGGGGATATATGAACATGACTATTAGGTTCTAGTTAGACATTAAGGCTGTGTTGTTTCCAATTAAGTCAATATTATGAGGAAACAATTAGGATAATGAGCTGTGTGAAAGGCATGTTTAACTTAACTTCCCCAAAGCTAACATGCAGTGAAATTAACATCACTCTCCTCCACAATACCGTGCCAACAGGAAAGCACACAAAACAACAGCAATAATCTCCAGACCAAAACCAATATTCACTCCACCATCAGCAAACAAGCAACAGAATAAACAAACACAACTGAACTTTAAATAATCCCAAAAGCACCATCATCAGCAAGTAACATTAACAGCAAAGTGTACAAAGCAAACACTCTGTTAGCATGATTTATAAAAAAAAGTTAGCAGTACTTCGGTTGTTGACGTAGAGCAGGATCCTCAGCTTCTGTTAGCATCACAGGGTTAGCGATTAGCATCGGAGGGTTAGCCGTTAACAACACAGAATGATCAACCGAGGGTTAGCCATTAACAGACATGTCTGAAGAGTCATGAAGGTCCAAAGCTTCCTTGGAAACAGGTTATTCCTCCACAAAATCATCATGAAGTGATACAAAACAGCTTCTGCAGGCTTTTTCTATGTTATATGAGTTAATTTCAGTGGTGGAAACATTTGCATAGTTCAAAGTTAATTAGCAAACATAGTACAATTAAATGGCAATTCAATTAAGCAGCACCAGGTGCCCAAAGGAGGGTTCAGAGTTTGCTGCTAATCCAGTTCGTTATTTACCACATACATATTGAGAGAATCAAGTAATATAGGAATGAAATAACCCATAAAGTCTTAATATTAAGAAAATAAAGTAGAGAAAAAAAATCTGAATATAATGAGAATGAAGCCATAATATAAGCCATGATATTCTAAGAATAGTGCTCTACAAAAGGGGTAGTTTCTTCCATCTGTGTGGTTCTAAAAGAAATAAAAAATTTACATAAAAATCCTTGTCTTTCCGCTTCATTTAAATGGTTTCAAATGTTCAGTGATTCATCTTGAAACCGGAGGCGTTTCCAAAAAAAAAGAAATGATCCAACCAAATGTGATTTTGGGGCGATTAGCTAACCGCACCAATCATATAAAACCACACGTGACCACTTGTGGGTCGCAGTAGCATGTAGCAGAGAGAGAGAGGATGTGTGTTCGTATCAGTGGGCAAAAATGTTCTTAAACGGTGGTTGAGGTCTAATTCATTCACCTATTGCTCTGTGTACATGTGTGTTTTCTGTTTAACAAATATAGAACCTCCAGAGATTAAGAGATTCAAAATGTACCTTGTTTTCCATTTAAGGGTCCCATCAACAGTTTCTGCAACATCCACGTGGGTGGACTATGGGGAAAATGTTATATATCGTCACTCTATTAAAATAATGGCAATTTTTTTTCAAGTTTTTGGGAAAACACAAAAAACTTTATCAAATAGAGTAAATACTATATTTATTAATCATTTCAAAAATGCTTTCACAGTGGATGATTGTAGACATACGTAGAATGTTTTGCATCACTTACTGTATGTAACATTAAAGAATAAAGTGACTCAGGACCATATTAGAACATTCTAGTGTGACTTTAGGCAACTTTAAACCTGGCTTAAACTCTGTCTTAAACTCAAAACTTACATTACCTGGAGTTAAATTTAAAATAATGACAGGTGACTTTTTCTATCACTTTACCAGGTTTTCTATTTTTACTGAATTAAGTCATCTCCAACTCTCTACTCAGTTTTGGGTAACTTTTTGAAACGTGAGTTGTGGCAAATTTTGAATGAAATGATGGCACATGTTTAATGTACTAAAGATCTTGGAACTTCCTTTCTTTCTTTATATTTGGCTACATATTTATTGAACTTATTGATATGCACAGCACTTTATATTAAATTATTATTGAAGTATTGCTTGTGAAATTTAGAATGAATTATTAGAAAACATTATAGCCTAAAGCCTTTATCACCCACCAGTAGAAATTGATTTAACAATCATGTTTAAAACTTCTTCTGCACCATAGAGTCTTGCTTCTGGATGTAGCCGCCATTCTGAAAGAAATTGCCCAAGTCAGACTTTTTTATCCTGATTTGGGCAAAAAACTTTGACTCAGGCAAAAAAAAATGTCCTAAGTAAAATGTCCATTGTCCTATAGGACATAAAGAGTCCTAAGGTGTTTTATTAAGGTGATTCTACCAGATGCGGCAGCAGAATTTTTTTTATTAGATTTTTGATTAGATTCCAGTATTAGAATACTTCAAATAGTAATATAGGATTCACATTAAAATTAAGCACAACAATTTTAGTTCCAGCCAGGGTGAAGTACTACCTGTGCTCCAGTCAAAATACAGTCAAAAGGCAATTTGGGGTCAACTTGCCATCCATATATCATATTATGGAATGACCTGAAGTTCGAAAAACTGACTGATCAGTAAGGCTTTGAAAGACCAAATCAGGTCAAACCCATATAGTTCAATGGTAACGAAATAGAACTAAATCTGCATTAATGAGTACTTTTACTTTGGATGATAAATTGTGTTTACTTTTACTTTTACTTTGACTAGATCACTACAACACTTTGGTTAAATGTGTGCAGAGCCACAGCATGCCAGGAACTACATGAGTCACAGAAGAAGATAAAGATTAAGAAGATAATAAAGATGTTCCTGCCTAATAGATGCAGCAAAGTTAACAGGAGAGTCAGAGATGTTAATTTAGCACAGTTCTTATTAGCTGAGATGATAACCTGCGTGGATTCACCGCAGGGCATTTCACTAGGACTCATATTTAAAGGATCTCAGTTCCTCATCTGCCGCTGCATGTTTTCTCCTCACTCAGACATGGAATCCACATAGTACATCCCGTAGTCAAACAGCTTCAAACACATTTACCCACCAAAACACACTATCCATAAATATTTAAATACCTTCCTCATCAAATTGCATGCAAGGTCAGGCAAAACAAACTGTAAAATCAGGGGAGGACAGACTATCCCCAAACGACGGGGAATATGGAGGCTCATTGTGGCTGGAACATGCTGGTTATCCAGCGCTCTGAATAAATACTGGCAGCGGGACAACAGGCCAGCTCGAGGAGGCTGTCACCTCAGCGCTTATTGAGCTGTGGATCTCCGTCCGTGCCGTCTCTCCCACTTATAGCTCACTGTCACACAAACAGCATGAAGACACATGACCTCTGAGACTCTTGAGATGTTAATCTCACTAGCAGCAATAAATACTGACAAGAACTAAAACTGGGTAATAGATAAACTACTTATATGCTACTTATAAGAAAATGATGCACACACAACAAGTGGTCATATACACACAAAGTCCTTGTGAGTACCATAATTTCTGGACTATAAGCTCCAACTTTTTCGCCACACTTTGAACCCTGCGACCTATACGTCGGTGCGGCTAATAAATGGATTTTTACAGCTAAACGCCACTATGGGACCTTCTAAATCAGGAGTCTCAAACTCGCGGCCTGCGGGCCAAATGCGGCCCGCCGGACGCTAGTTTGAGGCCCCCGCCTTGATATGAAAGTTTAATGTTATTGCGGCCCGCGCGAGTTTAGTACGGTGCCCGGGAACCCTCAATGCTGCAAATAAAAGAAACAGCGCTGCAAACAAAAAGAAACGGCGCTGCAAATAAAAGCCTGAATACACGTGTAAACCACGGACGTAATCAACCTGCCACTGTAGCAGCACCGGGGAAGGCAGCAGTGCTGAATACACGTGTAAACCACGGATGTAAACAACCCGCCGCTGCTGCTGAACACACATTTAAAGAGATAAACAACACGCCGGTGTGGCTGTCACCGGAGCCGGATGCTCCGAAGCACCAGACCTGACGTTACACGCGCGCAATAACGGGGAAAATGAGTGCTAAGAGGCTAACATGGAGCTAACACTTACATACGCACACAAGCGAAGTTTTATGTGTGTGTATCCGTGTTAGCGTTAGCTCCATGCTAGCCACTAGCGTAACTTCTCAAACTTTATTACTTTTTTAATTTAATTAATATATATATATATATATATATATATATATATATATATATATATATATATAATGATGCGGCCAAGCCTCAACCAGACCCTAGCTCCAGCGGCCCCCAGGTAAATTGAGTTTGAGACCCCTATCTATCTATCTCTATGGCTGGTCCGCGTCCTGCAACTTTAAGCAGCAGGCTCTAGCAGGAAAGGTCAGAAGCCAACAAGTGAGTTAGACAGGCAGTTCCCGTGAACCGTGGAAGTAAATGTGGAACCAAATGCAGTAGGAGAGACATAAGACAGATGTACGAGAGTGTATGACAGTTTGCAACAAAAATTGATGAAGAAATGCATAAAATCCACCTTTTAAGTTAAAGGCAGTCGATCTGGCTGTAATAGAAGATTCAAGCCTGGCATGAACCCGGGACATGATGACAATTAGACACCAATCTATCACCACCCAACCCGACATAATAAAAGGCTTTAGTGTGAAATCATAGTCACATCATATCAATAGAGATACATGGCTTCAATATTGAGATATCTGTCCATATCCTGCAGCCCTAGATATAACCTCTTAATATAACCTCTCAAAATGTCCTTGAACTTAAAATTATTGTTTTAATTTATGGCCTTGATGCCCTCAAAAAAGATAATTACCCCTAAAATGATGAAATTCCAGGCCTGCTGACACTTGAATAAGTTATGCAAACTTGTTTGTTGAAATGTTAATGTTTTATAAATGTTAATAAAAAGAAAGCTTCATTAAACAGCCATATCATTCCATATAATCCCTTCTATGCATGAACCCTTACATATGGTAATTAAACATTTAATCACCTGCTAGTGCAGCCTGTATATTGTACACATTTGGGGTTTTTTTTGTTTTTTTTTTCCTGAAAATAGCTGGTGTGGCTTATTTTCAGGTGTGCTTTATAGTCCAGGAATTCCGTTTTTTCTCAACCTCCCTCTTTTTTTTTTAATCACTATCGCTGCATCTGGGCTCTGCTGTGGGAGTGACAGTTCTCCTCAGATCTCCTCCAGCCTGAGAGCAGATAACAGCCCGTCTGAGTGCTACTTGTTACAGGATGAAGCCGCCCTCATCACTCACACATGCAATCCCCTGCCTCATAAATATATCTGCAGTCTAATCTCCTCCATCTCTGGCACCACTCCCCCTCCTAAGTACCCCCAGTACACTCTCCACTGATGAAAAGCAATCAAGTGCAGCTTGTAAGGTGAAAATGTCACACAAACAGGTATTTACATTTCAGTCATTATCACAGCCCTCATGACAGACTCATGCGATCCCATTCTGTTGCAGCAGGACAGTTTGGGGTTACAGGGGTGGTGTTGCATCTTCTTTTTACAATCCCCTCCATCAGAGCAGAGCTATTGTATTTATCTGCCCCATATCTTCATTTTTTTCCAGTAGGGATCCTCATTACATGACAGTTTTCAGAATGGAAAATAAATATCCAAGTTGTTTTGTAATACTTTATTTACTTGGCATTTTTAGGAGACTTTATATCTTATGTAAGTTCATTTAACCCATAAGAATCCCGACCAATTTCTCCTTAAAGGGAAATCAGGGATATAAAACAGACCAAAAAGACCACATGGAACACAATTCTGAAACCTTTGAAATACTAAATCCCTAAATACTAAGATTTGTGATATCATGTATATGTCACATTGATTGTTTATGGTAAATTTATTCCTCAGTTGATAATGAATCAGCTTGGCAGCGCACGTTTTGTCTTTTTATTTGCATTTCCTAAATATATATCACAGTTATAACTTTGCTGATCAGGTTTAACAACAAATTACAAAAAAAACAAAAAAACTATATTAATTCAACAATGAATGGATCAGCTATATTAATTGAGCAGCTTGTTACTATTGTTCTTATTGGACATATACGTCACATCAGGTTTTCTATGACTTTTTTAAGGTTAAAAGCCCGATGTGACAAATGTCGCCACAATATTTTCATTTTATCTTTTAACATGTTTTATATCAATTTATTACATAATTTTTACATAAAAGAAAACCGCAGGTGTGCTCCATGGTGTCAATCTAAATGTGCCCTCAAATGTAATTCCAAATCATAATTGCCAATAATACAATAAACTAATATATATATATCTAAATGTACTTGTATTTATATTCGGTTTGGCTATCCACTTTGTCCAAGACAGTTAAATATATTTTATATTTCTGCATATTCTTATATTTAATTTATCTGTGTATACAAGTGTATCACATGTACAGTGTTGGGGTAGTTACTAAAAAAAAAGTAACTAGTTACAAGTTACTAGTTACTTGAGAAATTTGTAACTACGTTACTTTACTAGTTACTGTATTTGAAAAGTAACTTCACTACTAGTTACTTTACTTTCCAGTTTTTTTAAGCAAATGTTAAAAGTTACCACATGGATACATGGACAAATATAGCCTTTTCATCGCTTTATTTTCAAGTATCAGTAAAAGCTTACTTTCCTGTTAGTGGGTACGAGCCGTTATAAGCCTGTTATAATTATTACCCTTATTAAAATAACATACAAAATAACAACATAGCACACATGCACACATATACACACACACGCCCCCCCGCGCGCTGAACTGACATGACATGACTGACAATTCCCATCACTATTTCCTACACATCAGCAACTACGTCACTCAACGCACTCAAATCCGGTTGCTGTGGCAACGGTGCCCAGAGACAAGTACACAGTCCAACGACAGACAGGATGCATGCGCCACTAAAACATATTAGAACTTTTTAGACTGACAAGAGTGGTTTGGGTAACGTAATAACGTTACTGTAATCCGTTACCCGTCGTTACCCCCAACACTGCATATGTACTAAATGAGAGGATGAGAAAATCCCAGTTCAAATTCCTATTTCCATCTTATCACACGGTTGTATTTATTTATCTATTTATAAGTCAACATAGTAGTATAGTAGGCAATTTATAATAGTCTACTCTACTATATATAGTCTAGTATAATAGTCAATATAATAGTCTATATTATTTGAATATCCATATACTGTGTGTGTGTATATATATATATATATATATATATATATATATATATATATATGAATAACTGAAATAACTAATTGATATAGGTATAATATATCATTCACATTTTCAACCACATGAACATGATGCTTAAGGATGCGTTACCATGTTATTTGAGACATTGAATTTTCATTCAATTAAGCATTAAACATTTTGACAAGTTATTGCATTGGTCCATATTTTTCAGCTAAGAACAATAGAAATGAATACAATGTTTTAATTAAATTTTTTAAACATGTTATTGAAGGTCCTTTTGGAAGATTTGTTCATTCATGTGTATATATATGATATTTTCCCATAATCATAATATTGATCACATCAGATATTTCTTTAGTGATGACGTTCTTGTATATTAGGAATTGATTCATATTAAAAGGTGTGATATTCTCTATTGTAGAGCTTAACCAACTATGCAAGTTCTGCCAAAATTGATTTGTGATTACATAGGAAGAACTTTTCCTGATGGTGTAGTAGTTACCCCTTTGAACATCTGGGTTAAAGGACAGCCAAGATGGCAAAGCTGTAGTGTTTTCATTATTGTGTCTACCCTCCTCATAAAACAGAACTGAGCAGGTGAAATATGTGCACGAATGTGAAGAAATCTTTTCCCCCTTATATTCCTTCACCTAAGTAATTGCTGCAAATATTTGAGTTTTCAACCCCCGCCGGCCAGTAAACTTACCATCAAAGCTGCGGAGGACCTCAGGGAAAAACCTGCATATCAACTTGTTTACTATTGGGGAATTCAATTGCACCTTTAAAAGTTTGTCAGGGAAGAAATGACACCTTCAGGCAACGTCTAAAGTAAATACAGGTTTATTAGGGATGAAAATGTTCCATGATAAACAAAACAGGGGGAAGGGGGGGAAAAAAAACATTCACAGTACATTTCATCATCTCGGCTCCCGGCATGGTGAACTGGAACACTGTACAACTTCAAAACCCCATCTGCACAAATATGATGCCTCTTTACAAAAATACTCTCCTTAAGAAGAAAAAAAAAATAAGGGCAGTTTTACACTGTATGTTGGCCTCTGTAAAATTAAGATTTTCCATCTCCCCTAATTCGATCAGCGTCTCAAAAATGGCAATAAGCTAGACTTCCCTAATACTCATAACTCAGAACATATTTCATGTAAGAACAATAACTCCCCATGAGTACTAATGATATCTGCATCTCTACACTTGCACAGACTACAGTTAACTGAGGTCAGATAGTTAAACGATGCAACGTGAACAAAAAAAAAAAAAAAGGCAAAATTGGTCAGGTTTAGGAAAAATATGAGAGTAGACTGGTGGAATTAAGGATGAGAAATGACTGGTCCTGTCACAGATTCATACAAAGTGTGATAGGTCAAATGTTATGAAAAATCTGTTGGTCATTTTATGGAGAGGTAGGACAGTTGTCATGGTCAATATATCAGGTCCCAGGATGAAAACTATAGTGCTATATCGTGATCAGCAGGTCTACTTCTCAAATCGGCACCCTGACTTCTTTACAGTACTTGTGAAAACTGTGTGCGTCAATGCTCCTTAAAACCATATACAGTACCAGGAAAATATCTTACAAATTCTTCTACTGCAGCATAACCTTTCAAATGAAAAGAAAGAGTGACATAGTGGGAAAGATGGCAGCATCTAACCGTAAACTAATTACAACTCAATGCACTCAATTCCTGGTGTTTTTTGATTGGTTGGCTCAGCTGTGTAAAGAAACAGGTGTAGAGTGGGAGCTTACTGTCATTTTCTCAGTGATCTATGCATTTGTGCTGTACAATCTATCCAGATTGAGCATTAAAATGGAACAATTTGGCACAGGTTTAATATTATGGCAAATGTTGGGCTTCAACAAAACAAAGGACCATTTAAATTGAATCTTTAACGTTGTTGAATTGAAATGTGGCGACTTACATTAACAATGACTTACATTAACAGTCAGGTTAACATCTGGCCTTCCTTTACACACAATGATCCTTCATTTCCCTGTAGAGCAATAATGAGGACACAAATATTGGAGTGGATGAGGGCAGGATCTAGCCGCACTCACTTAATAAAGAAACCCTTCTTTACCGTTAAAGGCCAAAAGGCAAACACCACATAACTGCAATATCTGAACCACAACATGATGCCAGGGACATACCTGGATTCAAAAACAACATGAATTACATTCACCTATCGGAGCTAAAAAAAAAAAAAAAAAAAAAAAAAAAAAAGAGTGGATGTTTGTAGGAGTGGTATTTAAAGGCTGTCCGTTTTGGATTATTGCATTATGTGTAAACTGCTTGACAAATAAGTTTCGAATGATGTTTTTAACGGTTTTGGGATCCACGTGTGACCGCTGCACTAGAAGCTTAGGTGAAGATCACAAGACACACAAGTGAAAAGGAAAAAAAAGGCAAACAGGAGGAGTAGATTTCATATGCTGGCAATGGTTCCTAAAATTATCAGACCGCTACAAAAATCTCTCAGTACAGTATAAAACTTAAACAGAAAGAACATTACAAAACTGTTGCACTATTCTGCTTATTGGTTTTAAGTTTCCTAATACAGCATGTGTGACAAAAACATTTGAGATGTAAAAGAGAACACTAATTACCTTACTAAAAAGATAAAAGGGGTGAAATCTCTATACAGTTTAGAAAAAAACGCAAAATTAGCGCTCAAGTCTCTCAGATCTTATTCTCTGGCACTTCCCCTTCATATCTATGCTTTTGTTGCTTATTCATTACAATTAATCAAAAATGTAATCTTTTTATGAGTGAAATTTTGCATGTTTTACATATTAATGCTTCTATATTTCAAATAAATGTTTTAGACTTTATACATAACAGTCAAGTTAATATCTGGCCTTCTTTACAAACTGTGATCCTTCAAACATATATAAGTATCCAAAATTACGAAGTCAGAATATACAGAGCACTCGCACATTGATGTATCCTTCCTTTAATGTCTAGAAATAAAAGAACTATTTAATTAAATAAAACCTGTATTTACGTTTGTTATTACATTGGGAGCACTAACCAAAAATCTACATAACCCTCATTGCTTGGCTCTTACTGCACAAGAATTATCCTTTACAATAAATGCTGTACTTTCTTTTATTTATAGACTATAGGAAGGGTTGCCCGGAAATATTTTTCCTTAATGATCCCACATGAGACAGTTTAAGACAAAGATAATCTTAATGCTGAGATTCTAAAGGAAACACTTTGTCTTATTGTCTTCTATTGATCCATGTGTGCTTGTAGTGGATTTTCCTTTTTTTGGGGGGAGGGGAGGGGGGAGCCCTTCTTATTATATTTATATCCATCGGAGAGCTGCCTTATTGGCCCTCTGATTCACGGACCTTGGCTTGCAGGGCATCACAAGTCTTCTTGGCGTCACCTAGCAACATGGCAGTGTTGGGCTTGTAGAAGATGGGGTTGTCGACGGCTGCATATCCGACACCCAAGGAACGTTTCATCACCACCACCTGAATGGGAAGAGACAGTGTCGCACACACAAACAAACACTTGTTAGCCTTTAACGGTATGATCATAGGCCTGTCCAACTGGTAAAAATCTTACCAGTCGATTTGATCACTTAAAAACAGAGTCCCTACAAGCGTCTTCAAGTTAAATTCAAGTAAAGGCCTTTTAAGACCATTTATATAAAAGTTAATACCCATTTCTCAGACCTACTTGCAAAGGAAAACATTTCCTTTTAATTTGTTTATTTATATTTGAATTAAATATGTACTATGTCTATATGGAATGCTTTTTTCACAAAAACCTTGCCAGTAGTTGCTAAAATATTGCGAGTATGATGTACTACAGCAAACAGCATGATAAAATGTTTATTTATTGATTTTTAGTGAATATTTTTAGGTATTAAATGTGTACTATGTCCATATATATATATATTTTTTTTACAACTAAAACTTCACTTGTTGTAGTTAGGGCATTGTGAATATGATGAACTACAGCAAATAAGATTAGGGAAAAGTCATTTTGTTCATTTTTGGTGAACATTTGTCATCAATCAATTGATGTAACTTACAGTCGCTAACATGGACCACAGAGAATGTTCATAGATTAGCAACTTGGAGATGGGGTTTTGTAAAATCGTGAGGAAAGTTGACAGTAATATTATAGTATATCGGAGTATGAGGATGTTAATATGTATTACACTCTTTATTTACATCGATACTGCCTTGGTCGCTTATTAAAGGAATAGACAAAACCAAACATCAAGCCAATAGCCAATAACCAGCCAACATCAGTGCAGTTTCTTTCCTGAGGTAAATTATCTAAATTAACCACCCTGACAATGACACTAAGATTCTAGAACGCAACTTCTGACAAGACAGAACCGTTGGGTCATGACAGTTCTGCCACTTTTTTTTTCAGGCTACATTATTTAATCAAAATAATAGTGGTTGACAAATGAAACTTTTGAGGAGAATGCGATATGGAGAAGTTGTATACTGCACAAAGCCAACGAGTGTCTTTGCGTGTTTTTAGCAGTGCAACTGTGTGTGTGCGTCTGCATGAGTGTGTGTGGTTAGGTAAAATGTCTGCTTTGATTTCCCCTGGGGGTAAGTGTGTGGAAACTGGTGGGAGAAGTGTATGAATGCCAGATCTCGGAGCGGTGCCAGTGGGATGCTCCGAATGTCATTCCACAGCGACGCAGTCACCGCTAATGGGATCAGGATGGCACCTGGAGCTGCAGCCATCTGTGTCTATGTATATGTATAAATGTGATTATGCATTTCTTTACAGTGTGTAAGTGTGTGTCTTCAATTGGAGGCCCCCCTCTACGTGTGTGGACTACAGCGTTCAGTTGCGGGGATACAAAAAGCTGTGCAGTTGTTGTAAACTCTTGCATTCCTTTTCTTTTTGGGCTTTTTTTTTCCAGGACTAATCTTATTATAGCACATGCAGACACCAGATGTCTCACCTGCTTAGACTTCCAGACCTCCAGCACAGGCATACCAGCGATGATGGAGTTGGGATCTTCTTGGGCTGCAGAGTTCACTGTGTCATTGGCGCCAATTACCAGAACCAGGTCTGTCTCTGATTGGACAAAACAAATTCAAATTAAAGAAACTTATCGCCAGCATTTCACTTTATGTTTATGGGTGATTCTTCAGTTAAACCTCATGCTCTTCTCCTCATACATTTTTGTAAACTTTTTTTTGTTGATGATTCGCCTGTGTTACAGCTTTTACCCTGAAATTTGCAGAAACTCTTCTTTTTAGTTGAAATTTTGAAATCCGTTTTTACTCTTACATGCCTTTTGTTTTGGACCCTTTCGCCACCTTTGAACAAAAATGCACATGCACAGGGCTGTGGATGTTGTAGAACTGTCATGATTGATTCGTCTCTGCAACACCCTTAGCAGGGTATAAAGCTATATAAATATAGTTAATGGGAGTGCATGCATGGGAGTTCGCCCAACCAGTCTACATGTGTTTTGTGGATTTGGAGAAGGCGTTCAACCGTGTCCCTCTGGAAGTTCTGTGGGGCGTGCTCCGGGAGTATGGGGATTCCGGATCCACTGTAATGGGCTATCTGGTCCGTATTTCCACTAATAAGTCTGACTTGTTTCCGGTGGGGGTTGGACTCTGGCTGCCCTTTGTCACAGATTCTGTTCATAATCTTTACAGACCGAATTTCTAGGCGCAGCCAGGGCATCGAGGGGTTAAATGTTGTAATTTCAACGTTTTCTTATGCAATAAATCAAAATGCACAAATAAATATGCTGACTTCATTGAGTTTATCTTCAAATCTAAACTAGTGTTTAAAAATTTTGGGAACGATGTCGCAGCTTATTTTGTCAGGCATGCCATGCCCTAAAATTCAACAAATCAAATGAGCACATTCAGTTATGGGATTCCAGAGACAACAAACATCAACAATATCTGACTATGTGTAAACAGTTTTTGAGCTCTAGAGATCTGGCTTTTACAAGGTTTGCCTCATTGAGTCGGAGATGGGGCATGAAACATTTTGAAGAGGATGTGATCAATATTGCGGGGAGTTTTCCTAAACAGTTTTATGAAAAATAAAATTTTTGGAAATGTAACCCATATGCAACTGATTTGGCTTTTGCCACGAAACATCAGGAACTATTAATTACTGTGTGTTTCCGCAACAAGCTGTTTCTATGTTACTGACGAAAACAGGAAAGAAATTGTTTTTGTGTCGCTGTCTGCAGCAGAATTCCAATTAGCTGTCTGGAGAATGACGGCGTCTTTGAGAAGGAAAAAGAGCCTTGGACTCTCTATATTTAAAAAATGATGATCTGCCCAGTTTGTTAACTCTCTGAAAAGCTGCGGCAAAAAAACAAAAAACGTCAACGTCGACAATAATTCTGGATAATAAAACTAATTAATAAATTAATGGCAGGTATGGAAGCATATGAAAGAGATGGATCTTACCAGGGAAGTCCTCATTTAGCTCATCCATTTCCAGAACAATATCGTAAGGGACACCGGCTTCAGCCAACAGAACATTGAGCTGACCAGGCATACGGCCAGCGACAGGGTGAATACCAAACCTGTGGGGGAAAAAAAGCGTTATTAACCTATTTTTATTATTCTCTTGACAGCTAATTTTCAACATTGACCAAAAATTAAGCTTGAATGAAAAAGGAAGAGAGGGAATATCAGTGGGATCAAAATAAATGGAGATAGGAAAAGGAGATGACAGTAAGATGTTTCAGTAGTTATGAACACACCCTTTTACTGAGCTCCTCACCAGCATGTGCGCATGTGTGTGTGGGTGCACAAGCTCTCAAAGTTAATTAGCCATGTCATGTAATCAGGGAGGAAATTAACGCCAGCCACTGAATTCTGGTGGCGGCTTTCCCTCTCTCTCTCCCTTGCTCTCTCCACTTCCAGCCACTTCGACAGTATGACTAACTGCCATTCGGGAGATTCGTTTTGTTCGGTGACTTTCAGGCGGATACAGAGCGCAGATGGCCTGTCGGATCTGGGATCTATTAGCGACGGGCGAGCTGACGATTGAAAAAGTCAGTTTCTAGCCCCTTGTGTAATTCCATACAGTCATACACAGGATGACAGCAGGAAGAGAAGATTTTGGTCTACGAGGAGGGAAAGCGAAAACCGTGTTGTTCTTCCAGACGGCTGTTAATATGCTGTAGTTTCCAAGGCAGGAAGAATGTAATGTTGTGCATTAAGATCAAGGAAGGGGAGAAAAGGGGGGATTACACATGCAGGTATGAAGAGCATGATCCAGAATGGAGAACAGAGAAAAAAGGAGGGAAAGAGCTTTTCTCTTTTTTCCCCCTCTGACCACCCACTTGCCTCTAATCAAGTACAAATGCTCTAAGTAGCAGCAGCTGCCACGGCCTGGATCAAACGACTGAGGCAGGACAATTACACAAGCTTCCGCTCTACCTTGTCCTTCCTCTCCTCTTTTCTGCATTTTCCCTTTTTTCTCTCATTCCTTTTTGTTTCACAAATGGGTCTCTTCCCATCTTTCACATCGCATCTTCTAATCACCCAGGACAAAACATTTCTCATTAAAGTGTGTGTACATTAATTCAGTGTATTTCTTTCCAAGTTAATTCTTTATGAATATATCCTGTGCTATTCTTTACCTCAATTCTCTTAACCTGAGACACAGTAGTTATTTATTAAATTACACTACTCACAGTAAGTTAGGGATATTGTTCTTTACATGAGTGCTTTTCCTATTTGGTCTGTATTTTAATGAAATAAGTAAAAATTCTCTTTGATATTACTAATAATACATGGGAAGAAACACCCTTTTTGATAGTTTAATATTTATTACCCCAAAAATTTATAAAATCCACTGAAACTTTCACAATATCCCCTTATTGTGAGAAGTGAAAATGGAGTATATTTTGCCATTTTCTTAGTGTAATATTTGAATTTCAAGGTTTTGTTTATAGAAATGTGCATGCTTTGATGGTCCAACAGCACCTAGTTAGACCTGTAGCAGCATTATAGTCTGCCTTCTTATGCACTCACACCCTAAACAAACACCCACTCATATATCACCTAGACCAAGTCACTCTGGAACTCACTCCTAAAACCCATCAGGAACTCAGAATCTCTACAGAACTTAACTCTCTCCTCAGCTGGCTTTTCCTTAATTACCTGTTTTCTTCATTTTTGTCAATCCATTTTTTTCTTATAATATCAAGCATCTTTGATTGTCCTAAAAGCCCTATATTAGTCCAATGAATTATTATTACATAGTGATCCATGTGATCAGATGCCAAGTTAATGCATTTGTAAATGTCAGTGTTGTGCCAAACCTGATGGTGTGACTTTTATTTTGGAACAAAACAAAAAGCGGATACGTGTCCTCCAAGCTACAGCAAGGCATTATTGACTCTGTTGTGACTGGCCTAGCTTTGCCAGAATCATATTTACACATTAGCACTGTAAAAGTGTTTTCTTTTGTCATAATAAGGCCCCTTTAATAAAATCAATGCATGTGATTAATATAAATGAGTTGGTTTCATCACCCTTTACCTGACTTTCTTGCCGGCTGCAGTCAACATCTTCACCAGCTCAGCGATGGGGTACTGAGCCTTTGCAGCACAGAGTCCGTAACCTGAAAGTGACAAAACAAATGAGCTCATAATAATAATTCCCACAATTTACATGTCCACAAAGCTTTGTGATCCGAGACAAAAAATGTTGAGGCAGACGTCACTAGAGTTTGTCTAATAGCAGCGACTCTGAGATATGTCTTATGTCTTTTTTGCCTGGCGTACGGGTACCACTTTGAAGACGAAGCATCGATTCCGCAGACCAACACATTTTTAAGGTAAAACCAAGATGTGCTCGAAGCTATATCTTAGAGACGAGAATCCAATGAGAGGGCAACAGGAAACTGGGGGCAGGGAAGGAGACACACACACACACTCCTCTTGTGTGTTTTAATTGAATATCACTATTATTAAGTCCAGTCATGGAATCTAATGTTTTGTAGTGTGAGCTTTACAGCAAAATGTAATATGGTATACTAACTTTAACTGAGCCAGAAATTGGAGAAAAAGATGCTCAGCAGGAAAAGATGCTCAGCAGCATCAATAATGTGATGTTTTTTCTTTTATATTTATGAATATAAATAAATGAATATCTTATGAAGATATTTTATCATTTATCCTCCCTCCTTTTACTGTAAACACTAATGTCTAATGTCTCTATATTTAGATTGTGTTTTGTGTGTATTCGTATGATTTCATGAACTGAACATGAATCATCCAACTAGACGTCACTAGAAATCAACTAGGAATCAACTAGAAATCACTGCTTTATTAAGGATTCAGCTGCCCCAAAACTGCCTGCTGTGACTTTGATATGGTATTATAATTCTCATGAACATGAGAGAGAGAGAGCGAGAGCGAGAGAGCGAGAGAGAGAGCGAGAGAGAGAGAGAGAGAGAGCGAGAGAGAGAGCGAGAGAGAGAGAGAGAGAGATAGAGACTGTCTCTGAGCAGGTACACTTTATATAAATATTAAACATATGACCTGGCCGGCTTCAAACAAATTCCATTATGAGCTACAGCAAGTTGGGAAATAACCAATAAATGTCCTTGATGTCAGCTCTGTTCTGAAAACAAACTCAGCACCCTTCAAGAATACGGTCAGCAGTCCCAGTCTGTCGAGTCTTAAATGTAACAAAGGTATAGACGATGCATAAACTGATACAAGACAAAAAGTACTTTATCATATATTATCACTCTATGGCCGAAGTTGGTTTTTGGGGATACACATAGAACTTTATCAAATGCAGAGAATATTATATTTATTAAATAATAAATTTAAATAAATTTCATGTAAATATTCATTAATACATTAATATGCAATGTCTCTTTTTACATAATGAGATGAAAGTTACAGAAAGAAGTAGACCAAGGATAAGTATCTGCCTTTATACACTCACCGGCCACTTTATTAGGTACACCATGCTAGTAATGGGTTGGACCCCCTTTTGCCTTTAGAACTGCCTCAATTCTTCATGGCATAGATTCAACAAGGTGCTGGAAGCATTCCTCACAGAGTTTGGTCCATATTGACATGATGGCATCACACAGTTGGCACAGATTTGTCGGCTGCACATCCATGATGCGAATCTCCCGTTCCACCCAAAGATGCTCTATTGGATTGAGATCTGGTGACTGTGGAGGCCATTTGAGTACAGTGAACTCATTGTCATGTTCAAGAAACCAGTCTGAGATGATTCCAGCTTTATGACATGGCGCATTATCCTGCTGAAAGTAGCCATCAGAAGTTGGGTACATTGTGGTCATAAAGGGATGGACATGGTCAGCAACAATACTCAGGTAGGCTGTGGTGTTGCAACAATGCTTAATTGGTATAAAGGGGCCCAAAGAGTGCCAAGAAAATATCCCCCACATCATTACACCACCACCACCAGCCTGAACCGTTGATACAAGGCAGGATGGATCCATGCTTTCATGTTGTTGATTCCAAATTCTGACCCTACCATCCGAATGTCGCAGCAGAAATCGAGACTCATCAGACCAGGCAACGTTTTTCCAATCTTCTATTGTCCAATTTTGATGAGCTTGTGCAAATTGTAGCCTCAGTTTCCTGTTCTTTTCCTGTTCTTAGCTGAAAGGAGTGGCACCCGGCGTGGTCTTCTGCTGCTGTAGCCCATCTGCCTCAAAGTTCGACATACTGTGCGTTCAGAGATGCTCTTCTGCCTACCTTGGTTGTAACGGGTGGTTATTTGAGTCACTGTTGCCTTTCTATCAGCTCGAACCACTCTGGCCATTCTCCTCTGACCTCTGGCATCAACAAGGCATTTCCGCCCACAGAACTGCCGCTCACTGGATATTTTTTCTTTTTCGGACCATTCTCTGTAAACCCTAGAGATGGTTGTGTGTGAAAATCCCAGTAGATCAGCAGTTTCTGAAATACTCAGACCAGCCCTTCTGGCACCAACAACCATGCCACATTCAAAGTCACTCAAATCACCTTTCTTCCCCATACAGATGCTCGGTTTGAACTGCAGGAGATTGTCTTGACCATGTCTACATGCCTAAATGCACTGAGTTGCCGCCATGCGATTGGCTGATTAGAAATTAAGTGTTTTCACTGTTCTCCTCCCCATGACAATTCTTTCATTCCTTGTGCTTGCAATATTCTCTAGAGTTTCTCCTATAAGAAAAACAAGTGGACCCAGACCACGCAGAGATGGGCCAGATGAAGCCAGGAAAACACTTATGTTTATCGGGCTGAGCCTTAACCATTTCCACAGATGTCAATCAGGCATAGTGACTGTGACGGCTCCAATTAGGGAGAATGGTCAAAATGGAAACAAGGGAACTGAATGAAAGCCATTGCTGGGTAACAATACTACAGCAGAGAAAAGAATTCTGCATTTGGATGTGTTCTGACACTGATGACATCTGGTCAGCAAAGTTTTGTTTTTTTTTATCTTATCTTGTACCTCTACATCTTATTTAGCATTAAAGGGTGATTTGGGGCTTTCATGTGCAAATTTAAAGGGATCTGTGATCTTTAAAGTTGGAAAAAAAATCATAAACCTATTCCATTCTATTTACTCAATCTCCACGTTTACACTGGTTTATGTCATTCTCAAGTCTTTAGATTAAATGTCTGGCATTTTATTATTTGTTCTGATCCTGGTGTGGTATTGTTTGTGCAGTATTTTGTGAAAAGAAGAAATTAAAAAAAAAAAAAAGTTTTTTATTTCCGCTTCATTTCTCATTCCAACTCTAAATTTCTTTGGCTGGGTTTGGATGCCTTTTTGTCTTCCATTAGTCTCACAAAGTAGAAAAAAACAAGAAAAAAACAAAAGGATGGGAAATCTACATTGGATACAGTTTCATGGATCATTTCTTTCTCACTGCTTAACCACGTGACCACTTTAATTTAGCAATTCTTGGAAATTGCGGTAGTTTCCTCTGAAGAGTTGGTTTTTGTATATAGGCACTCTCAGCACTCTGACTGGAATCACCAATTTGCAGGCTGGATGCCTTTCGTCTGTGTTTACATGTACCCACGCGAGTAAAACAACTTTTTTGGAACTGTGACTTGTACACAACGGTCTGGAGAGAGGACTGAAATGAAAAAAAAGAACATCACCGGGGCCACACGATGACGATTTCAGGTCAGCTGCAAGGACACATGTAACGGTCCGACTGGGAAGTTCAGACACTTATTTAGAGTTATATATTGAAAACATGTGAAAAAAAAATACGTAGCTGGAACAAAGCTTGGACCCCACACCCTAACCCCCAAAAAGACTTCTAGAAGCCAATTTTGAACGTAGTATTTGAATTGTCAACAAAAACCCAGCATAGCCTCATTCTGTCTAATTTTCCCTTGACCTTGCATATATATACGCTGCACTGTAGAATGTCTATTTACCAGGGACTGACGACCACACAGAGACCTGTGTGTGCGTGTGTGGCCACTCTACCATGACTTGTCAATTAGCCAAGCAAAAAATGGTGATGTAACATAGGTCAAGATGAGGTTAAATAAACAGAACACACACTTTGCTAATGCTGAAGAAAAAAAAAAAAGGGGGGGGGGGGTTGGCACCAAGTGTGTGTAGGGGTGTGTGGGTGTGTGTGCGCCCATGCGCGTGTCTCTTACCTGGAGTGATGATTATACTTTGCGCCTCTTTAATCATGTCGACCGTCTGATCCACGTTGACCTCTGTGTGTGTCCCTACGATCTCCATGGGCTTCCCGCCGGCGGTGGAAGACGTGCCGTAGCCGCCCAGGATGACGTTAGCCAGCGAACGATTCATGGCCTGAGTGAGGAGTAAAGTATTTCACTTTTGCATCTTTTTTTCATTTCCTTTTCTTTTGATTTAGCATCATCGACTGTGTGCAACAGAATAAAGAAACAGGTGATTATCTAAAACAAAACAAAAAAACATTTGTGACCTGACAGTTTATTCTAAACTGGGACTCTACTTTATTGCCATCATGGTAAAGTTAGAGTCCCTCCTGGTGGACAGGAGAGGAACAACCTGACACAATATTTGCTGATATACAAAAACACATCACAGCGGAAATCTGCAGATCCACCAAAAATCTCTGCCTGGCTCAGTGACTGAATGTCATTCCTGAAACTAGAGAAAATCGTGTACTACACTTAGGGTTCAATAAATAAATTCTACAACATATAGGACCCATTGATTTTGTATTTTCACAAACTCAACATGCTCCCATAATACAAGGCCCAGACATTATATTTTTTTCTCCTTTTTTCTTACATATACATTTTTTAAACAGCAGTATGTGAGTGCTGATGGTGGGTGAGATTTGTTTGATTCCATGTAAAAAGAAACAAAAAAAACATGATTCAACACATATTTTGTATGCTTCCTGTACTGTATTATTAGAACTAAATGTATTGATTCAATTTAGAATTCCAAACAGTTTTTCCTGAAACTGAGAATGTACGGCACTCACCACACACATAATGTATGACAGGATGGCTCCAGACGAGCCGATGAGAGCCCCGACGATGGTCAGCAGGTTGTTGTTGAGCAGGAAGCCCTCGGCACACAGGGCCCAGCCTGAGTAGCTGTTCAGCACGGTGATGACCACTGGCATGTCAGCTCCTCCAATAGCTGCTGTTAAGGTCACGCCCTGAAGGAAACGAGATGGAAAACAGGAGAGGAGTTAAATATATTTCCTGTTGATCACAATAGATCAGGGGCGTCAAAGTCAATTTCATCCTGGGCCACATCAGCATTATGTTTGCCCTCTAAGGGCCAGTTATAAAGATTATTTAAACTTATTTACCTGTTATCATATTACATACACTCACCGGCCACTTTATTAGGTACACCTGTCCAACTGCTCGTTAACACTTAATTTCTAATCAGCCAATCACATGGCGGCAACTCAGTGCATTTCGGCATGTAGACATGGTCACAAGACAATCTCCTGCAGTTCAAACCGAGCATCAGTATGGGGAAGAAAGGTGATTTGAGTGACTTTGAACGTGGCATGGTTGTTGGTGCCAGAAGGGCTGGTCTGAGTATTTTAGAAACTGCTGATCTACTGGGACTTTCACGCACAACCATCTCTAGGGTTTACAGAGAATGGTCCGAAAAAGAAAAAATATCCAGTGAGGGGCAGTTCTGTGGGCGGAAATGCCTTGTTGATGCCAGAGGTCAGAGGAGAATGGCCAGACTGGTTCGAGCTGATAGAAAGGCAACAGTGACTCAAATAACCACCCGTTACAACCAAGGGAGGCAGAAGAGCATCTCTGAACGCACAGTACATCGAACTTTGAGGCAGATGGGCTACAGCAGCAGAAGACCACGCCGGGTGCCATTCCTTTCAGCTAAGAACAGGAAACTGAGGCTATAATTTGCACAAGCTCATCGAAATTAGACAATAGAAGATTGGAAAAACGTTGCCTGGTCTGATGAGTCTTGATTTCTGCTGCGACATTCGGATGGTAGGGTCAGAATTTGGCGTCCTGCCTTGTATCCACGGTTCAGGCTGGTGGTGGTGGTGTAATGGTGTGGGGAATATTTTCTTGGCACACTTTGTGCCCCTTGGTACCAATTGAGCATCGTTGCAACGCCACAGCCTACCTGAGTATTGTTGCTGACCATGTCCATCCCTTTATGACCACAATGTACCCAACTTCTGATGGCTACTTTCAGCAGGATAATGCGCCATGTCATAAAGCTGGAATCATCTCAGACTGGTTTCTTGAACATGGCAATGAGTTCACTGTACTCAAATGGCCTCCACAGTCACCAGATCTCAATCCAATAGAGCATCTTTGGGATGTGGTGGAATGGGAGATTCGCATCATGGATGTGCAGCCGACAAATCTGCGCCAACTGTGTGATGCCATCATGTCAATATGGACCAAACTCTGTGAGGAATGCTTCCAGCACCTTGTTGAATCTATGCTATGAAGAATTGAGGCAATTCTGAAGGCAAAAGGGGGTCCAACCCATTACTAGCATGGTGTACCTAATAAAGTGGCTGGTGAGTGTAAATGCCTTAGGTTTAAACCTTTATTCGCCTTCCCATTTCTTAATACATCATGCAAGTCGCTGCAAGCTGTCGAGGGGCCACACAAAAGAGGTGCCGGAATAGAGTTGGCCCACGAGCCTTGAGTTTGACACACCTGCAATAGCCTCACTTCTCACTGACGCACTCATTAAACCCAACTGTTTATGTGTTCCAAGAGGAAAAAAAAAACAGTCTTTCTCAAATTCACCTGTTCTCCATCCGTTTTAACTGTAGTTATTAAAGCAGCAGCATAAGTCAGTGCGAGTGTTAACATTCTGTCTTCAGACAGGTGCACATCAGGGATCGTTCTTGTTGATGTACCACAGGTCTATATTTAGGAACTCATGCAAGTGAAAAGCTGACAGACGCGCAAACCAAGATAATACAGTAGATGATACATTAGACTGTACTTTAAAGGCTGATTAGTGATCAGAGACAGCGATTTAACACATGTGTACTGAAATTATATTCATCCAATGTCCCTAGGGATGCCCTGATTCAATTTTCTGGGACCGAATCCAGCTGCTGATTTTCTAACAGCACATGAAAACCTGCAATGCAGCGAAACACAAAAACTCCTCTGTAGAGTCTAGAAAGGCCTAGAGAGTCAGCATAGAATATCTTTCTTTAGATGTTAACAGATCACCTTAAATCTGAGTTTAAAATTAAATTTGTATATTCATAGATTCTGGCTTTTTAAATGACAGGAGTAGATGCCATTTTAATTGTCAGCCACTAAAGAGATAAGTTATCATGCCATACATGCAATACATTCCCCTTTAATGTGTGCATTAATATGAATACTTTTTATTTATTAACATGCACCTCTAATCTATTTATTATTCTGTTTTTCTATTATTCTGTATGTAGGCTGTGAGTCCACCAATTTTTCATTATCCAGGATGATGTCAATAAAGTATAAATAAAGTTAACTTGCCTTGAATTGAATTAATTAATAGCTTTAATACTAATTTAGCCATGTTAAATAACATTCATTCACGCTTACAACAATGAAAATAAAAAAATTCTAAGATTTAAATGAATATGTAATAGGGTACTGCCATAATTTCCAGGAAAACTGATAAAACACATTGGCCCTGCTCTTAGTTTTCCAATATTTTGCCATTGACTTTGTACATAAATCTTATAAAGGTCAGAGCATCTACTGTTGACCATTTCCATAGGTTAAGCAGGACTTAATAACAGTGGAGCCCAGCATAATGAGTCAAATGAAATCAGGAAACCGGAATCAGGAAACATTTTCCTAAATTGCCACTGTGGTTGCCAGACTTTAACAGGTTTCCCCTCAACTCTGACTGAAAATAATTTCTGGGCACTTACTGTTTCCTCTTTTAGTAAATCCCTGCTGCTGCTTATTTCCTCACATATGACTTTTTTTTTATACCTTCCTGATGTCTGTTGATGTCTTTCAACTATATTTTTTGCATGTTTTAGTCTGTCAGCGTGCGAGAAAAATTCCAATGTGCAATGTGCAAGTGCAGATTTATCTCAAAAACAGCTTCATTTCACAACAAACACACATACGAATACACAGTACCATGACAGCAGAGAGAGCAGAGACTGATCCGAGACAGGTGAGGCCGGTGGTGTAACTGGGGTCCAACATGAAGGGAATCAATCCCCCGACACACGCTGCCATGAGACTGCCATTCAGAAGATGACGCCCAGGCAGCATCAAGGGAGCACTGTTCAGAATTCCTGCAAGAGACCAAGGAGTCAGATAATTAATATTTTTACTGTTATGTGTTTTGCACTGTCTAATTTACCACTTTGTGCATTATGTTATGTATTGTGTTTGTGTCTATGTTTTAATGTTGTTTTTCCTTGTATGTAGGACAGGGGGTGTTGTGAGCCCATTGGGGCAAATGTGTGATTTGTGATTTTGGGCTATACAAATAAAACTGACTTGACCAAACTACAGATGAAAATTATTTGTAATGTCCATTAATATGCGCTCTTCCCTTATTATAAAATATTAAAAATATATTAGAAACCCCAAATAAACAGCTGCGAACCTTCACAGAAAAGCATAAATCAAAACAGGAAATTTAGAGATTTTAAAAGCACTTTAACTTGTGAAGCATTCATCTTATTTCTCCTTCAGCAGCAACCACGTGAGACTTGTCATTGACAGAATGTCATGTCCATGCATAATTTGTCCTTATGAAACACTTGCAGCCAGCATGGCATTGCAGTGTGGCTGCCAGGACCGGTGCCAAAACATGAACCTGATGACCCCCCCCCCTTTTCCCTTCACAGCAGGCAGCTGCAAGTACAAAGCATTAGAGCCAAACACCAAGAGCCAAACACAAATCATCTCTTTGCAGCATAAATACAAAAAATAAAAAAAATAGAAACCACAATATTACCCGTTTTGAGGCAACTCACATCAATAAGTAAGATCTTCACTTAACTGATTGACTGAACCCATAGGCCCCAATTTTTTTCCCGTTTTCATGCATATAATATCAGTTGAGTCATGAACAATTAGTTTATGCATCTACTTTTCCATTTTTCTACTCTGCTTTGATTGGCAGTCATTAAAGTGGAATTTACTTCATAGTCACTGCTTGCTGCTTGCAGAAATACACCTATAAACAAAAACTATTTATCCAAGGTACAAATTGCGTTTTGGGGACTTTTCTAGGGACAATTAATTAATATATTAAAAATCTAAATATATATACAGTACAGGCCAACAGTTTGGACACACCTTCTCATTCAATGTGTTTTTTTTTTTTTATTTTCATGACTATTTACATTGTAGATTCTCACTGAAGGCATCAAAACTATGAATGAACACATGTTTATGGTGTTATGTACTTAACAATGTATGTATGTACTTAAGGTGAAATTACTGAAAGCATGTTTTGTATTGTAGTTTCTTCAAAAAAGTCACCCTTTGCTCTGATTACTGCTTTGCACACTCTTGGCATTCTCTTGGTGAGCTTCCAGAGGTAAGCACCTGAAATGGTTTTCACTACATAGGTGCCTTTATCATGGTTAATTAGTGGAATTTGTGTTATTCTCAAGCTCGGGTCCTCTACCAGAGGCCTGGGAGTTTGAGGGATCTACACTGTATCTCAGCTGTTCCTAGGACTGTGTTTTTCTGGACTGAGGCTTCAGATGTTATTCCTGGGATCTGTTGGAGCCACTCTCCCAGTTTGGGGGGTCACTGCATCGGGTGCTCCTACTACCACAGGGATTACACTCGCCTTGACCTTCCACATCTGTTCCAGCTGTTCTTTCAACACTTGGTACTTTTCAATATTTTCGTGTTCCTTCTTTCTGATGTTGGCGTCGGATGGTATCGCCACATCTATTACCACTGCCTTCTTCTGCACTTTGTCCACCACCGCCATGTCTGGTTGGTTAGCCAGAAGCTGTTTGTCAGTCTGGAAGCTGACAAACAGCTCCTGGTCCCATGTAGGGAATGGTCCCATGTAAGGAACTAAATAAATAAATAAATATTATTTAAATAAATAATAAATGTGTTGTTTTGTAAGGAATTGATATGTCAGTTCAGTGTATAATCAGCTCCTTGCAGAGAGCAGAGAGCTTCAATTTAATTCACACTGCTAATAATTTGATTTGTAATGTTTTGTCAACACTACAGAACAATTATATAACTGATAAATTATGATATGGTTGCCTGATGATGACTGCTGTTGATTTAAGTACTAATTTTATTTCAAATTCCTTATTAGACTAACTTCAGTTACTTGAACTCACCTAACAGCAGAAAATTGTTGCCCAAAACAAACCCCAAAACATTTCTATTTGTAGAAAAGAAAATACGTTAATTGAAAATAAGTTAATAACAGGAGCAATCCAAGTTGTTGTTTCTCAGTTATATTTTGGTTATAGCTGAATGAATTCACAAATGACCAATTTCTTTTTGGATGTTTTTTTCAGGACAAACCACTGGATAAACATACAGCTGTGGCCAAAAGCTGTTTCTGTTTCTGCTCCATTGTCAAACAGTTTTTTTCTTCTTGTAAATTTCCACCAAGGAACAGGATGGGAAATAATCTCGAAAGGAATCTAGTTTCAGTCTTGCAAATAGTGACCTTAGTCTTTTCAAAGCCTGCTAGTTTATGGGAGGCATAAAACAATGAGGAGAAGAGTTGTCTACTTTGGAATACTTTAGAGCAGCGGTTCCCAAACTTTTTTAACCGCTTTAGTCGCTTTAAACAGACTAGAGTTGGTTTCCTTGGATAGTTCCACTTTGTTTTTCCAGGTATGAAAACTCATAGAACTCTGGTCTGGTCCAAACAAACTAACTCTGGTCCACTTGAAAATGGGGGGTCTCGGTTCGTATCAAGTCAATCCTGATCTGGTTCTATCCTGGTCCGGTTCTATGCAGTGTGACCGCTCAGTGGACCAAACACAGAACCAAATGTACATTTTATATTTATTTATATTTCAGAACCAGGATTTGTACAGAGGGAGGGATGGTTCTGATCCACTGGTGTTCACTTTCTCTCTATGTGTCTCCGCCTCAGCTGAGAGAACACAGTCCTCATTGTTGAGCTGAACATGTTTTTTTTAATGTCTACTTTATATAAACAACACTAAAATTCAAGTCTTATGTATGGATCGCTTATATACAACTTAATAGCTATTTGACAGACTTACCAGCAAAGCAAAACTATTTATTTTGGATATATTCATTTATAAATGCATACTACAGCCATAGGAAAAAAAAATCTCTAAAACTACCTGTATTGGTTAAGGCATTGTTAATATAATGTACTACAGCAAACAAAATGATAAAAGACTGATAACCCTAATTGATTTTTAGTAAATATTTTCAGCTATTAAATGCATACTATACACACACACACACACACACATATATATATATATATATATATATATATATATATATATATATATATATATATAGACATAGTATGCATTTAATAGCTGAAAATATTTACTAAAAAATTTTCTTTTCTTTTTACTAAAACCTCACCTCTAGTAGTTCAGCAGACATTGTAAATATGATGTATTACAGCAAAGAGTAGGGGGAACTTATTTTGTTAATTTTTCAGTCATCAATTCATACTGAAACATTGAATTTGCTGGCAGTCCTAACACAGAACACAGAGAATGACCGTAAATTGGCGACATGGAGATGCTGTTTTCTGGTAAAGCATAAAATAGCAAAGAAAGTTGACAGTAACATTATAGTATATCAGAGTATGATGATGAATGCTGGGCACTGCCTTGGTCACAGATAAATCCAAATGTCAATAAAATATCCAATAACGAGCCAACTTCACTGCAGTTGAATTTCATGAGGTAAATTATTTAAATTAACCACCCTGACAATGACACTAAGATGTCGAAACTAAGATGTTCTGTCTTGCCACTAATTGACAAGAAAGAACTGTTCCGCCACTTTTTATATAGGCTACGTTATTTAACCAAAATATTAGTGGTTGACAAATTAAACTTTTGAGGAGAATATGATACAGAGAATTTACATCCTGCACAAATTTTAAGACCCAGAGATATTCCAGACTTTTTTGAGTCTTTTTAAAGTGATATTATTATAAACTTATATTATTATTTATTTATTAATTATTCTTAAATTCAATGCTTTTAAGATTTTTAAGATCCCGCCTTTCACATTTTGGGAAATGCAAAAAAAGGATGCCTTTCTCTTGCTTGTATGAAGCAGTTTTCTCACCTTGAAGTTTGCCATAGGCCACCAATGAGCCACTGAAGGTGACCCCACCGATGAACGTGCCGAGGTAGGCCACTATCTTGGTGAAGTCGGCTGCAGGGTCGGTGGCGAAGTGCGGGTACTCAATCATGTACTCGGCCACGCAAGTGAGCACCGCAGCCAGCCCCACCAGGCTGTGGAAGGCTGCCACCAGCTGTGGCAAGTCGGTGATCTGGATCCTCTTGGCAATGGCCAGGCCTGAAGAAAGGAGGGGAGTTAATAAAATAAATAGATGATTAAGTGCATTCACACAAATCACAAGCACATGCGCACACACACACACACACACTCAGAGCGCTGCTGGGAAGCCAGGGAACCAGGTGTTGCTGATGAGGTGTGTTTGGGAAAAACTGTGAGTGTGCGTCCAGCAGGAAGTGTTGCAGTGTTACTGTATCTGGGGGCGAAAAAAAAGGATTATGGCCTGTGCAGGAAGTTTAGTCTGGGGGTTCAGGCTTTTTGTTACTGGAACAATTAGCATATAAATGATCAAACTGGCCTGAGTAAGCGCACGAGAGAAAGTGACTAATGCGTGACGCTGACCATTTCAAGAGGCTGCCTGAGTCTGGCGAGGAGTTTAGTCATGTTGTGTTTGATGTAAACATCACAGAGAGTTTCTGTGCTCAGCGCCACACCTGCTGCTTAATCCGTCCAAGCTTGGAATACACACACACACACACGCTCAAAGGAAAACCCCCAAATAATTTACACAGTTAAAGAGACCTTCCATCTGTTACTATTGGGGCTTCAAAAGGGCCGAAAATTCCAAGTAAATTTACAAAAACTTTCCATGAGAAAGTTAAGGTGGGGAATTTTGGAAATATTTAATTCAATGGTCTTTGGAATCAAATTATGGGCGAATAAAAAAAATGTTGAACTATCCCTTTAAATATGGTTGTTTTAGCCAAGATTATATCACAATATATTTTGCATGTGTGTGTGTGTATATATATATATACAGTGGGGAAAACAAGTATTTGAACACCCTGCTATTTTGCTATTTCTCCCACTTAGAAATCATGGAGGGGTCTGAAATTTTCATCGTAGGTGCATGTCCACTGTGAGAGAGATAAACTAAAAAGAAAAACCCAGAAATCACAATGCATGATTTTTTAACAATTTATTTGATATAGCGGCAAATAAGTATTTGAACACCTGTGTGTCATCTAGAATTCTGACCCTGAAGGACCTGTTAGTCCGCCCATTAGAAGTCCACCTGCACTCCATGTATCATCCTTAATCAGATGCACCTGTTTGAAGTCGTTAGCTGCATAAAGACACCTGTCCACCCCATACAATCAGCAAGACTTTAACTTGTAACATGGTGAAGACCAAAGAGCTGTCCAACGACACAAGAGAGAAAATTGTACACCTCCACAAGGCTGGAAAGGGCTACGGAGCAATTGCCAAGCAGCTTGGTGAAAAAAGGTCCACTGTTGGAGCAATCACATACACATATATATATATATATATATATATATATATATATATATATACACATATATATATATATATATATATATATATATATATATATATATATATATATATATATATATATATACACTCACCGGCCACTTTATTAGGTACACCATGCTAGTAACGGGTTGGACCCCCTTTTGCCTTCAGAACTGCCTCAATTCTTCGTGGCATAGATTCAACAAGGTGCTGGAAGCATTCCTCAGAGAGTTTGGTCCATATTGACATGATGGCATCACACAGTTGGTGCAGATTTGTCGGCTGCACATCCATGATGCGAATCTCCCGTTCCACCACATCCCAAAGATGCTCTATTGGATTGAGATCTGGTGACTGTGGAGGCCATTTGAGTACAGTGAACACATTGTCATGTTCAAGAAACCAGTCTGAGATGATTCCAGCTTTATGACATGGCGCATTATCCTGCTGAAAGTAGCCATCAGAAGTTGGGTACATTGTGGTCATAAAAGGATGGACATGGTCAGCAACAATACTTAGGTAGGCTGTGGCGTTGCAACAATGCTCAATTGGTACCAAGGTGCCCAAAGAGTGCCAAGAAAATATTCCCCACACCATTACACCACCACCATCAGCCTGAACCGTTGATACAAGGCAGGATGGATCCATGCTTTCATGTTGTTGATGCCAAATTCTGACCCTACCATCCGAATGTCGCAGCAGAAATCGAGACTCATCAGACCAGGCAACGTTTTTCCAATCTTCTATTGTCCAATTTCGATGAACTTGTGCAAATTGTAGCCTCAGTTTCCTGTTCTTAGCTGAAAGGAGTGGCACCCAGCGTGGTCTTCTGCTGCTGTAGCCCATCTGCCTCAAAGTTCGACGTACTGTGCGTTCAGAGATGCTCTTCTGCCTACCTTGGTTGTAACAGGTGGTTATTTGAGTCACTGTTGCCTTTCTATCAGCTCGAACCAGTCTGGCCATTCTCCTCTGACCTCTGGCATCAACAAGGCATTTCCACCCACAGAACTGCCGCTCACTGTATATTTTTTCTTTTTCGGACCATTCTCTGTAAACCCTAGAGATGGTTGTGCGTGAAAATCCCAGTAGATCAGCAGTTTCTGAAATACTCCTTCTGGCACCAACAACCATGCCACGTTCAAAGTCACTCAAATCACCTTTCTTCCCCATACTGATGCTCGGTTTGAACTGCAGGAGATTGTTTTGACCATGTCTACATGCCTAAATGCACTGAGTTGCTGCCATGTGATTGGCTGATTAGAAATTAAGTGTTAATGAGCAGTTGGACAGGTGTACCTAATAAAGTGGCCGGTGAGTGTATATACATACACATACATACATCACCGACAAATCTGCGCCAACTGTGTGATGCCATCATGTCAATATGGACCAAACTCTCTGAGGAATGCTTCCAGCACCTTGTTGAATCTATGCCACAAAGAATTGAGGCAGTTCTGAAGGCAAAAGGGGGTCCAACCCGTTACTAGCATAGTGTACCTAATAAAGTGGCCAGTGAGTGTACATATACACATACATACACACATACATATACATATTTATATATATTAAGAGTGGGCTTCTCCTCTATTCCACACAAATCATGCAGACTCACCAGCAGTGCCACCGACAGCCATGGCTGTGCTCATCTGCGCCAGGAGCTCAGGACTCGGTTTGAGGGCACCAAGGGCGGCGGCGATGCCCCCCGCCACTCCCATCATACCCAAAGCGTTGCCCAGACGGGCTGTGGACTGATTGGAAAGCCCGGCCAGTGCGCCGACGCAACACAGGCCTGAACCCAAGTACATCATCTAGGTAGAAGGAGGGACAGGGTTGGGAAAAAGTGGTTATAGACCAGCACTGAGGAAGCACAAAATGAATGATTTACTTGGAAAGTGCAGTACAACATCTGGCCAAACAAAGATTACACATGGAGGGTGATTAGCTAACCTTTATATGGACATGGGTTGTTCTGCTATAATTGTGAGCAGTGGTAGAGCTGCAATGATTAGTTGATTGACAAAAAATTTTGCATCAACTATTTTGTTGGGTCTTATTTTAAACTTTTCTGTTTCCAGATATTTAAATGTTCAAATTTTTTTAATATTCTATGATAATAAGAGTTGCATACTTGTTTGATCTTTAAAATGATTTAAAAAGTCAATTAGCGCCAGATGCAGCCTAAGATGTCTTATGTTATTCCGAATTAATAAATCATTCATCATATATCCCTAGTGCATAGTGTTGTTATAGGGCAACAATTACATTATTTTTTTTTTCATTTTTGAAGGACATATAATTAATGAGGTCACATGATCAGGATATCTTGTTTGCTCATGGACATTTAACATGTCATTAACAAGTTGTCTTTTATTCAGAATTTTGGAGCATTTTCAACAAATAAAAAATGTAACTCATTATTTGGGGTAAGTAAACTTGATTTTTTATTTTACATTTAATACAATTTTAATCCTGTAACTTTTTTTCTAATATGCTACAATAGATTTGTTGCCACAACCTAATGGAGTCTCATTGACAAATACACTCATTCATACTTTCCTTTCACACCTGTTCAATGTTGTATCCAGATTGCAGAGCAGCAGCATATCCTCCAACGAAGACACCACCAGGAAGCAGATAGAGGTAGTTGTACTCTGGAGGATCGGTGGGACGCTTGAACATGTCCAACATCTTCTGCGTTACCAGGAAACCACCTGAGTGACAGATGGAGAAGAGAGGAAAACCAGGTTTAAAAAACATGCTATACAGTAAAACACTAATCCAAAAAGTTCTGCGGGTGAGGCACATAAAAAATATCTATTTTAGACAACAGGTGTTTTCAAGCCATTCCTTGAAAACCTGCTGCCAAGCCCAATAATAAATGTTAGGAATTTAACGAGTCTACTTCATGCCAGTGTAAATATTTCAAGTAGGAAACCTCAAAAGTGTCAAACCAGGACCAGATGGTGTCTCATTGCTCTACAGGGAGAGATCACATTACCTGTGTGCATGTCTCCCTTTTTCCCCTCTAGCATGATCGTAGCCACATGCGCACACACACATGCACCCATACATCCCAGGGTGAGTCAGGGGTTAGCACCTGTTTCTTTCCAATTTGTGTAATTTTAGTCTTTTACTGTCCTGACTCTGAAACATGTAATAATAACCTGTCTACTATTATTTCAGACCAATCTGAGTCAATATATTAATATGGATGAATGTCCATGTATTTCAACAATGCAAGTCCACTTCTTTTTGGTTATTTTATCCCCAAAATGTGTCTTCTGGCAGTGGATTGAGAAAAGCGAATTGGCAGCAGGGTCTGAAAAAAATCTGAGTCATCCATTTTTTGCAATCAAAAATAATGTCATATTGAAATATATTGTTCATGTTTTGTTTTTGTTATTTTTCTCAATTAAAAGGAGAAAAGGTATTTTCTCATTCAAACCTGAGGCTGAGCCAGGCTGAGTCCTGGCAGAGAATCAAACTCATGCTGTTAACCTGAACCTTTATGTGTATACTATATTTATATTAATCGTTATTCATTAATTTATATGCTAGGGTACAGAGCAGGTCCTGTTATAGTTAGAACCAATCTGCACTTAATACTAATACAGTGCACGTGTGGTCTCTTCCTTTGAACTGCTTTACAGGCGCCTGTGGATACATTTGTGCAAAAATTCAACAACAAAAAAATAAAAAAGCATAAAAACTTTAACCAAGAACAGACGATGTTCATCAATGAGTGAATAATAAGGACCACACATAACTAAAATAACAGATATTTGGTAAGTTTTAAATCAAAAGTTCTATCGTGCTACAACTGACCACTGACCAGCTAATGAGTAATCAAGCCTGCTTTGATAATATATATATATATATATATATATATATATATATATATATATATATATATATACGATTTACAAGCGGCCCCCGCCCCTTGTAAATCGTTTGGCAACATTTTGGGTTCCCGGCAGAAATGATAAATGGTAAGAGAGTGACTGATAAGACACGGACAATATGCAGACACTGTATGCAAACAATGCCGTACAGTGCAGGGAATACAAGCACAATGCAGAGACATTTACAGCACTACCACAGCTCAGTACTCAAATCAACAACTGCGCCTGCTGACAAAAAAGAACTATTTGTTTTGGACATATTGTTTGCGCTTGAAAAAAGGACAAATGTATAATTTTTTTTATATATATTTTAACTTTTCTAACATTCTATTTTAGTTTCAATTTCTAGAGGAAGAAGTTCATTAAAAGGAATAAGTTCATTAAAAGTTAATGCTTACAGAGTTATAAAATCCATGTGCAACTCAGTAAAATAAAAGTCTGTTGTCCAGGCATTCATATGATTTGTAATTTAGTTTTCTTAAAATCTCGTCTCGTCTCGATCTCGTGAACCCAATCTCGTGTCTCGTCTCGTGAGCCGAGTGCCTCGTCACACCCCTAATATATATATATATATATATATATATATATATATATATATATATATATATATATATATATATATATATATATATATATATATATATATATATATATACGCTCACACACACACACACACAAACTCAATATAGACCAACTGTATTGAAGCTGATTGATTTACAATTTGTCGGCCCCTTCTCCAAAGTTGTTCCCCCCAAACATCTTTGTAAACACAAATAAATAATTTTGAATATTAAAGTAAAGGAAAATAAATATAACACAAGCACTGTGTTACATTTACTTAATATAGTTGCACTTAATGGTTAAAAAAATTATGACCCCCCTTATTCTTCAAAATGGTTTGGTCCAGATCCTGTTTTGCAGGAAGTGCGGCCAGTGACTAATGGCTAATTTTGTGGAAGCTAGCTATGTGGAAGCCACATATGTAGGATCCAGTAAGTCATTTATCACATCAATTGTTTAAAATGTTACCAAAATCAGTCTATTTTTAACAGTCTGCTGGATCAGACCTAATGTTTGTTAATGAGCTCAAATGATGTAAGATATGGAAGCGACAATGACTAGGGGGAGGGACAAGGGTCCTCCATTAAAGAGTTTTTTTTTTTTTTTTTAAAGAGTTTTTCGCTCATTGATTCATGATCTTATTTTTCTTACGTTAAACATAAATAAATATGGAAAATTGTTATAACGACTATTGTTACTTTTAATAACATTTGAACATACTCAGACCTCAGTCCTAAACAGCAATTTGCAAAGGAGTGTTAGAGAAAAAGATAGGACAAGATTATTGTGGTAGTATACTGGTATAGTATTTTTAATGCACCCCTAGAAATAATTCTCTGAAAATGTGTTTATTGTGCCCACCTATCAATGAAATGGAATTTTCATCCCCAGTTACCGCAACGATTGGTCAATGATTGAAACGAGGGGCCTATTACAATAACAATGCGACTGATTTTCAGATTGTGAGAAAATTAACATATTCAGCTGGAGATATTCAGCAGGTGTTTCCCTTGTACATCAGGGAAAAAGAGGCTACATCCGTCTGTCGGTCTGTTTTATTGGAGCTAAGTTTCACTACTGTGCATCGTCCCTTTCCATGGAATGTTTTTTTTTCTGTTCTCAGGGATTTATGGGTGAATGTGGTCAGCCACTTAGAAATGTGCATGTGGATGTGAACCCACGAACAGTGTAAAAAAAATTAAATGAAACAACAGGCGAGAATCTAAGTATTTCTATTAAAGGCTGTGGTGCTTTAGATCTAAAACACAGCAAAGCCATGGAGCTAAGATGGCTCAGGATTAGTGGCGGGTTCCATAGCCTCATCTTTAACTCAACCATAATCAGTCCTACTAGGATTTCACAATTTTTTTTTGTGATTTTTGTGATCAAAATGACTGATTTTGTGGTGTCATTTTCTCATAATTTGCAATTTACTTGCAATTTTACATTTAATATTTTAAGTAGAATAACGTAAAATACACAGAGTATGTAAAATACACTGAAACCAGCAAGAGGCGTAGGAAAGATATATAGGTTTTGTGAAAGATAGGCATTATTTTGGCTCATTTTGCAAGATTTATGCCACATATTGGAAAATATGTCGCATTGCAAAAATGTACAGTATACTACTGATTAGACAAGAATTCATGTGATTACATGTGAATGAATTCATGGCTCATTCTTGGAGGAATACAACGTTTCCCAGGGCTATTAGAGTGATGAGTATTATAATGACTTACTTTGGGATTAAAATGACAATTATTAAGGGCAATCGCAGAAATGAATGTGTGTGTGGTCCAAGCCAGAGCCACTGAGCAGGTGGGTAGACAGGGCAGCTGCAAAACTTCAGAGGCATGTTATGGTGCAATTGATATAAAACACTTCAATCTTCAAGCATGACTTGATGTTTCGTGGCTACAGGATTGCTGTAACTGGCAGGGAGGACTGCGAGGTGTCTCACCGGCGATGTTGACCGAGGAGATGAAGGCCGCGAGCACGGCCAGCGTCTCGGCGGTGTTTGTCGGGGTATAGCCTCCTCCCATCAGGGACAGACCACCCACAGCCGTCAGACCTGCAGAACACGGACATTTTAGTATTCAATCAATCTATGATTTTGCAAACACAAAAACATCTCAAGTTTTGGTGAAGATGTTAAAAAAAAACAAAAAAAAAAAAAACAAACACACACACACATACACCCAATATCACAATAGAACAAAGGAAACACCACAGAATACTTTCCACTGAAAACCCAGATTGGTAAGAGAAGGAAGATAGAGAGATAGAGTGAAATATAGAGAGAGAAGGTTTGTGCATGTTTACCAAAAGAGGCTCAGGAAACCTTGATAACATCAGTACCATAATGACATACAGGCAGTAAAATCCAACACACAGCACTCTGGGAGTCTGCCTTCACACAGACTTGTGTTTTTCTACAGTTTAGGCTGACGAGCAGGTATGGATTGTGATTGTGTTTGTGCTTGAAGTCAATACTCTCAGATTGGATTTTTAAATAAGGCAAAATGTGAAGTATGTCCTTCCCCCACTGGTCTTCTCTACTTCCCCCGACAAAGTCAAATTTATAATCATCTTGTGTATATCAGCTCCTAAACAAAGCGCGTTTCAACTGTTGCCAAATGATGTTTTAGAGAAAATTCCCAGTAATCAACTCATAACTTAATACACTCAGGGTGACTTTATTCCACTGGGGAACTTTCTTTTTTTGCACAAAAAACAAACAAACAAACACCTAACTGTATAAAAAGTTTTACAGATCAACTTTCTCCATATGGTAATTATTATTACCAACTTGCTGGCCAACGTCCATTATAGTAACTCATACCGTATGTGCTAACTTATTCTTCAGTGTTTTTGGTTTTGCATCATTTCCGTGTTTGCAGAATTTTGCCGTTTGTGGCGCGTTTGTCCCTCTCAGATGTGTGCCTTTAAAAAAAATGTCTAAAACTTTATTCTATACTATTTATGCAATATTAAAAAATAGTGAAATACCGCATTTGATAATTAGTATTTGGCCAAGCGTTTTTATATTATTCGAAGTATCGAAATCATACCCATCCTGCAAACTTAAATCTGTACACCTTTTTTTGCTCCAAATCACAACTCTTATATTAATTGTTGTTGTAATTTTTTTAGCCAACAACCTAATTGCAAATGTATTCCTAAATTGAAGAATGTGCCATCATATTTTTGTGTGTATGTTTTAGCAAATACTCTAGTAGTAACAAATACTAGTCATTTCCTATTATTTATAACTTGAAATGTATTATTATTATAAAATGGATTCAGAATTGATGAATACTGGGTTCATATAGAAAAGCATTACAGTGGCACAGCAGCAGCTATAATGAAGGACCATGATTGACAGGAGGATGTAATGATGCTTGGTTGAAATTAGTCTGGGATAGACAAATGGAATGTTACTTTTTAACGAAAGAAAATTGTATTCAACTTTGATATAAAAATATGATTTCTTGTAATCTATATATAGTTAAATAGTTAGGATCCACCACACTGCTAATGTAGAGATAAGTAGAAATGGTAATACAGAGTTTGTCTCAAAAAACATACACGTTTTAAAAAAAGTAAAGGAAAAAGGTTAAGTGTTACATCACTTGGGTGTAGATCACACCACAATGGCCACAATTTACAGCTCAGCCGAAAGAAAGCAAATAGGCTAAAAACTTTGAATAAATCACAGTATTGATAGAAAGAAATGAGAATTATAAAGACAACATAAGCCTCTTATCCAAGTTTAAAACATAGATATGATGACCTGCATGTGGTTCCATCCTGGAATGTCAAGTCGGTATGACATGCCTCACCTATTGTTATGCATCTATGGTGTCAGTGTTCTCAAGTAGATTAAAGGATTTATACCAGTCACCAGATATAATGATGTGCCTCAATGGTGCCACTGGATATGAAACCAGTGTTTGAAGAATTTCAGATGACTCACGGGTCACAGTCACTTCTAGTTGTAACGCTAATCTTTAACGAATATGAATATGAAACTGTCCCTCACTGGAACCATGAATTCCAATATGATTCACTAATGTCTGCGAGTGATTTGTGCACGTGTGTGTGTGTCTGTCTGTCTTTATGATGCCTGGCACAACAACAACAGAATTCAGCTGCTCTCACTGTTTCCATAACCGCACCATCAGTCAGTGATAAAAAAAAAAAGAAAAAAAAGAAAAGAAAAAGGAATCACGCTGTGCCAAATATATGATAGGAAAAATACCTAGGCAGGGAGGGCAGACAAATAAACTTTAATGTGGTGCATATTAATATAATACTTTATTTTGAACATATTCATAATAAAAAATCCGAATTTACGAAAAAATAAAGGAAAAACTGAAAGAGCACAGACACAGAGGAATAATAAGGCGTGTGAAATTGGAATTTAAATAAAAAGGGTAGAGCTGTTGCTAACAACATTTAAAAGGAAGTGAAAACTGTCCATCTTTGTTCACACCAGGCCTCCACAAATAAGCTCTGAAGAAAGCTCCTACCAGAGTGTGACTCTTAAGTGTGATCAAAGCCATGAGCACACACACATGAACCTACCTTCATAACCTCTTAACCCCCTTGTGTTAAGCACCACCGAATGAGGAGGACACAATCTTTAAACATTTTTATTTGGTCTCTGTTGGGCAGAGACCTGCTGGAAAGTCACGTTGCATACATGATTTTTTTTTCTTGTTTTATGCTTTAAAGTTCCTTTCAAACATTTGATTTGTACTTTTACTACTATAATGGGATTTAATCTTCCAGTGGTGTTTTGTTCCCATAAATGTTTTATGTTCTTCTGCTGCTTTTATGATTTGGCAAGATAAAGATTATTTCCCACTTGAACAGAAGATAAATCTATTCTATTGAAGGCAGCTGATTGCATTAAACATGTTAGTGGAAAATGTTCTTCAGCTGAGAAAGCCTCTCAAAACACAGCCAGACGATGAACCAAAACACAGATCACTTTAAAACACAGATCACTTTAACTTAATCATCTTAATGATACTTATATTCTCATTGCAGTTTTTAATTATTAAATCTGAATCAATCCAAAATATTTTACAGAAATGCAGTAATGATACTGTTCATACTGTTTTTATATGAACATAGACAAACCAGAATGAGAATATCAATTTTAAGTTCTGATGCATTCAAATTAAATTAAAAAATACCATTGCAGTTATGGTTATTAAAACAAATATGGCTCTGAGGCTGTATACATAAGTGGTGCCATTGTATTATTATATTCGGTCTCCTTCTTTAATTACAATAGGTTTCACAATCATTTATTAGATTAGATAGGACTTTATTGATCTCTTTTGGAGGTTCCTTCAGGGAAATTAAAGCTCCATTACATCACTTACAGCACTCTTATAAAACTTAAAATCAATCAGAAGAGAAATATGTAAAAAAAAAATATATATATATATATATATATTAAAAATTTGCAATCGTATAGAAAAATGACTTCACTAGGGTTGGGATGAACAATTATTTTTTAAACAATTAATATAGTAATTATTTTTTTTGATGCATAGATTAATCTAAATGCTAATTGCTGCAAAGTTGACAAAAACTTGTGGTGCTTTGTCATCTCTTTAAAGTTGGAACATTAATGTTGTGCTTGAATCAAATGCCATTTTAGTCTTGCAGAGACAACAGAAAATGGAATCACTTCCTTTTCTTTGAAAATATTCCCATATACATTGATGAATGAGTCTGTGTCTTAAACTTTAGAGACTTGGAGGAGCCACTCACTTTACTACTCCCCAACATCGCCAGCTTTCTACAGTTCTTTCTGGCCCTAGACTTCACTAATTGGAAGCAAACACTCACCTGAGATGGCGTTAGTGACAGACATGAGTGGCGAGTGCAGTGCGGGAGTGACGCCCCACACGGTGTGGTATCCCACGATGCCCGCCAGACCGAAAGTGGTGACCATCTGGGTGAAGGCAGCGTGAGGAGCTGACAGACCCAGAGCCAACAGGGTGGCGACGCCTGGCACAGACAGACACAAAGTTAATCTAACGGAGATGGTTACAGGGTTCCCACTTCTAACCTGAAATTAGTTTCCAGGACTTTTCTGGGACATTTTCAGCCACGACAGAGACAAGTTATCATGTCATACACCAATACATTCCCCTTTAATGTGTGCCTTAATGTGCAATACTTTTTATTTATTAACATGTACCCCATTCTATTTATTATTCTATTGGATGTTTTTCATGACTGGAAAATTGGTTCCTTTTCCAGGTTTTCCAGGACGCATGAGAATTCCGTACACTATATATATAGTGATTTTACCTTCTCAGATGGTTTAATTTAAATCATTTGAAAACTACACAATATTTTACAAAAACAAATGGATGAAAGTTACATAAAATGTAAAAAAAAAAAAATCCAGTGCGACTTATAGTCCAGAAAATATGGTAATCGGCACATAATCACCACTGGGCAAGTTTTCACTTTCCTAAATACAGTGGCAAACAGCAGTAGCTGTGTGGCAGCATTAAGTAGGAAACTACACAAGCACCTTGACAACGTGTGATCCACAATAAATGCATGTGGTGCACTTACACAGAGCGCTGTGTGGCACCATGGGAACCGATCACTACAGCGCCACTTCAAACAAGCACTCAGCACGACATCGTTTTTACAATGCACACTTCCTGACACTAACAGGGTGCCTGTGCTTATGCACGCTTGTAATCGGCCTCTGTCACTTCTCGCTTTCTGTGCACATTCCAGCAGGGACCTAAAGAGCTAGTTGTTAACCTATCCTTCACCTTAAAGGCAGACCTCAACCTCCCTGGAGAGCCAGTGAGGGAAATTAACAGAACAGACTTCTTAAATCCTAAATATAGTCCTGAATTCTCTGAGACTTTAAAAGGGTGTGTGTCATCCGCATCCATGTACCTCCGGTGTATGCTCCAGCAGTGGTAAGTGTAGAAGTGAAAGGAGAGACCTGTGCGGCCTTCTCTGCCTCCAGTTCTTTGACAGACTTTGGTTTAGCAGGAGCAGCAGTGGGCATTTTATTCGGCTGAGGAGCGGGGAACAGGTTCTTTCCATCCTTGAGATGACAAATAGAAAATCTTACAATGTAAAACAGACAATGGAAATAAAGAAGAAGAAAATTAATATTTTATAACCACCAGCGAATTATTTTATATGCCCTGGAGATATCGGCATGTTATAGATGAGTGGAATGGTCATGAAAATGATGGTCATAAAGATGGCAATGAGTCTAATTGTTATGACATTTATTAAGAGGTGATTTTTTTTCCCTGATCCCATTATCTGAAGGTCTGCTGTCAAGATCAAGCAAATAGACTAATGATCAGCAAATAGAGTAAATAATAAAAATATTGTGTAGACATTATTTAAATTCTAGAGATGTGACAATATATACCGGTACTTAATTGGAGGTATTTTTTTGGATAACATAACCTTAAATGATTACCTTAAACTTAACTCATTACATAAATCAAAGCTATATCAAAAGTAATGATAAAATTGTGTTACTGTTACTAAAATTAGAAGATTAGATTATTGAAGAGTGAAGTCTTCCAGTATTATACAAAGTTAGGGCTGTGACATAATGGACATTTTCTTGCCACAGTAAAAAATGGACATAAACAACAATATTTTTGTTTTTTGCCAGTGGTGTGTTATTAAATATGAACATAATAATCATTGATTAGTTATCAGCACTGTCTGGCTTCTGGAAATAGGTCATGCCTGCTTCAGTTTGTGTGGATGCCTTTTAAAATGATTTTACTATTATTGTGCAAAGAAATTTATCAGTTTATAAATCAAATGAAGTTTAGATATATTTAGGGGACATTGCTACACAGGCAGCTGGAAAGACCCTGTGAACAAAATGAGTAAGAAGACAAGATTGTTTGTCCTTATGGTGACATCTAGTGATTTTGAAAGGGACCTGCAGGGGATTCTGAATAATTTTTTTCTATATGTTTGTGAAAACTGTGTGTATATATCAGTTCCACCAGGATTTCATGTTTTTCATTCTTGCAATGAAAACTGATTTTGTGCCAGTATTTTCTCATAACTTTTGACTAATTTTATGCCCCTTTTTTTTTTACTTACTTGTAAACCCCCTTGTAAAGGTCTAAATAGGCTTAATACATAAAAATAAATAGAACACTGATACTGTCTGCCAAATAGCTTATTTCTGCACTAACACCTAATATGAAAAATATATATAATGTACATAAATTGAGGCAAATGATACAATACAAGTGCAAATCCACTGAAACCAGCAGGAAGTGTAGAAAAGATATATTGGCGGTATTTTGGGTTTGTTTTGCAAGAATTATGTGACATTTAGAAAACATGCTGCATCATACGCATTTGTGGTATACTGTTAATTATGCAGGAATCCATAGGATCGCAAAATCACAAAAAAAATGGAGGGAAATCAGCTTTGTTTTGTTGCTGGCCTCGTACCTGCATGACAACAGATCCTCTGACAACATGATCCATGGTTCCGTAGTCAAACTCTTCCTTGACATCCAGGTAAAAGTTATCCTTGTCGGGGCTGATCGCCCGCATCAACTTGGTGATGTTGTTGGAGTAAAGAGAGCTAGACTGTGTGGGCAGGCGGCTGGGCAGGTCTGTGTAGCCGATATGGGTCACTCCCTGCAGAAAAGAAAAATAAGTTTGGTAGTTTTAACAAAGACTGGTATTTTTATACCAAAACTTTTATGGGCATGGATGTGAGTGTGTCCACAGACCTGGTGTACTGTCAGCTCTCCGGGTTGCGTGGTCTCGATGTTTCCTCCGGCCTCAGCAGCCAGGTCCACCACCACTGACCCGTCTTTCATGGTCTCTATCATTGGTTTGGTAATGAGGATGGGCGCTCGCTTACCTACGACATTAAAGCAGAAAAAAATCGTTAACTACGGAGCTGTGCTTACTGTGGTTTCTGTGGAAATTTTGTACAAAGATACTTGAGATCCACAAAATAATGGAACAAATGTGAAGTGGTTGTAAAATATGTTCTGGTGCATTCTGCTAACGTTATTTTTCATATTCAATATTCAGTAACTTGCTCTTGTTTTACATTAAAACAAAAATCCCTGACTACCTGCCCTGAATACGTCTCAAACTATGTGATCTTTCAGATATTCTGCAAACAGTGGAAAGTTGTTTACATGGCTTTGAGTTTGAAGAAATGCCTCCACGATCTTTTTTATTCATAGATGTTTTTCTTTGTGTCTGTGCATACCTGGAATCAGAGCAGTGGTAATGATAATGTCCACCTCCTGACACTGTTTGGCAAACAACTTCATCTCTGCCTCTATGAACTCCTTTGACATGACCTTGGCGTAGCCTCCTTGGCCTTCTCCTGACTCCTTGATGTCTACCTCCAGCGGCTCTGCACCTAAAGATTTAAACTGCTCCAAAGCTGCAGCTCTGGAAGAGAAAAGGAAGAAGTCACATGTGATTCCTCATTGAAGTAGAAGTTATGCTTAGATTGTGTTTATAACTCATGAGGACATATGCTGCATTTCCTATACAAGTTTTGTGCTTTAAGATGTTTTAGAACAGAAATTGTAGGAAACCCAAAACCAAAATATGGAGGACTGAAACTGCCATAATCAAAATTTCATAGTTACTTCCATTAAATTAATTTACTGTATAAAATAAATGTATTGTGTATTATTTCCTATTTATTTAATGTTCCATTTTATTTATTAATTAAAAAAATAAAATATCAAATTTCAAATGAAATAAATTCATGTTAATTATGGATAAATTATTTTTTCTGGGGACCCCCTGACATCCCCTCAAGGACCCCTGAGGGTACCCAGACCCCACTTTTAGAACCGCTGAGATAAGAAACCAACCTGGTGTCAAATCCTCTGACTATAGCTCCCATGGCCCTGGCAGTACCAGCTGCTGCCAGCCCTGCCACACCCCCTCCAATAATCAGGACCTGTTGATAAACACATGAATGAAATAGTTTAAGATGGTCAATATATTGCTTTAGCATTTTATTAATTAAACAAGCATGGGCAAATTCATACATAATAGTAAAATACAAACTACAAACCTTTGCAGGTGGAACTTTCCCAGCTGCTGTGATTTGTCCAGTGAAAAAGCGACCAAAGTTGTTAGCTGCTAGCACAACGGCCTTATACCTGAAATGACAGAAAACAGCACAGGACTGATGAAGGAACTTAAAATCAATGACTATGTAATTATTAAAAAACTACTGTAATGTAGTGCTAAGTGCTACATATTAGCACTTAGCAAAAGTACTTCTGCTGAAGTATTTGTTACATGCAAAGTTGAGTGCAAACTATTTGACTAAAGATTCACTAAAAGTTTACTTTTATGCACAACAAACATGAGAAGCCACTTGAAGTGATTTCACCCGACTGAGGAACCGGGCAAATGACAGGCTATTGTCACTTTGGATACAAGTATCTCTACTGACCAGAGAACAATCAAGGAAGCCATTAAAAAGCTGCCACCCCCATCGGAAAAGGCAAAGCAAATTACGAAGGCCATTGCGGCATTCATTGCCTAATTGTGCGTGTTTATTTTGTTGTTCTGGGATTACGAAAACTTGCTGCATCCATTGGAGCCCAGATTCAACATCCCTTCCAGACGCTATTTCACAGACATGTCCTGACACTCTTCAACTAAATTAATTCAACTGATTCTTATCATAAATGCACTATAAAAAAAAACAAAAATCTATTTTCAAAATACAAAAAGTATGTATGAAAAAGTGCATTCATATATCTGAATTAAAGATATGTCAATAATCGTTTTTTAGCCCCTGATTCATAATCGAATCGTTGGGTGCCCAAAGATTCCAAGCCCTATTAAGTATTTAGCTATTGATATGTTATGCAATGTTAGCTGGCATCGATATATTGGTGTGTTTTTCCACATATGCATATTAATTTTCACCTTTGAATTTTTTTTTTTATTTTATTTATTTATTTTTAACTTTTCGAATATTCATTGACAGCCTTAAGCCCCCCCTGGAAGCCACCATGTTCGTACCCTGCAATGTTTGCCATGGAGCTCAGGGCATCGTAACCCTGGGCGATGGTGACTCTTGGAACCTGGTCCATGGCGATGACGGTGGCTTTCTTCTGGGACAGCATGTCCATCAGCTCAGGGTTCTGAGCTGGGTAAATGAAGCTGATCAAAGTGGCCGCCTCCTTCATCAGCTCCACCTCGTGGAGGCCCAAAGCAGGGTTGAAGATGGGAGCACGGACCTGGAAGCAGAAAGAGATTGTTTGGATCACAGGCGGAAATCCCAGGGGGACACAGGGAATGTGAACCCCCCCTTTCACAAAGTTGAACCCCCCAAAAATCCTTTTAAATACAAATAGTTTTGGAAATAAAGAAATGTTAAAAGCAAAACACAAGCGCTGTTGAAAAATATGATGCCCCCTTATTCTTTAAAGTGGTTTCGTCCAGGTGCTGTTTTCCTGTGGGCAGGGCCAGTGACTAAGAGCTAATTCTCTGTTAAACAGTTAATAGCTAGTAGAACATGAAAGAAACCACTTGAACTAATATGTAGAAGCCAGTAACTCATTTATCACATCACTTGTTTAAAATTTCAGGCCTAATGATCATTAATAACCTCAAATGATGTAAGTTATCGGTGAGGTGAGGAAAAGAGTAGAGGAGGGGGACGTGGGGTGTCCTCCACAATATATTTTCTTTGGTTTTTCTTCATTGATTCAAGATTTCATTTGTCTTAAGTATAAATATAAATAAATATGTAGCTATAAAATCAAAATCAAGGAAAAGAAATACAAGCTGGAAAAGAAATCACTTTTTTGAGTGACAGTGAGTTAAAAGGCCTCCAATTCAGATTATAAAAAGGGAAATTATACATGAATCTATCTGCAAAACATTACTTTATCCTCAAAAATCCTTGAGCCGTGAAGCAGTCCGTTTCATTCCAGGATGTCTGTCAAAGCTACTGTAGTAGAATAGGATAATTGTTTCCACACTCCATTTCCTCAATTTCTCTCTGGGGTGTCATATTACATTAAAAAATACATTTTTTTAATCATTGTTGCAGCCAAAACATTTCTCTTTTTCATCTTTTCTGCTCCCGTCTTTCAACTCAGCTTTTCCTCCTGTCCCAGGTTTGCCACATTCGCACACATCAAGGACACCAACAGAATTCTAAACAATTATTTTGCCTTGAAACCTCTCCTCAGATGTATACACCTCTTTCTTGCATCCATTTACAAACAGGACGGATGTTTGATAAGCAAAAAAATCTCTGCTCCCTCTGTTTCTTTACCTCAACCACTGTAGTTTGACAGTTAATTGTTGTTTTGTCCTGGGAGTGTGAGTTCTTTCCCACATTCCCAGGCTCTGTCATTCTCCCGCTTTCTGCTATCATCTTTAAAACTCCAACGGGCCCGTCTGTTCCGTCTTCATTACCTCTTCTTATACCTTAATCGGCTCTTTAGATGAGACATTTCTGACATTTTCAGCTGTTCTCTTGGCCTTGGTGAGCCATTAACCTGTTAAAATCCCAAACTTCCTGATATGGGGGCAGAATTGTCTTTTATTCATATCACATTAGAAAACTGCACCTACAACAATAAATAAGATATTTTTATCTGTAGCAAAACACAATGTTAATGTTAGTGCATCAATATACACTCACCGGCCACTTTATTAGGTACACCTGTCCAACTGCTTGTTAACACTTAATTTCTAATCAGCCAATCACATGGCAGCAACTCAATGCATTTAGGCATGTAGACATGGTCAAGACAATCGCCTGCAGTTCAAACCGAGCATCAGTATGGGGAAGAAAGGTGATTTGAGTGACTTTGAACGTGGCATGGTTGTTGGTGCCAGAAGGGCTGGTCTGAGTATTTCAGAAACTGCTGACCTACTGGGATTTTCACGCACAAACATCTCTAGGGTATACAGAGAATTGTCTGAAAAAGAAAAAATATCCAGTGAGCAGCAGTTCTGTGGGCGGAAATACCTTGTTGATGCCAGAGGTCAGTGGAGAATGGCCAGACTGGTTCGAGGTGATAGAAAGGCAACAGTGACTCAAATAACCACCCGTTACAACCAAGGAAGGCAGAAGAGCATCTCTGAACGCACAGTACGTCGAACTTTGAGGCAGATGGGCAGCAGAAGACCACGCCGGGTGCCACTCCTTTCAGCTAAGAACAGGAAACCGAGGCTACAATTTGCACAAGCTCATCGAAAGTGGACAATAGAAGATTGGAAAAACGTTGCCTGGTCTGATGAGTCTCGATTTCTGCTGCGACATTCGGATGGTAGGGTCAGAATTTGGAATCAACAACATGAAAGCATGGATCCATCCTGCCTTGTATCAACAGTTCAGGCTGGTGGTGGTGTAATGGTGTGGGGAATATTTTCTTGGCACTCTTTGGGCTCCTTGGTACCAATTGAGCATCGTTGCAACACCACAGCCTACCTGAGTATTGTTGCTGATCATGTCCATCCCTTTATGACCACAATGTACCCGACTTCTGATGGCTACTTTCAGCAGGATAATGCACCATGTCATAAAGCTGGAATCATCTCAGACTGGTTTCTTGAACATGACAATGAGTTCACTGTACTCAAATGGCCTCCACAGTCACCAGATCTCAATCCAATAGAGCATCTTTGGGATGTGGCGGAACGGGAGATTCGCATCATGGATGTGCAGCCGAAAAATCTGCGCCAACTGTGTGATGTCATCATGTCAATATGGACCAAACTCTCTGAGGAATGCTTCCAGCACCTTGTTGAATCTATGCCATGAAGAATTGAGGCAGTTCTGAAGGCAGTTCTGGTGTACCTAATAAAGTGGCCGGTGAGTGTATATTGTCAATATCCACCTCATTAATACAATAAGAAAATAGTTTAATATATTATCAGTAGTAGGACTGCATCTAACCAATATTTTCATATTTAATTTAGATTTGAGCTGTTTGTGTTCAGGGTCTCTGCAGGTTTCTTCAAGTTAAATTCAAGATATTTTAGCATCTTTTTAGGACCATTTTTATAAAACGTAATCCTTTTTCACAGACCTCCTGGCAGAAATGTTATTTTTAAATTGTTTATTCATTTGTTTATCATTTCCCATTATATTTATATAATATGATGTACTACAGCAAACTCGTAAAAAATCGATTATTCGTTTTTTGTGAATATTTTTAGGTATTAAATTTGTATTACGTCCATATAAAAAATATTTTTTCATTCATTTTCACTATTTTAAGACCCTGATATCAAAATTTAAGACTTTTTCACGTCTTTTTTAAAGGTATAATTACCAAATTCTTAAATTCAATGCTTTTGAGACTTGTTAAGACAAATAATTGATCTTTTTGATCTTATTAATCATTGAACTTTGCATTGCAGATAATTTGGCTGATTTCAAGTTGTTTTTTCCCCTGATTTGGGTCAGTTTGGTCTTTTTTTTAATAACATTTTTTTCTGTAGTAAAAAAACACCAACACAACTTGATTCTGACACTTCTGCTGTCACTTTACATGTTGGGATTTCTTTTGATACCAGGTTTAAGTGCAATAACCTTTGTGGTTGTAGAGATATTCTGTATTTATTGTCATTTATAGCAGCAGAACTGAAAAATAGACCTGGGGCTTAAGTGGTTAAATAACCCGCTCCTCATTTAAAGCTCACCTTAACCAACACGTCAGACGCCAGGACATCCTTAATGTCTTTAATAGCTGCTCCGGCCTGGGTGTACTGCTCATCTTGGAACTTGGATGTTTCTCCAGCTCCAGACTCCACGACCACATTGAAGCCCTGTTTGATGAGTGCCTGGACGCCAGCGGGAGACAGTGCCACGCGCCGTTCGTTCTGGAAGATTTCTTTAGGGACGCCGACTGTGAGCTGTTTGTATGAAATTCCTGACAAAGGAAAAGAGAAACAATAGAGGAGCATGTGATGTAAGCAACAGGTATTTATTTATTTACCGGTACTCACAACAGGCTAATGAGAAGATGTTTGTGGCCTTGTTTAACCTAATTTATGGGGGCGAGCAGTCAAAATAATACAAGACTATAAAGCCAAAGGGTTGTTAACAGAGTTAAGCTTTCCTATTGTGTTTCATATCATATTTTCACATAAATCAACAAACAGCAGAGGTATAATGGAGAAGAATGTGCAATGTGTATATGGGTTTATATGCATGTGTATATCTTGCCAAAACAAGAGAAAAATACTATAAAGGTATTCCAAAGCAAAGCTTGAGATAAATGCTTAAGTCAGCATGATAACATGATCAGAATGATGATATGCTGATGTAAAGCAAGCTCACTTCTCCCATGCTGCTTGTATTTTGTTTTTAATTTCATTTTGATTTTTTTTTTAATCCATTTAACTTTATGTAAGTTTTAATATTGGATTGTTCTCATTTTTAATTTTAAGTATTAGATTTCCCCCTTTTAATCAACTGTTTTTAAATTGTATCTTGATGCTTTTAATGTTTTATGTAAAGCATTTGAATTACGTTGATGAAATGTGCTGACAGGGCAAGGCAAAGCCATGTTGGCATTCTAATGTGCAAATTAGCATGAGATACACAAATAGTGCAAGAAATGCAGTTTAAAGCCTTTACAACCAAGAATTGCTAAACAATATTTGAGTAGCAAAAGAGCAACGTAAATAGGATAAAACAAATAATAATAATAACACGTCTGTCTTTTCAGCTTTAGTCAGGTCTAGAGGGCAAGCAACAGACAGGTCACATGCTATGGAAAATTCCTTTGCAGCTATTTCCCACCATCTCCTCGTCTATGCATAAACATGAAAGTCTGTGACGAGCTGCCCTTCCTCTCACCCTGCTGTGGTGACCTGTTTCTCTTGTTTTAAGCTAAAGTAAGTAAAGCTCTACAACACAAGGACATTAGAAAAAAAATGGTGACATGATGTTTAGATGTCTGTAAAGTAAGCAATTGAGCACCAAAGCCGTTGTCACTGAGACACATTTTGAGCAGCACTAACCAGGTTGACAATGACGGCGCTGGGAACCATAGCTTTTATTTCACTTAGACAAAATGCAGTTTGAATCAAGCTCAAACCACTAAAGTCTTTAAAATACTATGAAGTGCAGCTGTGAATGTCCCAGCATTATCTTGTGTTTATTGTCTATAAATACGCACTTTAATCTCACAGTAGAGATAACACATGATAACCAGATAAACCTCAATGTCTCGACTAAAGATAGAAACGTGTGTACATGCGTCAAGTGTTAGGAATCAACTGTTTCTCTGTATAATTTTACTCAGTCCTTTCATTCAGTTTCCGCATGCATGACAGGATATATTTCTGAGACTGAGCCAGTCGTGGAAAGTCTGCTTCCAAAATAGACCTTTAGCTAAACCAGAGCCACGAGCAGAGCCCTGTCCTACTGGTTTTTCCTCATTTGCACCCCCTTCTGGTCACCAGACAGAACAGAGGTTTCAAACTCCTTTTAATTCCTGCAAACCTGTTTGATTTGATGTGGGCCAGACCAGTAAAACTGATCCAATACAACCTCCTGTATAAATAACAAGACCATAGAATTTAAAACTACAATCTGAATACTTACAATGAATCACACATTTATAAAACAGGTAATGAACAGCCTGGGATGTCTTCAGAAATTAAGTGCAATTTCAAAAAGATAATTGTATTAATTTATATATTATAATCATTAAGCACTGAAAGCTGCTGTGAATACAACAAATACAAAGGCTATTTATATGAAGAAATAGAAACTGGTCCATTTTCTGCTCCACTTTTTTTCCCCCTACACTCTGCAGAGTCATCCAGAGGCCAGATTTGATCCTTTGGCAGGTCGGTTCTAGCCCTTGGTCACATGTTTGACAACCCTGAGACTTCAGAAAATACTATCTGCTCCAGGAGCTCATGATTATTGGGTTGGCATAAACATGTTTTATGTTGTTCCACTGCTCAACAATTCATAGCCATAAGCTCCAAAAAAGTTGAAATCTTGGATCCTGCCTTTTTTTCTAAAATCCAGTCACTTCTTGCTCTGTATTTGGTCTCTGTCAAATCCTAAAGGAAATACCTGGCTCGTATGGAGCTAAATATTGCACCATGTTCAGCAACTATTCGCCAACTGTGTCCATTTGCTGCTGGGTGCTGAGCAGCTATTATACAGTGAAACATGATGATGGCAGCTGCAGAGACGGGTGATAATTTTTTATAGGTTCATCACAGCTGGCAACACCACCTATAAAATTTGATTCTGGATTCAAAGATCACACTACTCACAATAAGTTAGGGATATTGTAATTTACGTGAGTGTGTTACCCATTTGGTCTGATTTTTAATGAAATGAGTAAAAGTAACCTTTGATGTTACTAATAATGAATGAGAAGAAACACAATTTTCATTAGTTTAATATTACCCCAAATATTTATGAAATTCACAGAGTATCTCACAATATTTATTAATTTATTGCAAGTAGCGTATTTCATGAGGAAATGCATTCAGCATTATTACACCTCAAGGATACAAACAATCCAACTGAATACAACCATGGCCCCATAGAATATAGTGTCAACCCATTTTACATCTAATAATTTACATCCATGAATGCTTGGAAGTTTGACGATGCAATCAACAGTCTGTTCATACAGCACAGTCTCATCTTGTCCAATCCAAAGTTCTCCAGTCTCACATGGGATCAAAATAAATCCTTTGGCTCAATTCCAATATCCCAATGTCCTCCCTAAGGCCTGAAACCTGAACCCTCAGGTACTTGAATCAACATCACTTTGAGTGCAAAAGGCTACAAGGGTTCACAATGGTATTTGTTTACTTTTTTTTTTAAATGCTTCAGGGCTTTCCCAGGTAACCCTGCATGTAAGGTCACAACGCTAAGAACTGTGGGTCATTCCCTCAGGCAAACTTTGCAGAAACGCTAACTTTCAGAACGTGTACATGAAGCTTACAGGTCTTCGTGTGTCTGTGAGTTTGTGAGCGTGGACACATGTCTATAGACTCCCTGGGGGTCAAGCGCATTTAGCATAAGCATGTTTAAATGAAGTGTGTGTGTGTGATGTGTGTGTCCTCCCCCACTGTTTTAGAGTTAAGAATAGCCACTGCCAGCTGTTACTGGAACTGAGCTGCGGGAATGTCAACCTCTGTCAATGTGAAAGGGGTCGTCTCACGCTGCCACGCTTTAAACGCCGACTACACACAACCAGGAACCAGTACACACAGACATGAAGCACCGGCAACCAGCTTGTACTTGCACAAGTAGATACACCTGAGGACATGGAAAACAAGAAAATAATGCAGCACTAGACTTAGGTGACCTTAGCACTGAGCAAATGCAGGTAGCAACACTGACCTCTAAAATAAACCTCTGACAGGAGATAAAAGAAAAGCTATCTAGGTAAAGGATATCTTTCACTGTTTTTGCCAAAACAGAATTAATGTCCTCTTAAGAAGTACAATGCATTGTTCCTATAAAGTAATAGTTATACTAAGAAAATATGGGTTGCACTCCAGTTAGTATTTATTGTATAAACAGTGTCCTTGTCAACCTATATAAATACTAAGTTGTGCAAAAAAATCAGTGTTTGTGCAACAAGTACATTGACATCTGCTGTGCTACTGTACTATTACATACATGAGAATAAGCACAGAAGCTACAGGTGGTGTTTCATGTTGCTATCAATAGTTAGCAAGTTCAGGCAAGAAGGAAAAAAACACCTAGGAATCACCACTTAAACCATCCTTTTGCGATCCCATTTAATTTAAGATTAATACAATATATCAAGTCCAAAAGCATATATACTGTACTATCTGCCACATACTTAAATTAAATTATTTAAATTATTTTTAAATGTAAATTATTAAATTAAATTCAAAGCAATACTCTTTCATAGAAACAATCAAATCTAGGTTAGGTGCTCAAGGATGAAAAATAATTTATAAATTGTAATAATAATTAAGACATACACCCGGGTAATTCTGCCCTCTACATATATAGTGTCAAACTAGCCACACATTAACTTAGAGTCTCTGGTATGTCGGTTTTAATGTGCTTTTCTGTGTAAGCAGTGACTCCACTAGCTCTGGTTAGTGGCTGGTGTGTCATGCACCTAAAAAAAGAGGCACTATGTGAGGGAAAATGGGCCATGTAACTGCACATAAGATTTTTTTAAAAGAAGAGATATGTATACAGTGAAACTGCAGCTTTTTATATTATACTTGTCAGTGCCACCCCCACTATTACATTAGCTATCAAATCATTACTAAACATCTTAGAGTGAAAAAGAAGTAATCAGTATTATTATTATTGTTATTATTATATAATACAGAGAAAAGCAGCAAATGCTCCGAATTAAGAAGCTGGAGCCCAATAATGTTAAGCATTTGAAAAAAAAAAAAAAAGACCAACCAGCTTAACCTCTGTCTATCAAATGTGAAATTACTAACACAATGCAAAATGTTAGGAACTATTTTCATTTCTCTAGAATGATCAGAAGTGGTTGAAATGTTCCAAGCTGAGACAGTGGAAGTCTGAAAGCTTCACAACCCCTATGTCATTGTATGTTGTACATACAACACCCATATTATTACTGACCTTTTGTTAAATTCTAGTTATAAAGATCATGTGACTTCATTGGCAAGCTTTCATTAATACTAATATTAAACCTCTTATTCCTTGGAAATGTGCTTAGTGAAAAATATTATATTATTATTATTATATTATTATAATTATTATTATTATTATAATAATATTATCAGGAAATCCCATTCTTTTGCTGTTCTTGCTAAAACCATTGCATGCATGATCTTAATCGTAAATTGTTAATTCATTACCGATTTGAAAATTAACATTTCTGTAACTTCTGATGCAACCAAATTCATGTGTATAGTGTCTCACCTGGAGTCGCACATCTCCCAAGAACCTGATGGGTCCTGAAAAACCGTAGGCATGTTTTGACGGCGTGGCCACTCTGCAGCTTCATACCGGAAACCCTGCTGAACACGGGGGCCGAGCAGCTCGTCGCCACGACACGTAGGAGGCTCGCCATGGTGGACACACTAACCCAACAGACACACCAGGAGCTCAACAGGACTGACAGAACTCGTCCTGTGGAGGAGAGATGAGATGCAGGTGAGAGGAGAGGCCAGGGTAAAGAAAGTGTGTAAAACTTAAATTAAAAAAAAGTTCTCTTTACCCAGCATTATCAAATAATTTCACACACACAGTTGTACATTTGAAAAAGTTGTGGCTTCAAGCTCCACAGGATTAATCCCTACCCTGCTCTGCTGCACAACAAGCAGCGCATACTTATGACCTATGTTTATGCAATAGGTCACTGTGTAAGTTCAACATCTGTACATTAAACAAATCATGACGGACACCATCCACAGAACTATAATGCATCTGCAGCATGCACCTGCTGCATGACTGAGGCAGTAAACAGCATGTGAGACAGAATGTTTGCTTTAAGGGGAGGTAATAGAACAGGGTTATGCTGGGATAACCTGGCTGAGAGAGTGGGGTTCAAACAACAATGGGCCGGCAATAAAAAGATATTTTCATTTAAGTTTTATTTTGGTTTAAAAAGTCAATTTACGAACCAAAACCAGAAAAACAATAAACAACTCTGTTCATTAGTACTGAAAGTATTGATTAATTAATATTCAATTTATCATTAATAATAGTCATACTCTACAAAGCCCCTTTCGCATTGGGAACACTTTCCAGGCACCACCAGTGATTTATTCACCCATGTATGCAACTCCATTCCAGAAGATTCCTGTCTTCTTGCACCTGTTCACATAATGACAGGCTGTATAGCAAAGCTTCAATAGAAACAACAACAGTTAATGAGTAGACACATTTCCTGTCAAAAATGTGACATATCCCTGAATCAGAGGAGTTACTCAAGAGTACAGATGTATTACCAGCAAAATGTACTCAACATAAATTAAAAAAAAATAACTTAATACACCAAAAGTCAAAGCACTCATTATGCAGACTGTTATATTATACTATTTGTTTTTAATCATTAAATCATAGTGGGAAGGAACCAAGTAAAATCACTCAAGTACCATTTTAAGGTACTTGTTCTACAACTGCAGATGCAGATTTTAATGTTTTACATACAATTATAAACTTCAATTTTTATCTATCTATCTATCTATCTATCTATCTATCTATCTATCTCTCTCTCTCTCTCTCTCTCTCTCTCTCTCTCTCTCTCTCCCTCTCCCTCTCCCTCTCCCTCTCCCTCTCCCTCTCCCTCTCCCTCTCTCTCTCTCTATATATATATATATATATATATATATATTACTTTGATTTGATACTTTGAGTGCATGTGCATTTGGCTGATAATACTTTGCTTGAGTGACATTTTGAAGTCATGACTGTTTCTTGTAATGACAGTAATATAATAACAGTTACTACTACTACTCTACTTTTACCTTTTAGTAAATGTATTTTTCTTATTAATCGCAATTGTTAAAAAAATAAAAAAGTGATATATGACACCTGTGACAATTCATATTTGTGGCCTTCACAGCAATGATCCCTGCAAATTCCCTGTAATGTTAATAGTTCCCTACTATGTAAACTGCTAGAGCAGATTTCCCAGATAAAGGGAACTTGCTTGGATTTAAACATTACCCTTCTTCCAGGAAAATAGCTGGAACAGTCATGGGAAGGGTTGCATGTGTGAATGGGGCTGAATGTAGGGTTTGCTGCTTTTATTGATTGACTAACTGGCATTTTTTTCTTACAATTTCCTTAAATTTCAAATAATAAAACTGAATCATCTAATTACAAATATTATCATCTAACATAAATTACAACATGCTGAGAAAATGAATATAAATCAGCAGTGTCCCAGTTAGTCTAATGCAGCTCTGCAGATTTTTCATGTAACCTTTGCAGAAATTACCCATTTAATCAATATGTTATTAAATCTAACCAAATCACTCAATCAAAGCACAAAGCATAAACATCATCATAAATCTGGTTATAAGCATTTAAATTGAAAATTTAAAGCAGGTTGTGCTGCATCATAATTCTTTCTCCTTGGCCTTCAAAGTTTAAGATATTGGCTATTACTTCTTTCGTTCTGTTGTTTTCTTCCTTTTATGTGTTTATACACGTTTTATGAATACAGATAGTTAAATAAAGTATGAGTAAAAAAAAGACTTAAAAATAGAAATAAAAAATAAAAATAAATAAAAAATAGAAAAAGACTTTCTATTTAAAACATTGATAAAAGGAATTGTTTTATAAGGGTCTGCATCATCATCATCATTTAAAACATCACAGATTCAAATAAGGCAGAATAAAAAAGAAAGCGATTCTGCTTTTTATTTGTTTCATGACTGCAGGGGCAGATTAAATCAGGTCAAAAGTAAAACGTCATTTAACGGCTTTTAACGGCTCATTCAAACAGTTACAGCTACAGTACTCAATGTAATTTAACGTTTAACTGTTTTCCGAACATCACAGATTATTATTAATAATAATAACATCATCATCATTATTATTATTATCATAATCGCACAACTTTCGCTTTTTTTCCTCCCACTCGCTGAGAATCAAGGAGAGGGGGAAGCTAACACAAGCTAGCATGCTAACCAACAAAACAAATTTACAATTGTCTCGTGCACAAAGACGACAGACAGCGTTAATCAAATTACGCCTCAAGCACACGCGCAAACACATTCGCACCGAACGAAATGCACACTGTAAAAGTGACAGAAGAGAAAGCTTAGCGGCGGATAACTCGACTGACCTCTGCAGACAGTCCTGGCTTTTGTTTGTGCAGCGCTGGCGACCCGGAAGATGTTGTGTAGGCATGAGTGGCAGGCCGCTGTGAGATGCGTCAGAGGATATCCGACGACTTCTGGTGTGCTGACCAGACACATAGAAACCATAAATATTGAATATTTATCGTCCAGAAAAACCTGCATCGCTCTTATCGATTGAAAATAATCTTATTCACATTTTATATCTTATTGCTATCATCAGCTGCATTATCAGCTACAAAGCTTAACAGGCTAAATTGAAAATACAACAGGAGTAGATGTATGGATAGACAAACAATTGCAATGCAGCTACACATACACTGATTTAAAGAACAACACAAAATACATGTTTTATTTTATTTTTTTAAACACTATATCATAAAAGGTGTCTCATTATTGACTCATACTACTGAAGATGTAACTCCTTATATTTCCACTGAGGGGCTCTCTTTCAACAGGTTTGCAGTGTGTGAATTTGATTATGTACTATTAGGAGATTCAAGAATCATCAGTAATGTCTATTGGGCATGTGCAGGAGGTAAAAAAACATGTATGTTCTACACAAAAATACAAATTTAGCTGTAAAAGCCTAATTTTGAAACAAATCAGACATGTCGTATTTCTATACATTCCTGAAGTGACAGATGAGAGAACCCGGCCACTACTTTATATCTTTGCATTTCCTACAGTCAGATGTATTTAAATCCAATCATGGCCAAAGTTTTAGTTTATTGATGTTTTACAACAAAGATGAATCATTGGATGTTAAAATTACATCACAGCAGAGATAAGTTTTGTTTTAAAAGAAAATTTTAATTGAGCCATGTTTTTTAATTAACTCTACAGAGTGAAACATATATAGACTTTAAGACTTCAAAACTTTTATACACTATTATTGTCATTGTACATTTGCCTTAACAGTGAAATTAGTTAGCAAGGCCATAAGGTGCAAAAAATGTTAAGTCAAGATTTAAAAATATAAAATATAAATAAAAACACAGAATACACAAGCAGGGATTAAAGTTTTCTGGTGCCGTGCTGGAGTTCCAGCGTGCAGTGCTTCATTGCTGGAAAAAAAATCAACTCCCTCTCGGAAAAAACAATATACAAGCTATATATAAAAAATTGGATAGTTCAATATCCTCTTCCAGTGTTTAGCACAAACCAAGTAGCATCGTGTGGTAGCCCACACATTGTTTGGGTCTGAACATTGAAAACAAAGATGTGTTAATATGAACCGTAGAGCTTAATAATGAATCAAAAGCGATTACTTTTTTACATTATATCAACACCACATGGTGCCTTGAATCATTTGGCATCATTTGCAAAATATAATGCTGCATCCTATCCGGGTTTGGTTGAGTTTTTTATATTCCAGTTAAATTATTTACAACATGGATAAAACACACACACACATTTAATGTTAAGTTATAAAGATTTATTGGTTTAGTTTATGAGTTATTTTTTTTTTTTCAAATGAGTTTTCTCCATTTTTCTCATACTTAACACACAATCACTGGTCAAAAGGAGAACCGTGTTTGACAACTTGCTTTTGTACCCTTGAAGGCATCATCAGACCCTGATTGGACAATACCAATAGTGGGGGGATTGAAAAATTTAATTGAATTAGGTTATGTCTGTTGTTTTGAGATTTAATTATTTATTTATTTCAGGATATATTAGATTGAGACTCTAAACAATGATAACTTGTAACAATGATACAATGAAATTAATAACTTATTTTGCTTATTTGCAGAAAAGTGAATCTCCCCTGCATTGTGGAGGAGTCCAGGTGGATTCCTGTTATAAGCTCCCAGCAGGCAGGTGAAAAAGGAGCCAGTTCAGTTGATTGTTTGGCTCCAGTCTGTGAGAATGTCATTTGGAAGCACAGTGTCCTTCTGTTTCCAGTTGAGTTGACTGTTTCAGTTGGGTTTTTTTTTTTTGGGGGGGGGGATATCTTTGTGTTTGGAATATGCATTTTTGGTGGCACCTGTGAAATAAAATAAATCACTCTTTCTTTTGAACGGAAACTGAGTCTGCCTCCTAAATCCTTTCGCTTTGGCGAGGTCTACCACAGTGTCTCTGACTGACCTGATGAACTGTGTGTGAGAGTTATGGGGATGAACTACCTTTGTGTGTATGTGGGGATGATCTACCTGTTTTATGAAGTGTGTGTGTGTGTGTTTGTATGTGTGAGTAAAGAAGTTGAAGTGTATGAGTGGGGGGGGGGGGGGGGGGGGTGAACTACCTGTGTGAGTAGTGCAGGTCTTTGTTCCAACTGAGGAGTCACACACCTGATTCTACTAATGAAGGTCCTTAGCAAGGGGTCTAATGGTTGATTAGTAGAATAAGGTGTGTGACTCCTTGGTTGGAACAAAAGCCTGCATCCATACCGGCCTTCCAGGATTGCAGTTTGACACCTCTGGTGTAGGGGATGAAGTGTGTGTGTGTGAAATGTGTGTGAGTGAAGGGGATGAACTGATGAACTGTGAGAGTGAACAGGAAGAACTGTGTGTGTGAGTGAGAATGAAGGGGATGAACTACCTGTGTGTGGTGGGAGGGGATGAAGTGTGTGAGAGTGTGTGTGAGTGAAAGAGATGAAGTGCATGTGTGAGAGTGAGGGGGGTGAAGTGCATGCGTGTGAGCAGTGTGTGAGTGAAGGGGATAAACTGATGAACTGGGTGAAAATTAAGAGGATAAACCGTGTTCGAGTGAATAGGAAGAACAGTGTGTGCGTGTGAGAGTGAAGGGGATGACGTGTATCTATGAGTAAAGAGGATGAAGTGCGTGTGTGACAGTGAAGGGTATAAAGTATGTGGTTTTAGTGAAGGGGGTGAAGGGTGTGTGTGTGGGGGGGATAAACTAACTGTGTGTGTGTGTGTGTGTGTGTGTGTGTGTGTAGGGGATGAAGTCCATGTGTGAGAGTGAAGGGGATAAAGTGTGTGGGTATGACTGAAGGGGAGGAAGTGCGTGTGTGAGAGTGAAGGGGATAGAGTGTGTGAGTGAAGGGGAGGAAGTGCGTGTGTGAAGGGGAAAAAGTGTTGAGAGTGTGTGAGTGTGAGAGAGAAGGGGGTAGAGTGTGTGTGCGTGTGCGAGAGTGACGGGATAAAGTGTGTGTGTGTGTGTGTGTGTGTGTGTGTGTGCGAGAGTGATGGGATAAAATGTGTGTGTGTGTGCGAGAGTGACGAGATAATGTGTGTGTGTGTGTGTGCGAGAGTGACGAGATAAAGTGTGTGTGTGTGTGTGAGAATGAAAGGGATAAAGTGTGTGTGTGTGTGTGAGAGAATGAAAGGGATAAAGTGTGTGTGTCTGACAGTGAAGGGGAAAAAGTGTGTGAGTGAAGGGGGTGAAGTGCATGCGTGTGAACTATGTGTGAGTGAAGGGGATGAACTGATGAACTGTGTGAAAATTGAGGGGATAAACTGTGTTCGAGTGAACAGGAAGAACAATGTGCATGTGTGAGAGTGAAGGTGATGACGTGTGTGTGTGAGTAAAGGGGAGGAAGTGCGTGTGTGAGAGTGAAGGGGATAAAGTGTGACAGTGAAGGGGAAAAAGTGTTGAGAGTGTGTGAGTGTGAGAGAGAAGGGGGTAGAGTGTGTGTGCGTGTGCGAGAGTGACGGGATAAAGTGTGTGTGTGTGTGTGTGTGTGTGTGTGTGTGTGTGTGTGTGTGTGTGTGTGTGTGTGTGTGTGTGTGTGTGTGTGCGAGAGTGATGGGATAAAGTGTGTGTGTGTGCGAGAGTGACGGGATAAAGTGTGTGTGTGTGTGTGTGCGAGAGTGACGAGATAAAGTGTGTGTGTGTGTGTGAGAATGAAAGGGATAAAGTGTGTGTGTGTGTGTGAGAGAATGAAAGGGATAAAGTGTGTGTGTCTGACAGTGAAGGGGAAAAAGTGTGTGAGTGAAGGGGGTGAAGTGCATGCGTGTGAACTGTGTGAGTGAAGGGGATGAACTGATGAACTGTGTGAAAATTAAGGGGATAAACTGTGTTCGAGTGAACAGGAAGAACAATGTGCATGTGTGAGAGTGAAGGCGATGACGTGTGTGTGTGAGTAAAGGGGATGAAGTGCATGTGTGAGAGTGAAGGGGATAGAGTGTGTGAGTGAAGGGGAGGAAGTGCATGTGTGAGAGTGAAGATGATAAAGTGTGTGGTTTTAGTGAAGGGGTGAAGGGTGTGTGGGGGGGGGATGAAGTGTGTCTATGTGAGAGTGAAGGGGATGAAGTGCGTGTGTGTGAATAAAGGGGGTGAAGTTTGTGTTTGTGTGTGTGTGTGTGGGGGGTGAACTACCTGTGTGTGTAGAGGATTAAGTGTGTGTATATGAGACTGAAGGGGGATGTGAGAGTGAACGGGATAAAGTGTGGGTGTGAGAGAGTGAAGGGGATAAAGTGTGTGTGTGAGAGAGTGAAGGGGATAAAGTGTGTGTGTGAGAGAGTAAAGGGGATAAAGTGTGTGTGTGTGAGAGTGAAGGGGGTGAAGTGTGTGGGAGAGTGAAGGGGATTAAGAGTGTGTGAGTGTGAGTGTGAGAGTGAAGTGTGTGTGTGTGCGAGAGTGACGGGATAAAGTGTGTGTGTGTGTGTGAGAGTGACGGGATAAAGTGTGTGTGTGTGTGTGTGTGCGACAGTGAAGGGAATAAAGTGTCTGTGTGTGTGAGAGCGTGAAGGTGTTAAAGTGTGTGTGTGAGTAAGAGTGAAAAGGGGTAAAGTGTGTGTGTGTGTGTGAGCGTGAAGGGGATAAAGTGTGTGTGTGTGAGAATGAAGGGGATTAAGAGTGTGGGTGTATGTGAGAGTGATGGGATTAAGTGTGTGTGTGAGAGTGACGGGATAAAGTGTGTGTGTGTGTGAGAGTGACGGGATAAGGTGTGTGTGTGTGAGAGTGAAGGGGATAAAGTGTGTGTGAGAGTGAAGGAGATAAAGCGTGTGTGTGAGAGTGAAGAGAATGAAGCGTGTGTGTGTGTGTGTGAGTGAAAGGGATGAAGTGTGTGTATGTGCGAGAGTGATGGGATAAAGTGTGTGTGTGTGTGTGTGAGAGTGACGGGATAAAGTGTGTGTGTGTGTGACAGTGAAGGGAATAAAGTGTCTGTGTGTGTGAGAGCGTGAAGGTGTTAAAGTGTGTGTGTGAGTAAGAGTGAAAAGGGGTAAAGTGTGTGTGTGTGTGTGTGTGTGTGTGAGCGTGAAGGGAATAAAGTGTGTGTGTGTGAGAATGAAGGGGATTAAGAGTGTGGGTGTGTGTGAGAGTGATGGGATTAAGTGTGTGTGTGAGAGTGACGGGATAAAGTGTGTGTGTGTGTGAGAGTGACGGGATAAGGTGTGTGTGTGTGAGAGTGAAGGGGATAAAGTGTGTGTGTGTGAGAGTGAAGGGGATAAAGCGTGCTCATGTGTGAGAGTGAAGGGATAAAGCGTGTGTGTGAGAGTGAAGAGAATGAAACGTGTGTGTGTGTGTGTGTGTGTGAGTGAAAGGGATGAAGTGTGTGTGTGTCAGAGTGAAGGGGATAAACTGAGTGTGACAGTGAAGGGGATAAAGTGTGTGTGTGTGAGAGAGAGTGAAGGGGATGAAGTGTGTGTGTGTGAGAGAGTAAAGGGGATTAAGAGTGTGTATGCGTGAGAGTGAAGTGGGTAAAGTGTGTTTGTGTGACAGTGATGGGATAAAGTGTGTGCCTGAGAGTGAGAGTGACGGGATAAAGTGCGTGTGTGTGAGAGTGACGGGATAAAGTTTGTGTGTGTGAGAGTGAAGGGGATAAAGTGTGTGTGTCTGAGATTGAAAGGCGATAAAGTGTGTGTGTGTGTGTGTGTGTGTGTGTGAGAGAGAGAGAGAGAGAGAATGAAGGGGATAAAGTGTGTGTGTGTGTGAGTGAAAGGGATAAAGTGTTTGTGTGTGAGAGAGTGAAGGGGATAAAGTGTTTGTGTGTGAGAGAGTGAAGGGGATAAAGTGTGTGTGTGTGTGTGTGTGTGTGTGTGTGTGTGTGTGTGTGTGTGTGTGTGTGTGTGTGTGTGTGTGTGTGTGTGTGTGTGTGTGAATGAAGGGGATAAAGTGTGTGTTTGTGTGTGAGAGTGAAGGGGATAAAGTGTGTGTGTGAGAGAGAGATTGAAGGGGATCAATTGTGAGTGTGTGTGTGAGATTGAAGGGCATACATTTTGTATGTGTGTGTGTGTGTGTGTGAGAGAGATTGAAGGGGATAAATTGTGTGTTCTGGCAAGTATTGCACTAGCCGCTCCACACACAGATTTTCCAAATAAGGTTTGGCACCGCCCACTTCCTGGTCCTCGCAACGAACAATTTCAGCGTCAATTTCTGTGTTACGATCACAACTCATACGGTGGACATGGAAGATTAATTAAAGGAGATTACAGCTAACAATCTAAGGATTTCTACAAAGGAAAACAGGAAAGTGACAAGGCAAGTGCATGTTCATCTTTATGGTAAACCATTACAACTAGTGTTCAACCCTTGAACTAGATTATTTAGCTAGTTTGTGTGATTGCTGTTAGCTGATAGCATTTAAATGTAAGCCCAACATGTACTATATTTTTTATAAACCTTTGCATACAATATAGTAGTAATAGTAATAGTGTAAAGAAGTTAATGAAAATGAATTAATTTTGCAATCATATTCTTGCTTTTATTTATGTGTGATTTTTATTTTGCCATGATGAATTCCTATTCAATATATGTAGTCATGGCATATTTTATGTTACATTATAGTAGTATTTTTAATTGCTCCTCACCTGTTCTTGATCTGTTTCATTTCTAAGTATTATACTTTTACTATCATTAGACTTCATTAGACTTTGGTTTACTTGCTCTCTCAATTCAAATCTTTAAAATTTCTGAATTCTGTATAGTTAATTTCATATTTTATATAGTAATAATGACCCTAAAATACATGGTAAGGATAGAAGAATAGAAAGAATAAAATTGTCTGTTCCTTCTTTTTTATTTCCATCATGTAAGTTAAACAATCAGGATTGTGTTTACAATAATAACAATAATAATATAAAATATCAGATTCTTATCTGATATCTTAAAGCATGGTCTTCTTTTCCATTTGAAGTAACTGAGGACAAGAGGATGTCTTCAAAATCTCAAAATATAACTGAATATTGCAACATTTAAATGTTTTCCTGCAGTTTGAAATGCCACCACGGATCAGCCCCTTTATGGATGCCACTCAACATGTTCTTTCAAAGTGTGACAAGACATCCAAATTAGAGGTGAAGTACATCAATGCAGTGAAAAGTAAGATTGTGTCTTATTTTAAATCAGCTGCTACCTGTTAAGGTTTAGAAGAAAGATATTTTAGGAAAGAATGTTTAGGTTTTGTCTTCTGGTGAATGTGTTTTTTTGGTCACTTACAGGACGTGGTATATTTGCAAAGGGTTTAATTTGCAAAGGAGATTTCGTAGTTGAATATAGGGGAGATATAATAGATAATGAAGAATCGCAGAGAAGACGAAAACTTTACCATCCATCATGGGCTGCGTTTATTTTTGCATTCAAGTGGAAAGGGAAACTATGGAGGTAAGACTTCATATGTCACATATACTGTACTGTATTATGAGGCTCTAATTCTGTGGTGATATGTTGTCATATTTGTATTTCCTCTTTCTCATGTTTTCATTTTTGAAGTATTGATGCCTCTAGGGAAGATGAATCATTTGGCCGGCTTGTCAACGATGATCACGGATCTCCAAACTGTAAGATGAAAAAAATTGAGGTGAATGGAAACCCACACCTTTGTTTATTTGCTCTGAACAACATAAAAGAAGGTGAAGAAATCACTTATGACTATGGAGGTGACGACTGCCCATGGAGAACACAGGTATGTTACACGGTACACAATTTACAAAAATGCTCATGGTATTAGAGAATGTGTCAAAATATTTGTTTGAATGGAGTAGAATTATTATCTGTGAGAAGATCTCACTCTACAGCTATGATGAGACTGCTGAAAGACAGAAAGAATTCATATCTTTTGGGAGTGATCACATTAGATTTGTGTGTCCAAACATCACATCTATCTAGATAAAGTAGGACAAATGTTTAGGCTTAATTGATGTATTCATGAGAATTAACCTTATATTAACCTTATATTTACACTTAAATGTATGTGTGTGAAATGTCCCCGAAATACCTGTTCTGATTGAGTTGTGTGAACACAGATAGAGTGGGGCTGTCCATGAAGAAATACTTTACTGTGAATTAACTATTATGGATATTATACAGTGTTCACATATATTGGTAGTGTTTTTCTTATATTTCAAATTTGTAACTCTCTGCCAACATAAATTGTGTGTTTACAGGCAACCAGCATTCCATCTACCAACATGGAAGTAGCCAACTCTCCTCCTTTGCCACTGTTGAGACCTCAAATGGATGATGCCACTGGTCCAGACACTACTCCTCAACAGGTACATTCATAATCTTTAATTCAGTTTTAATCCCAGTCTCTATATATCATGATTTTATATTCATATTGTAACCATCTAAGAGGAAGAACTAGGGTAAATGTTGGTAGTCTAGTGTGAATCCATCCACCCAACAGTTTAATGTAATGCATTTATTAGTTCAGTTGTAGGTTGATACTGAGAACAGATTTCAACCTTAAGATGTTGTTTTTTCTTAGTTTGTTATCAGTCTATTTTATACACTTACGTCGTCGCCACAAGACACTTTCAGTCATTGTCTGAGTAGAAACTGGAATCTATCTGTGAGACGCTGAACAAGGAACTGTGAAGTTGTGTGTGACATGTCCTCACAAGGCCTGTTCTGATTGAGTTGTGTGAACATAGATATAGCTTGGCTGTCCATGAAGAAATACTTTACTGTGAATTAACTATTATGGATATTATACAGTGTTCACATATATTGATAATGTTTTTCTTATATTTCCATGTTGTAACTCTCTGCCAACATAAATTGTGTGTTTACAGGCAACCAGCATTCCATCTACCAACATGGAAGTAGCCAACTCTCCTCATTTGTCACTGTTGAGACCTCAAATGGATGATGCCACTGGTCCAGACACTGCTCCTCAACAGGTAGATTCATAATCTTCAATTCAGTTTTAATCCCAGTCTCTATATATCATGATTTTATATTGATATTGTAACCATCTAAGAGGAGGAACTAGGGTAAATGTTGGTAGTCTAGTGTGAATCTGTCCACATAACAGTTTAATGCAATGCATTTATGAGTTCAGTCGTTGGTTGATACTGAGGACAGATTTCAACCTTAAGATGTTGTTTTTTCTTGGTTTGTTATCAGTCTATTTTATACACTTATGTCGTCCCCACAAGACACTTTCAGTCATTGTCTGAGTACAAACTGGAATCTGTCTGTGAGAAGCTGAACAAGGAACTGTAACGTTGTGTGTGACATGTCCTCACAAGGCTTGTTCGGATTGAGTTGTGTGAACACAGATAGAGTGTGGCTGTCCATGAAGAAATACTTTACTGTGAATTAACTATTATGGATATTATACAGTGTTCACATATATTGATAATGTTTTTCTTATATTTCAAATTTGTAACTCTCTGCCAACATAAATTGTGTGTTTACAGGCAACCAGCATTCCATCTACCAACATGGAAGTAGCCAACTCTCCTCCTTTGCCACTGTTGATACCTCAAATGGATGATACCACTGGTCCAGACACTACTCCTCAACAGGTACATTCATAATCTTCAATTCAGTTTTAATCCCAGTCTCTATATATCATGATTTCATATTTGTATTGTAACCATCTAAGAGGAGGAAGTAGGGTAAATGTTGGTAGTCTAGTGTGAATCAGTCCATCCAACATTTTAATGCAATGCATTTAAGAGTTCAGTCGTTGGTTGATACTGAGAACAGATTTCAACCTTAAGATGTTGTTTTTTCTTAGTTTATTATCAGTCTATTTTATACACTTACGACGTCCCCACAAGACACTTTCAGTCATTGTCTGAGTAGAAACTGGAATCTGTCTGTGAAACACTGAACAACACTGGTCCTCACAAGGAACTGTAACGTTGTGTGTGAAATGTCCTCACAAGGCCTGTTCTGATTGAGTTGTGTGAACACAGATAGAGTGTGGCTGTCCATGAAGAAATACTTGACTGTGAATTAATTATTATGGATATTATACAGTGTTCACATATATTGATAATGTTTTTATTATTTTTCCATGTTGTAACTCTCTGCCAACATAAATTGTGTGTTTACAGGCAACCAACATTCCATCTACCAACATGGAAGTAGCCAACTCTCCTCCTTTGCCACTGTTGATACCTCAAATGGATGATGCCACTCATCTAGACACTACTCCTCAACAGGTACATTCATCATCTTCAATTCAGTTTTAATCCCAGTCTCTATATATCATGATTTCATATTTGTATTGTAACCATCTAAGAGGAGGAACTAGGGTAAATGTTGGTAGTCTAGTGTGAATCCATCCACCCAACAGTTTAATGCAATGCATTTATGAGTTCAGTCGTTGGTTGATACTGAGGACAGAGTTCAACCTTAAAATGTTGTTTTTTCTTAGTTTGTTATCAGTCTATTTATACACTTACGTCGTCCCCACAAGACATTTTCAGTCATTGTCTGAGTAGAAACTGGAATCTGTCTGTGAAACACTGAACAACACTGGTCCTCACAAGGAACTGTAACGTTGTGTGTGAAATGTCCTCACAAGGCCTGTTCTGATTGAGTTGTGTGAACACAGATATTGTGGCTGTCCATGAAGAAATACTTTACTGTGAATTAATTATTATGGATATTATACAATGTTCACATATATTGATAATGTTTTTCTTATATTTCCATGTTGTAACTCTCTGCCAACATAAATTGTGTGTTTACAGGCAACCAGCATTCCATCTACCAACATGGAAGTAGCCAACTCTCCTCCTTTGCCACTGTTGATACCTCAAATGGATGATACCACTGGTCCAGACACTACTCCTCAACAGGTACATTCATAATCTTCAATTCAGTTTTAATCCCAGTCTCTATATATCATGATTTCATATTTGTATTGTAACCATCTAAGAGGAGGAAGTAGGGTAAATGTTGGTAGTCTAGTGTGAATCAGTCCATCCAACATTTTAATGCAATGCATTTAAGAGTTCAGTCGCTGGTTGATACTGAGAACAGATTTCAACCTTAAGATGTTGTTTTTTCTTAGTTTATTATCAGTCTATTTTATACACTTACGACGTCCCCACAAGACACTTTCAGTCATTGTCTGAGTAGAAACTGGAATCTGTCTGTGAAACACTGAACAACACTGGTCCTCACAAGGAACTGTAACGTTGTGTGTGAAATGTCCTCACAAGGCCTGTTCTGATTGAGTTGTGTGAACACAGATAGAGTGTGGCTGTCCATGAAGAAATACTTGACTGTGAATTAATTACTATGGATATTATACAGTGTTCACATATATTGATAATGTTTTTATTATATTTCCATGTTGTAACTCTCTGCCAACATAAATTGTGTGTTTACAGGCAACCAGCATTCCATCTACCAACATGGAAGTAGCTAACTCTCCTCCTTTGCCACTGTTGATACCTCAAATGTATGATGCCACTCATCTAGACACTACTCCTCAACAGGTACATTCATAATCTTCAATTCAGTTTTAATCCCAGTCTCTATATATCATGATTTCATATTTGTATTGTAACCATCTAAGAGGAGGAAGTAGGGTAAATGTTGGTAGTCTAGTGTGAATCCGTCCACCCAACAGTTTAATGCAATGCATTTATGAGTTCAGTCATTGGTTGATACTGAGGACAGATTTCAACCTTAAAATGTTGTTTTTTCTTAGTTTGTTATCAGTCTATTTTATACACTTACGTCATCCCCACAAGACACTTTCAGTCATTGTCTGAGTAGAAACTGGAATCTGTCTGTGAAACACTGAACAACACTGGTCCTCACAAGGAACTGTAACGTTGTGTGTGAAATGTCCTCACAAGGCCTGTTCTGATTGAGTTGTGTGAACACAGATAGAGTGTGGCTGTCCATGAAGAAATACTTGACTGTGAATTAATTATTATGGATATTATACAGTGTTCACATATATTGATAATGTTTTTATTATTTTTCCATGTTGTAACTCCCTGCCAACATAAATTGTGTGTTTACAGGCAACCAGCATTCCATCTACCAACATGGAAGTAGCCAACTCTCCTCCTTTGCCACTGTTGATACCTCAAATGGATGATACCACTGGTCCAGACACTACTCCTCAACAGGTACATTCATAATCTTCAATTCAGTTTTAATCCCAGTCTCTATATATCATGATTTCATATTTGTATTGTAACCATCTAAGAGGAGGAAGTAGGGTAAATGTTGGTAGTCTAGTGTGAATCAGTCCATCCAACATTTTAATGCAATGCATTTAAGAGTTCAGTCGTTGGTTGATACTGAGAACAGATTTCAACCTTAAGATGTTGTTTTTTCTTAGTTTGTTATCAGTCTATTTTATACACTTACGTCGTCCCCACAAGACACTTTCAGTCATTGTCTGAGTAGAAACTGGAATCTGTCTGTGAAACACTGAACAACACTGGTCCTCACAAGGAACTGTAACGTTGTCTGTGAAATGTCCTCACAAGGCATGTTCTGATTGAGTTGTGTGAACACAGATATTGTGGCTGTCCATGAAGAAATACTTTACTGTGAATTAATTATTATGGATATTATACAATGTTCACATATATTGATAATGTTTTTCTTATATTTCCATGTTGTAACTCTCTGCCAACATAAATTGTGTGTTTACAGGCAACCAGCATTCCATCTACCAACATGGAAGTAGCCAACTCTCCTCCTTTGCCACTGTTGATACCTCAAATGGATGATACCACTGGTCCAGACACTACTCCTCAACAGGTACATTCATAATCTTCAATTCAGTTTTAATCCCAGTCTCTATATATCATGATTTCATATTTGTATTGTAACCATCTAAGAGGAGGAAGTAGGGTAAATGTTGGTAGTCTAGTGTAAATCAGTCCATCCAACATTTTAATGCAATGCATTTAAGAGTTCAGTCGTTGGTTGATACTGAGAACAGATTTCAACCTTAAGATGTTGTTTTTTCTTAGTTTATTATCAGTCTATTTTATACACTTACGACGTCCCCACAAGACACTTTCAGTCATTGTCTGAGTAGAAACTGGAATCTGTCTGTGAAACACTGAACAACACTGGTCCTCACAAGGAACTGTAACGTTGTGTGTGAAATGTCCTCACAAGGCCTGTTCTGATTGAGTTGTGTGAACACAGATAGAGTGTGGCTGTCCATGAAGAAATACTTGACTGTGAATTAATTATTATGGATATTATACAGTGTTCACATATATTGATAATGTTTTTATTATTTTTCCATGTTGTAACTCCCTGCCAACATAAATTGTGTGTTTACAGGCAACCAGCATTCCATCTACCAACATGGAAGTAGCCAACTCTCCTCCTTTGCCACTGTTGATACCTCAAATGGATGATACCACTGGTCCAGACACTACTCCTCAACAGGTACATTCATAATCTTCAATTCAGTTTTAATCCCAGTCTCTATATATCATGATTTCATATTTGTATTGTAACCATCTAAGAGGAGGAAGTAGGGTAAATGTTGGTAGTCTAGTGTGAATCAGTCCATCCAACATTTTAATGCAATGCATTTAAGAGTTCAGTCGTTGGTTGATACTGAGAACAGATTTCAACCTTAAGATGTTGTTTTTTCTTAGTTTATTATCAGTCTATTTTATACACTTACGACGTCCCCACAAGACACTTTCAGTCATTGTCTGAGTAGAAACTGGAATCTGTCTGTGAAACACTGAACAACACTGGTTCTCACAAGGAACTGTAACGTTGTGTGTGAAATGTCCTCACAAGGCCTGTTCTGATTGAGTTGTGTGAACACAGATAGAGTGTGGCTGTCCATGAAGAAATACTTGACTGTGAATTAATTACTATGGATATTATACAGTGTTCACATATATTGATAATGTTTTTATTATATTTCCATGTTGTAACTCTCTGCCAACATAAATTGTGTGTTTACAGGCAACCAGCATTCCATCTACCAACATGGAAGTAGCCAACTCTCCTCCTTTGCCACTGTTGATACCTCAAATGGATGATACCACTGGTCCAGACACTACTCCTCAACAGGTACATTCATAATCTTCAATTCAGTTTTAATCCCAGTCTCTATATATCATGATTTCATATTTGTATTGTAACCATCTAAGAGGAGGAAGTAGGGTAAATGTTGGTAGTCTAGTGTGAATCAGTCCATCCAACATTTTAATGCAATGCATTTAAGAGTTCAGTCGTTGGTTGATACTGAGAACAGATTTCAACCTTAAGATGTTGTTTTTTCTTAGTTTGTTATCAGTCTATTTTATACACTTACGTCGTCCCCACAAGACACTTTCAGTCATTGTCTGAGTAGAAACTGGAATCTGTCTGTGAAACACTGAACAACACTGGTCCTCACAAGGAACTGTAACGTTGTCTGTGAAATGTCCTCACAAGGCATGTTCTGATTGAGTTGTGTGAACACAGATATTGTGGCTGTCCATGAAGAAATACTTTACTGTGAATTAATTATTATGGATATTATACAATGTTCACATATATTGATAATGTTTTTCTTATATTTCCATGTTGTAACTCTCTGCCAACATAAATTGTGTGTTTACAGGCAACCAGCATTCCATCTACCAACATGGAAGTAGCCAACTCTCCTCCTTTGCCACTGTTGATACCTCAAATGGATGATACCACTGGTCCAGACACTACTCCTCAACAGGTACATTCATAATCTTCAATTCAGTTTTAATCCCAGTCTCTATATATCATGATTTCATATTTGTATTGTAACCATCTAAGAGGAGGAAGTAGGGTAAATGTTGGTAGTCTAGTGTAAATCAGTCCATCCAACATTTTAATGCAATGCATTTAAGAGTTCAGTCGTTGGTTGATACTGAGAACAGATTTCAACCTTAAGATGTTGTTTTTTCTTAGTTTATTATCAGTCTATTTTATACACTTACGACGTCCCCACAAGACACTTTCAGTCATTGTCTGAGTAGAAACTGGAATCTGTCTGTGAAACACTGAACAACACTGGTCCTCACAAGGAACTGTAACGTTGTGTGTGAAATGTCCTCACAAGGCCTGTTCTGATTGAGTTCTGTGAACACAGATAGAGTGTGGCTGTCCATGAAGAAATACTTGACTGTGAATTAATTATTATGGATATTATACAGTGTTCACATATATTGATAATGTTTTTATTATTTTTCCATGTTGTAACTCCCTGCCAACATAAATTGTGTGTTTACAGGCAACCAGCATTCCATCTACCAACATGGAAGTAGCCAACTCTCCTCCTTTGCCACTGTTGATACCTCAAATGGATGATACCACTGGTCCAGACACTACTCCTCAACAGGTACATTCATAATCTTCAATTCAGTTTTAATCCCAGTCTCTATATATCATGATTTCATATTTGTATTGTAACCATCTAAGAGGAGGAAGTAGGGTAAATGTTGGTAGTCTAGTGTGAATCAGTCCATCCAACATTTTAATGCAATGCATTTAAGAGTTCAGTCGTTGGTTGATACTGAGAACAGATTTCAACCTTAAGATGTTGTTTTTTCTTAGTTTATTATCAGTCTATTTTATACACTTACGACGTCCCCACAAGACACTTTCAGTCATTGTCTGAGTAGAAACTGGAATCTGTCTGTGAAACACTGAACAACACTGGTTCTCACAAGGAACTGTAACGTTGTGTGTGAAATGTCCTCACAAGGCCTGTTCTGATTGAGTTGTGTGAACACAGATAGAGTGTGGCTGTCCATGAAGAAATACTTGACTGTGAATTAATTACTATGGATATTATACAGTGTTCACATATATTGATAATGTTTTTATTATATTTCCATGTTGTAACTCTCTGCCAACATAAATTGTGTGTTTACAGGCAACCAGCATTCCATCTACCAACATGGAAGTAGCCAACTCTCCTCCTTTGCCACTGTTGATACCTCAAATGGATGATACCACTGGTCCAGACACTACTCCTCAACAGGTACATTCATAATCTTCAATTCAGTTTTAATCCCAGTCTCTATATATCATGATTTCATATTTGTATTGTAACCATCTAAGAGGAGGAAGTAGGGTAAATGTTGGTAGTCTAGTGTGAATCAGTCCATCCAACATTTTAATGCAATGCATTTAAGAGTTCAGTCGTTGGTTGATACTGAGAACAGATTTCAACCTTAAGATGTTGTTTTTTCTTAGTTTATTATCAGTCTATTTTATACACTTACGACGTCCCCACAAGACACTTTCAGTCATTGTCTGAGTAGAAACTGGAATCTGTCTGTGAAACACTGAACAACACTGGTTCTCACAAGGAACTGTAACGTTGTGTGTGAAATGTCCTCACAAGGCCTGTTCTGATTGAGTTGTGTGAACACAGATAGAGTGTGGCTGTCCATGAAGAAATACTTGACTGTGAATTAATTACTATGGATATTATACAGTGTTCACATATATTGATAATGTTTTTATTATATTTCCATGTTGTAACTCTCTGCCAACATAAATTGTGTGTTTACAGGCAACCAGCATTCCATCTACCAACATGGAAGTAGCCAACTCTCCTCCTTTGCCACTGTTGATACCTCAAATGGATGATACCACTGGTCCAGACACTACTCCTCAACAGGTACATTCATAATCTTCAATTCAGTTTTAATCCCAGTCTCTATATATCATGATTTCATATTTGTATTGTAACCATCTAAGAGGAGGAAGTAGGGTAAATGTTGGTATTCTAGTGTGAATCAGTCCATCCAACAGTTTAATGCAATGCATTTAAGAGTTCAGTCGTTGGTTGATACTGAGAACAGATTTCAACTTTAAGATGTTGTTTTTTTCTTAGTTTATTATCAGTCTATTTTATACACTTACGACGTCCCCACAAGACACTTTCAGTCATTGTCTGAGTAGAAACTGGAATCTGTCTGTGAAACACTGAACAACACTGGTCCTCACAAGGAACTGTAACGTTGTGTGTGAAATGTCCTCACAAGGCCTGTTCTGATTGAGTTGTGTGAACACAGATAGAGTGTGGCTGTCCATGAAGAAATACTTGACTGTGAATTAATTATTATGGATATTATACAGTGTTCACATATATTGATAATGTTTTTTATTATTTTTCCATGTTGTAACTCTCTGCCAACATAAATTGTGTGTTTACAGGCAACCAACATTCCATCTACCAACATGGAAGTAGCCAACTCTCCTCCTTTGCCACTGTTGATACCTCAAATGGATGATGCCACTCATCTAGACACTACTCCTCAACAGGTACATTCATCATCTTCAATTCAGTTTTAATCCCAGTCTCTATATATCATGATTTCATATTTGTATTGTAACCATCTAAGAGGAGGAACTAGGGTAAATGTTGGTAGTCTAGTGTGAATCCATCCACCCAACAGTTTAATGCAATGCATTTATGAGTTCAGTCGTTGGTTGATACTGAGAACAGATTTCAACCTTAAGATGTTGTTTTTTCTTAGTTTATTATCAGTCTATTTTATACACTTACGACGTCCCCACAAGACACTTTCAGTCATTGTCTGAGTAGAAACTGGAATCTGTCTGTGAAACACTGAACAACACTGGTCCTCACAAGGAACTGTAACGTTGTGTGTGAAATGTCCTCGCCTGGTCTGATTGAGTTGTGTGAACACAGATAGAGCTTGGCTGCCCACTAAGAAACACTTTACTGTAAATTAATTATTATGAACATTATACAGTGTTTATATATATTGACAATGTTTTTCTTGTATTTACATATTCTCACTCTCTGCCAACAAAAATTGTATGTTTACAGGCAACCAGCATTCCATCTACCAGCAGAGAAGTGGCCAGCTCCCGTCCTTTGCCACTGTTGAGTCCTCAAATCAATGAGTCACTGACCTCCTTACATCTGTTTGGAATTTTGTCACAAATTGTTAAGTTTAGATTTTTCAGTTCAAAGACATCAATTTCACTTAAATAAACAGATGTCAACAATTTACAAATCTCACAAAAGTGTTGCTGTACTTAGTTTATCTGCTTTTAATTTCACAATGCTGAGAAGTCCCTGCCTTTATATTAACATATTTTTTTCTTACTACTTATAAGTACAGTTACCTGGAAGAAGAAAACTCCCTGGCAGCAGGTAGAGGTGCAGGCAGTGGAAAGGCACATGAATCGATTCATCACATCTTGCATTGTACCAGCAAAGCGTGACTGTGAGAAGTGTTTAAGGGCTGAACCAGAGGTTCTTCAGAACCGAGACTGGCACAACCTAAAATTCTATGGTTACAACCGCATTACAGCATACAAGAGAAACATTCAATATTTAAATCATTAAAACATTATCATAAAACATCTTATGGTTTTGGTTTAAGTGCCAATAATAGCAACAAAACAAGCATATGTGAAAATTCTGTTTGTATTTTTGTATTTTTTTTATTTTGAAATATTTAAAACATGCAGAATGTTTGTATAGTATGGTATAGTAAATATAACAATAAATTGCACAATTGCACAGTTATATACATATTTTAAAATGCTTTCTTTTTCTTTCTTAAGACATATTTCCTTGCATCGCCAATGGAATAAAAAAATATATAGACTCATGTTTTGAGGATTGTATGCATTATTTTTGTAACATTATTATATAATGCCAGTACAAAAAAAAATTGTATATGAATTTTGTCATATTTCCCATTCCTAGTTGACTGAAAATGTAGTTATGATTGTGATACTGAAAGAAAAAAATTGTAATAATGAGAATGTAAACATGTAGATAAAATAATTATATAACAAATTTAATCATTTATAATATTCAGCATTTACTAGTATTTCTTTTTAATAGATTTCCTGTAAAGTCCCCACAAATCACATAGGAGTTTGTGTGAAATATGTTAATAATATTTAAATTAGGTCCCCCCAAACCACGTTAATCCGTCTTTTTTATGTCCCCATGTAGTATGGGGAAGACAGTACTTCATCAATTCATATCGTTTAAGTTGTGTATGAGCTAACAATGCTCTGGATAGAGTACCTGATTTTTTTCACATCTCTAGAACCTTTAGAAAGGGTGGTCCCCAAAAGTGATGATTAAAAAGTCGGTCCTCCTAACAGACGAAAACCAGTATGGGTGTGTGTGAGATTGAAGGGCATACATTTTGTATTGTGTGTGTGTGTGTGTGTGTGTGTGTGTGTGTGTGTGTGTGTGTGTGTGTGTGTGTGTGTGTGTGTGTGTGTGTGTGTGTGTGTGTGTGTGTGAGAGAGATTGAAGGGGATAAATTGTGTGTGTGTGTGTGTGTGAGAGAGTGAAGGGGATAAAGTGTGTGTGTTTGTGTGAGAGTGAAAGGGATAAAGTGTGTGTGAGATTCAAGGGGATATAAGTGTGTGTGTGTGTGTGTGTGTGTGTGAGATTGAAAGGGATAAAGTGTGTGTGTGTGTGAGAGAGTGATGATGTACTATTAGGAGATTCAAGAATCATCAGTAATGTCTATTGGGCATGTGCAGGAGGTAAAAAAAAACATGTATGTTCTACACAAAAATACAAATTTAGCTGTAAAAGCCTAATTTTGAAACAAATCAGACATGTCGTATTTCTATACATTCCTGAAGTGACAGATGAGAGAACCCGGCCACTACTTTATATCTTTGCATTTCCTACAGTCAGATGTATTTAAATCCAATCATGGCCAAAGTTTTAGTTTATTGATGTTTTACAACAAAGACGAATCATTGGATGTTAAAATTACATCACAGCAGAGATAAGTTTTGTTTTAAAAGAAAATTTTAATTGAGCCATGTTTTTTAATTAACTCTACAGTGAGTGAAACATATATAGACTTTAAGACTTCAAAACTTTTATACACTATTATTGTCATTGTACATTTGCCTTAACAGTGAAATTAGTTAGCAAGGCCATAAGGTGCAAAAAATGTTAAGTCAAGATTTAAAAATATAAAATATAAATAAAAACACAGAATACACAAGCAGGGATTAAAGTTTTCTGGTGCCGTGCTGGAGTTCCAGCGTGCAGTGCTTCATTGCTGGAAAAAAAAATCAACTCCCTCTCGGAAAAAACAATATACAAGCTATATATAAAAAATTGGATAGTTCAATATCCTCTTCCAGTGTTTAGCACAAACCAAGTAGCATCGTGTGGTAGCCCACACATTGTTCGGGTCTGAACATTGAAAACAAAGATGTGTTAATATGAACGGTAGAGCTTAATAATGAATCAAAAGCGATTACTTTTTTACATTATATCAACACCACATGGTGCCTTGAATCATTTGGCATCATTCGCAAAATATAATGCTGCATCCTATCCGGGTTTGGTTGAGTTTTTTATATTCCAGTTAAATTATTTACAACATGGATAAAACACACACACACATTTAATGTTAAGTTATAAAGATTTATTGGTTTAGTTTATGAGTTATTTTTTTTTTTCAAATGAGTTTTCTCCATTTTTCTCATACTTAACACACAATCACTGGTCAAAAGGAGAACCGTGTTTGACAACTTGCTTTTGTACCCTTGAAGGCATCATCAGACCCTGATTGGACAATACCAATAGTGGGGGGATTGAAAAATTTAATTGAATTAGGTTATGTCTGTTGTTTTGAGATTTAATTATTTATTTATTTCAGGATATATTAGATTGAGACTCTAAACAATGATAACTTGTAACAATGATACAATGAAATTAATAACTTATTTTGCTTATTTGCAGAAAAGTGAATCTCCCCTGCATTGTGGAGGAGTCCAGGTGGATTCCTGTTATAAGCTCCCAGCAGGCAGGTGAAAAAGGAGCCAGTTCAGTTGATTGTTTGGCTCCAGTCTGTGAGGATGTCATTTGGAAGCACAGTGTCCTTCTGTTTCCAGTTGAGTTGACTGTTTCAGTTGGGTTTTTTTTTTGGGGGGGGGGGATATCTTTGTGTTTGGAATGTGCATTTTTGGTGGCACCTGTGAAATAAAATAAATCACTCTTTCTTTTGAACGGAAACTGAGTCTGCCTCCTAAATCCTTTCGCTTTGGTGAGGTCTACCACAGTGTCTCTGACTGACCTGATGAACTGTGTGTGAGAGTTATGGGGATGAACTACCTTTGTGTGTATGTGGGGATGATCTACCTGTTTTATGAAGTGTGTGTGTGTGTGTTTGTATGTGTGAGTAAAGAAGTTGAAGTGTATGAGTGGGGGGGGGGTGAACTACCTGTGTGAGTAGTGCAGGTCTTTGTTCCAACTGAGGAGTCACACACCTGATTCTACTAATGAAGGTCCTTAGCAAGGGGTCTAATGGTTGATTAGTAGAATCAGGTGTGTGACTCCTTGGTTGGAACAAAAGCCTGCATCCATACCGGCCTTCCAGGATTGCAGTTTGACACCTCTGGTGTAGGGGATGAAGTGTGTGTGTGTGTGAAATGTGTGTGAGTGAAGGGGATGAACTGATGAACTGTGAGAGTGAACAGGAAGAACTGTGTGTGTGAGTGAGAATGAAGGGGATGAACTACCTGTGTGTGGTGGGAGGGGATGAAGTGTGTGAGAGTGTGTGTGAGTGAAAGAGATGAAGTGCATGTGTGAGAGTGAAGGGGATAAAGTGTGTGTGTGAGTGAGGGGGGTGAAGTGCATGCGTGTGAGCAGTGTGTGAGTGAAGGGGATAAACTGATGAACTGGGTGAAAATTAAGAGGATAAACCGTGTTCGAGTGAATAGGAAGAACAGTGTGTGCGTGTGAGAGTGAAGGGGATGACGTGTATCTATGAGTAAAGAGGATGAAGTGCGTGTGTGACAGTGAAGGGTATAAAGTATGTGGTTTTAGTGAAGGGGGTGAAGGGTGTGTGTGTGGGGGGGATAAACTACCTGTGTGTGTGTGTGTGTAGGGGATGAAGTCCATGTGTGAGAGTGAAGGGGATAAAGTGTGTGGGTATGACTGAAGGGGAGGAAGTGCGTGTGTGAGAGTGAAGGGGATAGAGTGTGTGAGTGAAGGGGAGGAAGTGCGTGTGTGAGAGTGAAGGGGATGGAGTGTGTGAGTGAAGGGGAGGAAGTGCGTGTGTGAGCGTGAAGGGGATAAAGTGTTGAGAGTGTGTGAGTGTGAGAGAGAAGGGGGTAGAGTGTGTGTGCGTGTGCGAGAGTGATGGGATAAAGTGTGTGTGTGTGTGCGAGAGTGACGGGATAAAGTGTGTGTGTGTGTGCGAGAGTGAAGGGATAAAGCGTGTGTGTGAGAGTGAAGAGAATGAAACGTGTGTGTGTGTGTGTGAGTGAAAGGGATGAAGTGTGTGTGTGTCAGAGTGAAGGGGATAAACTGAGTGTGACAGTGAAGGGGATAAAGTGTGTGTGTGTGAGAGAGAGTGAAGGGGATGAAGTGTGTGTGTGTGTGAGAGTAAAGGGGATTAAGAGTGTGTATGCGTGAGAGTGAAGTGGGTAAAGTGTGTTTGTGTGACAGTGATGGGATAAAGTGTGTGCCTGAGAGTGAGAGTGACGGGATAAAGTGCGTGTGTGTGAGAGTGACGGGATAAAGTTTGTGTGTGTGAGAGTGAAGGGGATAAAGTGTGTGTGTCTGAGATTGAAAGGCGATAAAGTGTGTGTGTGTGTATGTGTGTGAGAGAGAGAGAGAGAGAATGAAGGGGATAAAGTGTGTGTGTGTGTGTGAGTGAAAGGGATAAAGTGTTTGTGTGTGAGAGAGTGAAGGGGATGAAGTGTTTGTGTGTGAGAGAGTGAAGGGGATAAAGTGTGTGTGTGTGTGTGTGTGTGTGTGTGTGTGTGTGTGTGTGTGTGTGTGTGTGTGTGTGTGTGTGTGTGTGTGTGTGTGAATGAATGGGATAAAGTGTGTGTGTGTGTGTGTGAGAGAGTGAAGGGGATAAAGTGTGTGTGTATGAGAGAGAGTGAAGGGGATAAAGTGTGTGTATGTATGAGAGTGAAGGGGATTAAGAGTGTGTATGCGTGAGAGTGAAGGGGGTAAAGTGTGTGTGTGTGACAGTGAGTGTGTGTGTGTGTGAGTGACGGGATAAAGTGTGTGTGTGTGAGAGTGAAAAGGATAAAGTGTTTGTGTGAGAGTGAAGGGGATAAAGTGTTTGTGTGTGAGAGAGTGAAGGGGATAAAGTGTGTGTGTGAGAGAGTGAAGGGGGTAAAGTGTGTGTGAGAGTGATGGGATAAAGTGTGTGCGTGAGAGTAAGAGTGACGGGATAAAGTGTGTGTGTGTGTGTGTGTGTGTGTGTGTGTGTGAGAGTGATGGGATAAAGTGTGTGTGTGTGTGTGAGAGTGACAGGATAAAGTGTGTGTGTGAGAGTGATGGGATAAAGTGTTTGTGTGAGAGTGAAGAGAATGAAACGTGTGTGTGTGTGTGTGAGTGAAAGGGATGAAGTGTGTGTGTGTCAGAGTGAAGGGGATAAACTGAGTGTGACAGTGAAGGGGATAAAGTGTGTGTGTGTGAGAGAGAGTGAAGGGGATGAAGTGTGTGTGTGTGTGAGAGTAAAGGGGATTAAGAGTGTGTATGCGTGAGAGTGAAGTGGGTAAAGTGTGTTTGTGTGACAGTGATGGGATAAAGTGTGTGCCTGAGAGTGAGAGTGACGGGATAAAGTGCGTGTGTGTGAGAGTGACGGGATAAAGTTTGTGTGTGTGAGAGTGAAGGGGATAAAGTGTGTGTGTCTGAGATTGAAAGGCGATAAAGTGTGTGTGTGTGTATGTGTGTGAGAGAGAGAGAGAGAGAATGAAGGGGATAAAGTGTGTGTGTGTGTGTGAGTGAAAGGGATAAAGTGTTTGTGTGTGAGAGAGTGAAGGGGATGAAGTGTTTGTGTGTGAGAGAGTGAAGGGGATAAAGTGTGTGTGTGTGTGTGTGTGTGTGTGTGTGTGTGTGTGTGTGTGTGTGTGTGTGTGTGTGTGTGTGTGTGTGTGTGTGAATGAATGGGATAAAGTGTGTGTGTGTGTGTGAGAGAGTGAAGGGGATAAAGTGTGTGTGTATGAGAGAGAGTGAAGGGGATAAAGTGTGTGTATGTATGAGAGTGAAGGGGATTAAGAGTGTGTATGCGTGAGAGTGAAGGGGGTAAAGTGTGTGTGTGTGACAGTGAGTGTGTGTGTGTGTGAGTGACGGGATAAAGTGTGTGTGTGTGAGAGTGAAAAGGATAAAGTGTTTGTGTGAGAGTGAAGGGGATAAAGTGTTTGTGTGTGAGAGAGTGAAGGGGATAAAGTGTGTGTGTGAGAGAGTGAAGGGGGTAAAGTGTGTGTGAGAGTGATGGGATAAAGTGTGTGCGTGAGAGTAAGAGTGACGGGATAAAGTGTGTGTGTGTGTGTGTGTGTGTGTGTGTGTGTGTGAGAGTGATGGGATAAAGTGTGTGTGTGTGTGTGAGAGTGACAGGATAAAGTGTGTGTGTGAGAGTGATGGGATAAAGTGTTTGTGTGTTTGTGTGTGAGAGAGTGAAGGGGATAAAGTGTGTGTGTGTGTGTGTGTGTGTGTGTGTGTGTGTGTGTGTGTGTGTGTGTGAATGAAGGGGATAAAGTGTGTGTGTGTGTGAGAGATTGAAGGGGATAAAGTGTGTGTGTGTGTGTGTGAGAGAGAGAGAAAGAGATTGAAGGGGATAAAGTGTGTGTGTGAGAGAGAGATTGAAGGGGATCAATTATGAGTGTGTGTGTGAGATTGAAGGGCATCAATTTTGTATTTGGGTGTGTGTGTGTGTGCGAATGAAGGGGATAAAGTGTGTGTGTGTGTGTGTGTGAGAGATTGAAGGGGATAAAGTGTGTGTGTGTGTGTGTGTGTGTGTGTGTGTGAGAGAGAGAAAGAGATTGAAGGGGATAAAGTGTGTGTGTGAGAGAGAGATTGAAGGGGATCAACTGTGAGTGTGTGTGTGAGATTGAAGGGCATACATTTTGTATGTGTGTGTGAGAGAGAGAGAGATTGAAGGGGATAAATTGTGTGTGTGTGTGTGTGTGTGAGATTGAAGGGCATAAATTTTGTATTTGGGTGTGTGTGTGTGAGAGAGATTGAAGGGGATAAAGTGTGTGTGTGTGCGACAGTGAAGGGAATAAAGTGTCTGTGTGTGTGAGAGCGTGAAGGTGTTAAAGTGTGTGTGTGTGACAGAGAGTGAAAAGGGGTAAAGTGTGTGTGTGTGTGTGTGTGTGTGTGTGTGTGTGTGTGTGTGTGTGTGTGTGTGAGCGTGAAGGGGATAAAGTGTGTGTGTGTGAGAGTGAAGGGGATTAAGAGTGTGTATGTGTGAGAGTGAAGGGGGTAAAGTGTGTGGGTGTGCGTGAGAGTGATGGGATTAAGTGTGTGTGTGAGAGTGACGGGATAAGGTGTGTGTGTGTGAGAGTGAAGGGGATAAAGCGTGCTTGTGTGTGAGAGTGAAGGGATAAAGCGTGTGTGAGAGTGAAGAGAATGAAGCGTGTGTGTGTGTGAGTGAAAGGGATGAAGCGTGTGTGTGTGAGAGTGAAGGGGGTAAAACTTGTGTGTGTGTGTGTGTGAGAGTGACGGGATAAAGTGTGTGTGTGTGAGAGTGAAGGGGATAAAGCGTGCTTGTGTGTGAGAGTGAAGGGATGAAGCGTGTGTGTGAGAGTGAAGGGGGTAAAACTTGTGTGTGTGTGTGTGTGTGTGAGAGTGACGGGATAAAGTGTGTGTGTGTGAGAGTGAAGGGGATAAACTGAGCGTGAGAGTGAAGGGGATAAATTTTGTGTATGAGAATGAAGGGGATTAAGAGTGTGTATGCGTGAGAGTGAAGGGGGTAAAGTGTGTGTGTGTGACAGTGATGGGAAAAAATGTGTGCGTGAGAGTGAGAGTGACGGGATAAAGTGTGTGTGTGTGTGTGTGTGTGTGTGTGAGAGAGAGTGACGGGATAAAGTGTGTGTGTGTGTGTGTGTGTGAGAGTGATGGGATAAAGTGTGTGTGTGTGTGTGTGTGTGTGTGTGTGTGTGTGTGTGTGTGTGTGTGTGTGTGTGTGTGTGTGTGTGTGTGTGTGTGTGTGAGTGACGGGATAAAGTGTGTGTGTCTGAGAGTGAAAAGGATAAAGTGTTTGTGTGAGAGTGAAGGGGATAAAGTGTTTGTGTATGAGAGAGTGAAGGGGATAAAGTGTGTGTGTGAGAGAGTGAAGGGGGTAAAGTGTGTGTGTGTGAGAGTGATGGGATAAAGTGTGTGCGTGAGAGTGAGAGTGACGGGATAAAGTGTGTGTGTGTGTGTGTGTGTGAGAGTGACGGGATAAAGTGTGTGTGTGAGAGTGACAGGATAAAGTGTGTGTGTGAGAGTGATGGGATAAAGTGTGTGTGTGTGTGTGTGTGTGTGTGTGTGTGTGTGTGTGTGTGTGTGTGTGTGTGTGTGTGTGTGTGTGTGTGTGTGTGTGTGAATGAAGGGGATAAAGTGTGTGTGTGTGAGAGAGTGAAGGGGATAAAGTGTGTTTGTGTGACAGTGATGGGATAAAGTGTGTGCGTTAGAGTGACGGGATAAAGTGTGTGTGTGTGAGAGTGATGAGATAAAGTGTGTGTGTGTGTGTGTGTGTGTGTGTGTGAGAGTGACGGGGATAAAGTGTTTGTGTGTTTGTGTGTGAGAGAGTGAAGGGGATAAAGTGTGTGTGTGTGTGTGTGTGTGTGTGTGTGTGTGTGTGTGTGTGTGTGTGTGTGTGTGTGTGTGTGTGTGTGTGTGAATGAATGGGATAAAGTGTGTGTGTGTGTGTGAGAGAGTGAAGGGGATAAAGTGTGTGTGTGTATGAGAGAGAGAAAGAGATTGAAGGGGATAAAGTGTGTGTGTGAGAGAGAGATTGAAGGGGATCAATTGTGAGTGTGTGTGTGAGATTGAAGGGCATACATTTTGTATGTGTGTGTGTGTGAGAGAGAGAGATTGAAGGGGATAAATTGTGTGTGTGTGTTTGTGAGATTGAAGGGCATAAATTTTGTATTTGGGTGTGTGTGTGTGTGAGAGAGAGATTGAAGGGGATAAATTGTGTGTGTGTGTGTGTGTGTGTGTGTGTGTGTGTGTGTGTGAGAGAGTGAAGGGGATAACGTGTGCGTGTGTGAGAGAGTGAAGGGGATAAAGTGTGTGTGTGTGTGTTTGTGTGAGAGTGAAAGGGATAAAGTGTGTGTGAGATTCAAGGGGATATAAGTGTGTGTGTGTGAGATTGAAAGGGATAAAGTGTGTGCGTGTGTGTGAGATTGAAGGGAATAAAGTGTGTGTGTGTGTGTGTGTGTGAGAGTGAAGGGGATAAAGCGTGCTTGTGTGTGAGAGTGAAGGGATGAAGCGTGTGTGTGTGAGAGTGAAGGGGGTAAAACTTGTGTGTGTGTGTGAGAGTGACGGGATAAAGTGTGTGTGTGTGTGTGAGAGTGAAGGGGATAAACTGAGTGTGAGAGTGAAGGGGATAAAGTGTGTGTGTGAGAATGAAGGGGATAAAGTGTGTGTGTGTGTGTGAGAGTGATGGGATTAAGTGTGTGTGTGAGAGTGACGGGATAAAGTGTGTGTGTGTGTGTGTGTGTGTGAGAGTGACAGGATAAGGTGTGTGTGTGTGAGAGTGAAGGGGATAAAGTGTGTGTGTGTGAGAGTGAAGGGGATAAAGCATGCTTGTGTGTGAGAGTGAAGGGATAAAGCATGTGTGTGAGAGTGAAGAGAATGAAGCGTGTGTGTGTGTGTGAGTGAAAGGGATGAAGCTTGTGTGTGTGAGAGTGAAGGGGGTAAAGTGTGTGTGCGTGTGTGTGCGTGAGTGACGGGGGTGAATTGTGTGTGTGCGTGAGTGACGGGGGTAAACTACCTGTGTGTGTAGGGGATGAAGTGTGTGTATGTGAGACTGAGGGGGATAAAGTGTGTGTGTGTGTGTGTGAGAATGAAAGGGATAAAGTGTGTGTGTGTGAGAGAATGAAAGGGATAATGTGTGTGTGTCTGACAGTGAAGGGGAAAAAGTGTGTGAGTGAAGGGGATGAACTGATGAACTGTGTGAAAATTAAGGCGATAAACTGTGTTCGAGTGAACAGGAAGAACAATGTGCATGTGTGAGAGTGAAGGCGATGACGTGTGTGTGTGAGTAAAGGGGATGAAGTGCATGTGTGAGAGTGAAGATGATAAAGTGTGTGGTTTTAGTGAAGGGGTGAAGGGTGTGTGTGGGGGGGGATGAAGTGTGTCTATGTGAGAGTGAAGGGGATGAAGTGCGTGTGTGTGAATAAAGGGGGTGAAGTTTGTGTTTGTGTGTGTGGGGGGGGTGAACTACCTGTGTGTGTAGAGGATGAAGTGTGTGTATATGAGACTGAAGGGGGATGTGAGAGTGAACGGGATAAAGTGTGTGTGTGTGAGATTGAAAGGGATAAAGTGTGTGCTTGTGTGTGAGATTGAAGGGAATAAAGTGTGTGTGTGTGTGTGTGAGAGTGAAGGGGATAAAGCGTGCTTGTGTGTGAGAGTGAAGGGATGAAGCGTGTGTGTGTGAGAGTGAAGGGGGTAAAACTTGTGTGTGTGTGTGAGAGTGACGGGATAAAGTGTGTGTGTGTGAGAGTGAAGGGGATAAACTGAGTGTGAGAGTGAAGGGGATAAAGTGTGTGTGTGAGAATGAAGGGGATAAAGTGTGTGTGTGTGTGTGAGAGTGATGGGATTAAGTGTGTGTGTGAGAGTGACGGGATAAAGTGTGTGTGTGTGTGTGTGTGAGAGTGACAGGATAAGGTGTGTGTGTGTGAGAGTGAAGGGGATAAAGTGTGTGTGTGTGAGAGTGAAGGGGATAAAGCATGCTTGTGTGTGAGAGTGAAGGGATAAAGCATGTGTGTGAGAGTGAAGAGAATGAAGCGTGTGTGTGTGTGAGTGAAAGGGATGAAGCTTGTGTGTGTGAGAGTGAAGGGGGTAAAGTGTGTGTGCGTGTGTGTGCGTGAGTGACGGGGGTGAATTGTGTGTGTGCGTGAGTGACGGGGGTAAACTACCTGTGTGTGTAGGGGATGAAGTGTGTGTATGTGAGACTGAGGGGGATAAAGTGTGTGTGTGTGTGTGTGAGAATGAAAGGGATAAAGTGTGTGTGTGTGAGAGAATGAAAGGGATAATGTGTGTGTGTCTGACAGTGAAGGGGAAAAAGTGTGTGAGTGAAGGGGATGAACTGATGAACTGTGTGAAAATTAAGGCGATAAACTGTGTTCGAGTGAACAGGAAGAACAATGTGCATGTGTGAGAGTGAAGGCGATGACGTGTGTGTGTGAGTAAAGGGGATGAAGTGCATGTGTGAGAGTGAAGATGATAAAGTGTGTGGTTTTAGTGAAGGGGTGAAGGGTGTGTGTGGGGGGGGATGAAGTGTGTCTATGTGAGAGTGAAGGGGATGAAGTGCGTGTGTGTGAATAAAGGGGGTGAAGTTTGTGTTTGTGTGTGTGGGGGGGGTGAACTACCTGTGTGTGTAGAGGATGAAGTGTGTGTATATGAGACTGAAGGGGGATGTGAGAGTGAACGGGATAAAGTGTGGGTGTGAGAGAGTGAAGGGGATAAAGTGTGGGTGTGAGAGAGTGAAGGGGATAAAGTGTGGGTGTGAGAGAGTGAAGGGGATAAAGTGTGGGTGTGAGAGAGTGAAGGGGATAAAGTGTGGGTGTGAGAGAGTGAAGGGGATAAAGTGTGTGTGTGTGTGTGAGAGTAAAGGGGATAAAGTGTGTGTGTGTGTGTGTGTGTGTGTGTGTGTGTGTGTGTGTGTGTGTGTGTGTGTGTGTGTGTGTGTGTGTGAGAGTGAAGGGGGTGAAGTGTGTGGGAGAGTGAAGGGGATTAAGAGTGTGTGAGTGTGAGTGTGAGAGTGAAGTGTGTGTGTGTGCGAGAGTGACGGGATAAAGTGTGTGTGTGCGAGAGTGACGGGATAAAGTGTGTGTGTGTGCGACAGTGAAGGGAATAAAGTGTCTGTGTGTGTGCGACAGTGAAGGGAATAAAGTGTCTGTGTGTGTGAGAGCGTGAAGGTGTTAAAGTGTGTGTGTGAGAGAGAGTGAAAAGGGGTAAAGTGTGTGTGTGTGTGTGTGTGTGTGTGTGTGAGCGTGAAGGGGATAAAGTGTGTGTGTGTGAGAGTGAAGGGGATTAAGAGTGTGTATGTGTGAGAGTGAAGGGGGTAAAGTGTGTGGGTGTGCGTGAGAGTGATGGGATTAAGTGTGTGTGTGAGAGTGACGGGATAAGGTGTGTGTGTGTGAGAGTGAAGGGGATAAAGCGTGCTTGTGTGTGAGAGTGAAGGGATAAAGCGTGTGTGAGAGTGAAGAGAATGAAGCGTGTGTGTGTGTGAGTGAAAGGGATGAAGCGTGTGTGTGTGAGAGTGAAGGGGGTAAAACTTGTGTGTGTGTGTGTGTGTGAGAGTGACGGGATAAAGTGTGTGTGTGTGAGAGTGAAGGGGATAAAGCGTGCTTGTGTGTGAGAGTGAAGGGATGAAGCGTGTGTGTGTGAGAGTGAAGAGAATGAAGCGTGTGTGTGTGTGTGAGTGAAAGGGATGAAGCTTGTGTGTGTGAGAGTGAAGGGGGTAAAGTGTGTGTGCGTGTGTGTGCGTGAGTGACGGGGGTGAATTGTGTGTGTGCGTGAGTGACGGGGGTAAACTACCTGTGTGTGTAGGGGATGAAGTGTGTGTATGTGAGACTGAGGGGGATAAAGTGTGTGTGTGTGTGTGTGAGAATGAAAGGGATAAAGTGTGTGTGTGTGAGAGAATGAAAGGGATAATGTGTGTGTGTCTGACAGTGAAGGGGAAAAAGTGTGTGAGTGAAGGGGATGAACTGATGAACTGTGTGAAAATTAAGGCGATAAACTGTGTTCGAGTGAACAGGAAGAACAATGTGCATGTGTGAGAGTGAAGGCGATGACGTGTGTGTGTGAGTAAAGGGGATGAAGTGCATGTGTGAGAGTGAAGATGATAAAGTGTGTGGTTTTAGTGAAGGGGTGAAGGGTGTGTGTGGGGGGGGATGAAGTGTGTCTATGTGAGAGTGAAGGGGATGAAGTGCGTGTGTGTGAATAAAGGGGGTGAAGTTTGTGTTTGTGTGTGTGGGGGGGGTGAACTACCTGTGTGTGTAGAGGATGAAGTGTGTGTATATGAGACTGAAGGGGGATGTGAGAGTGAACGGGATAAAGTGTGTGTGTGTGAGATTGAAAGGGATAAAGTGTGTGCTTGTGTGTGAGATTGAAGGGAATAAAGTGTGTGTGTGTGTGTGTGAGAGTGAAGGGGATAAAGCGTGCTTGTGTGTGAGAGTGAAGGGATGAAGCGTGTGTGTGTGAGAGTGAAGGGGGTAAAACTTGTGTGTGTGTGTGAGAGTGACGGGATAAAGTGTGTGTGTGTGAGAGTGAAGGGGATAAACTGAGTGTGAGAGTGAAGGGGATAAAGTGTGTGTGTGAGAATGAAGGGGATAAAGTGTGTGTGTGTGTGTGAGAGTGATGGGATTAAGTGTGTGTGTGAGAGTGACGGGATAAAGTGTGTGTGTGTGTGTGTGTGAGAGTGACAGGATAAGGTGTGTGTGTGTGAGAGTGAAGGGGATAAAGTGTGTGTGTGTGAGAGTGAAGGGGATAAAGCATGCTTGTGTGTGAGAGTGAAGGGATAAAGCATGTGTGTGAGAGTGAAGAGAATGAAGCGTGTGTGTGTGTGAGTGAAAGGGATGAAGCTTGTGTGTGTGAGAGTGAAGGGGGTAAAGTGTGTGTGCGTGTGTGTGCGTGAGTGACGGGGGTGAATTGTGTGTGTGCGTGAGTGACGGGGGTAAACTACCTGTGTGTGTAGGGGATGAAGTGTGTGTATGTGAGACTGAGGGGGATAAAGTGTGTGTGTGTGTGTGTGAGAATGAAAGGGATAAAGTGTGTGTGTGTGAGAGAATGAAAGGGATAATGTGTGTGTGTCTGACAGTGAAGGGGAAAAAGTGTGTGAGTGAAGGGGATGAACTGATGAACTGTGTGAAAATTAAGGCGATAAACTGTGTTCGAGTGAACAGGAAGAACAATGTGCATGTGTGAGAGTGAAGGCGATGACGTGTGTGTGTGAGTAAAGGGGATGAAGTGCATGTGTGAGAGTGAAGATGATAAAGTGTGTGGTTTTAGTGAAGGGGTGAAGGGTGTGTGTGGGGGGGGATGAAGTGTGTCTATGTGAGAGTGAAGGGGATGAAGTGCGTGTGTGTGAATAAAGGGGGTGAAGTTTGTGTTTGTGTGTGTGGGGGGGGTGAACTACCTGTGTGTGTAGAGGATGAAGTGTGTGTATATGAGACTGAAGGGGGATGTGAGAGTGAACGGGATAAAGTGTGGGTGTGAGAGAGTGAAGGGGATAAAGTGTGGGTGTGAGAGAGTGAAGGGGATAAAGTGTGGGTGTGAGAGAGTGAAGGGGATAAAGTGTGGGTGTGAGAGAGTGAAGGGGATAAAGTGTGGGTGTGAGAGAGTGAAGGGGATAAAGTGTGTGTGTGTGTGTGAGAGTAAAGGGGATAAAGTGTGTGTGTGTGTGTGTGTGTGTGTGTGTGTGTGTGTGTGTGTGTGTGAGAGTGAAGGGGGTGAAGTGTGTGGGAGAGTGAAGGGGATTAAGAGTGTGTGAGTGTGAGTGTGAGAGTGAAGTGTGTGTGTGTGCGAGAGTGACGGGATAAAGTGTGTGTGTGCGAGAGTGACGGGATAAAGTGTGTGTGTGTGCGACAGTGAAGGGAATAAAGTGTCTGTGTGTGTGCGACAGTGAAGGGAATAAAGTGTCTGTGTGTGTGAGAGCGTGAAGGTGTTAAAGTGTGTGTGTGAGAGAGAGTGAAAAGGGGTAAAGTGTGTGTGTGTGTGTGTGTGTGTGTGTGAGCGTGAAGGGGATAAAGTGTGTGTGTGTGAGAGTGAAGGGGATTAAGAGTGTGTATGTGTGAGAGTGAAGGGGGTAAAGTGTGTGGGTGTGCGTGAGAGTGATGGGATTAAGTGTGTGTGTGAGAGTGACGGGATAAGGTGTGTGTGTGTGAGAGTGAAGGGGATAAAGCGTGCTTGTGTGTGAGAGTGAAGGGATAAAGCGTGTGTGAGAGTGAAGAGAATGAAGCGTGTGTGTGTGTGAGTGAAAGGGATGAAGCGTGTGTGTGTGAGAGTGAAGGGGGTAAAACTTGTGTGTGTGTGTGTGTGTGAGAGTGACGGGATAAAGTGTGTGTGTGTGAGAGTGAAGGGGATAAAGCGTGCTTGTGTGTGAGAGTGAAGGGATGAAGCGTGTGTGTGTGAGAGTGAAGGGGGTAAAACTTGTGTGTGTGTGTGTGTGTGTGTGAGAGTGACGGGATAAAGTGTGTGTGTGTGAGAGTGAAGGGGATAAACTGAGCGTGAGAGTGAAGGGGATAAATTTTGTGTATGAGAATGAAGGGGATTAAGAGTGTGTATGCGTGAGAGTGAAGGGGGTAAAGTGTGTGTGTGTGACAGTGATGGGAAAAAATGTGTGCGTGAGAGTGAGAGTGACGGGATAAAGTGTGTGTGTGTGTGTGTGTGTGTGTGTGTGTGTGAGAGAGTGACGGGATAAAGTGTGTGTGTGTGAGAGAGTGACAGGATAAAGTGTGTGTGTGAGAGTGATGGGATAAAGTGTGTGTGTCTGAGAGTGAAAAGGATAAAGTGTTTGTGTGAGAGTGAAGGGGATAAAGTGTTTGTGTATGAGAGAGTGAAGGGGATAAAGTGTGTGTGTGAGAGAGTGAAGGGGGTAAAGTGTGTGTGTGTGAGAGTTTTGGGATAAAGTGTGTGCGTGAGAGTGAGAGTGACGGGATAAAGTGTGTGTGTGTGTGTGTGTGTGAGAGTGACGGGATAAAGTGTGTGTGTGAGAGTGACAGGATAAAGTGTGTGTGTGAGAGTGATGGGATAAAGTGTGTGTGTGTGTGTGTGTGTGTGTGTGTGTGTGTGTGTGTGTGTGTGTGTGTGTGTGTGTGTGTGAATGAAGGGGATAAAGTGTGTGTGTGTGAGAGAGTGAAGGGGATAAAGTGTGTTTGTGTGACGGTGATGGGATAAAGTGTGTGCGTTAGAGTGACGGGATAAAGTGTGTGTGTGTGAGAGTGATGAGATAAAGTGTGTGTGTGTGTGTGTGTGTGTGTGTGTGAGAGTGACGGGGATAAAGTGTTTGTGTGTTTGTGTGTGAGAGAGTGAAGGGGATAAAGTGTGTGTGTGTGTGTGTGTGTGTGTGTGTGTGTGTGTGTGTGTGTGTGTGTGTGTGTGTGTGTGTGAATGAATGGGATAAAGTGTGTGTGTGTGTGTGAGAGAGTGAAGGGGATAAAGTGTGTGTGTGTATGAGAGAGAGAAAGAGATTGAAGGGGATAAAGTGTGTGTGTGAGAGAGAGATTGAAGGGGATCAATTGTGAGTATGTGTGTGAGATTGAAGGGCATACATTTTGTATGTGTGTGTGTGTGAGAGAGAGAGATTGAAGGGGATAAATTGTGTGTGTGTGTTTGTGAGATTGAAGGGCATAAATTTTGTATTTGGGTGTGTGTGTGTGTGAGAGAGATTGAAGGGGATAAATTGTGTGTGTGTGTGTGTGTGTGTGTGTGTGTGTGTGTGTGTGTGTGTGTGTGTGTGTGTGTGTGTGTGTGTGTGTGTGTGTGTGTGAGAGAGTGAAGGGGATAACGTGTGCGTGTGTGAGAGAGTGAAGGGGATAAAGTGTGTGTGTGTTTGTGTGAGAGTGAAAGGGATAAAGTGTGTGTGAGATTCAAGGGGATATAAGTGTGTGTGTGTGAGATTGAAAGGGATAAAGTGTGTGCGTGTGTGTGAGATTGAAGGGAATAAAGTTTGTGTGTGTGTGTGTGAGAGTGAAGGGGATAAAGCGTGCTTGTGTGTGAGAGTGAAGGGATGAAGCGTGTGTGTGTGAGAGTGAAGGGGGTAAAACTTTTGTGTGTGTGTGAGAGTGACGGGATAAAGTGTGTGTGTGTGAGAGTGAAGGGGATAAACTGAGTGTGAGAGTGAAGGGGATAAAGTGTGTGTGTGAGAATAAAGGGGATAAAGTGTGTGTGTGTGTGTGTGTGTGAGAGTGATGGGATTAAGTGTGTGTGTGAGAGTGACGGGATAAAGTGTGTGTGTGTGTGTGAGAGTGACGGGATAAGGTGTGTGTGTGTGAGAGTGAAGGGGATAAAGTGTGTGTGTGTGAGAGTGAAGGGGATAAAGCATGCTTGTGTGTGAGAGTGAAGAGAATGAAGCGTGTGTGTGTGTTTGAGTGAAAGGGATGAAGCTTGTGTGTGTGAGAGTGAAGGGGGTAAAGTGTGTGTGCGTGTGTGTGCGTGAGTGACGGGGGTGAATTGTGTGTGTGCGTGAGTGATGGGGGTAAACTACCTGTGTGTGTAGGGCATGAAGTGTGTGTATGTGAGACTGAGGGGGATAAAGTGTGTGTGTGTGTGTGAGAATGAAAGGGATAAAGTGTGTGTGTGTGAGAGAATGAAAGGGATAATGTGTGTGTGTCTGACAGTGAAGGGGAAAAAGTGTGTGAGTGAAGGGGATGAACTGATGAACTGTGTGAAAATTAAGGCGATAAACTGTGTTCGAGTGAACAGGAAGAACAATGTGCATGTGTGAGAGTGAAGGCGATGACGTGTGTGTGTGAGTAAAGGGGATGAAGTGCATGTGTGAGAGTGAAGATGATAAAGTGTGTGGTTTTAGTGAAGGGGTGAAGGGTGTGTGTGGGGGGGGATGAAGTGTGTCTATGTGAGAGTGAAGGGGATGAAGTGCGTGTGTGTGAATAAAGGGGGTGAAGTTTGTGTTTGTGTGTGGGGGGGGGGGGGGTGAACTACCTGTGTGTGTAGAGGATGAAGTGTGTGTATATGAGACTGAAGGGGGATGTGAGAGTGAACGGGATAAAGTGTGGGTGTGAGAGAGTGAAGGGGATAAAGTGTGGGTGTGAGAGAGTGAAGGGGATAAAGTGTGGGTGTGAGAGAGTGAAGGGGATAAAGTGTGTGTGTGTGAGAGTAAAGGGGATAAAGTGTGTGTGTGTGTGTGTGTGTGTGTGTGTGTGTGTGTGTGTGTGTGTGTGTGTGTGTGTGTGTGAGAGTGAAGGGGGTGAAGTGTGTGGGAGAGTGAAGGGGATTAAGAGTGTGTGAGTGTGAGTGTGAGAGTGAAGTGTGTGTGTGTGCAAGAGTGACGGGATAAAGTGTGTGTGTGTGCGACAGTGAAGGGGATAAAGTGTGTGTGTGTGAGAGTGAAGGGGATTAAGAGTGTGTATGTCTGAGAGTGAAGGGGGTAATGTGTGTGGGTGTGTGTGAGAGTGATGGGAATAAGTGTGTGTGTGAGAGTGACGGGATAAAGTGTGTGTGTGTGTGAGAGTGACGGGATAAGGTGTGTGTGTGTGAGAGTGAAGGAGATAAAGTGTGTGTGTGTGAGAGTGAAGGGGATAAAGCGTGTGTGTGAGAGTGAAGAGAATGAAGCGTGTGTGTGTGTGTGTGAGTGAAAGGGATGAAGCGTGTGTGTGTGAGAGTGAAGGGGGTAAAACTTGTGTGTGTGTGAGTGACAGGATAAAGTGTGTGTGTGAGAGTGATGGGATAAAGTGTGTGTGTGTGTGTGTGAGTGACGGGATAAAGTGTGTGTGTGTGTGTGAGAGTGAAAAGGATAAAGTGTTTGTGTGAGAGTGAAGGTGATAAAGTGTTTGTGTGTGAGAGAGTGAAGGGGATAAAGTGTGTGCGTGTGTGTGTGCGTGTGAATGAAGGGGATAAAGTGTGTGTGTGTGTGAGAGAGTGAAGGGGATAAAGTGTGTGTGAGAGAGAGAGAGAGAGAGAGATTGAAGGGGATAAAGTGTGTGTGTGTGTGTGTGTGTGTGTGTGTGTGTTTGAGGGAGAGAGAGAGAGAGAGAGAGAGAGAGAGAGAGAGAGAGCGTGAAGTGAAGTGGATGAAATGCGTGAGCGAAGGGGGTGAAGAGTGTGTGTGGGGGGGTTAACTAGCTGTGTGTGTAAGGGATGAAGTGTGTGTATGTGAGAGTGAAGCGGCTGAAGTGTGTGAGTGAAGGGGATAAAGTTTGTGAGTGAAGGGGATGAAGAGCACGTGTGTGAATGAAGGGGATGAAGTGCTTGTGTATGAACTGTGTATGAGTGAAGGGGATGAAGTGCATGTGTGTAAGTAAAGGGGATGAAGTGCGTGTGTGAGAGTGGAGGGAATAAACTGTGTGAGTGAAGGGGATGGAGTGCATGTGCGTGAACTGTGTGCGAGTGAAGGGGATGAAGTGCGTGTGTGTAAGTAAAGGGGATGAAGTGCGTGTGCGCGAGTGAAGGGGGTTAAGTGTGTGTGTCGGGGGGGATGAACTACCCGTGTGTGTAAGGGATGAAGTATGTGTATGTGAGAGTGAAGCGGATGAAGTGCGTGAGTGAAGGGGATGAAATTTGTGAGTGAAGGGGGTGAAGTGCATGTGTGAGTACTGTGTGTGTGAGAGAGTTTAGGTGATCAAGCGTGTGTGTATGTGTGAGTGAAGGGTGTGCAGTGTGTGTGCAGTGTGGGGCAGTGTTGGGGTAGTTACTAAAAAAAAGTTAGTAGTAGTAGTTACAAGTTACTAGTTACCTGTGAAATTTGTAACTACGTTACTTTACTAGTTACTGCATTTGAAAAGTAACTTCACTACTAGTTACTTTACTTTCCAGTTTTTTTTAAGCAAATGTTAAAAGGTACCGCATGGATACGTGTACAAATATCATAGCCTTTTCATCACTTTATTTTCAAATATCAGTAAAAGCTTAGCTTGTTTAGGTGGGGTCGGTTCGTGAGTGTCTTCTTTAACAGACTGGCTAGTAGAATCTTTCGCCACAAGTTTTGTAGTGCGGTGCTGGGCAGTCAAATGTTTCATCAGGTTGCTCATTGAGTTGGCAGCAGTTGAAAGATACCGCTCACCTGGACATCGAGTGCATTTCACTCAAATGTTTTTGTCCTTTCTAGCAATAAAGTCAAAATAGTGCAAGTATCGCCACTGGCTGAATCCCCCTGTTCCGTCTCTGTGTCCTCCATTCTCCCTCTCTTTCCTACACACCAGCAACTACGTCACTCAGCGCACTCAAATCCGGTTGCTGTGGTAACGGTGCCCAGACAAGCACACAGGCAGGTCCAACGACGGACAGAATGCATGCACCACTAAAACATAGAACATATTAGACTGACAAGAGTGGTTTGGGTAACGCAGGAAAGCACGAAGCATGAAGTTTGTGTGTGTGTGTGTGTGTGTGAAGGGGATAAAGTGTGTGTGTGTGTGTGTGTGTGAAGGGGGTGAAGTGTGTGTGTGAGAGAGTTTAGGTGATAAAGTGTGTGTGTGTGTGAGTGAGTGAAGAGGGTGAAGTTTGTGTTTGTGTGAGTCGGGGGGGTGAACCAGCTGTGTGTGTAAGGGATGAAGTGTGTCTATGTGAGTGAAGGGAATGAAGTGTGCGAATGAAGGGGATGAAGTGCATATGTGTGAACTGTGTGTGAGTAAAGGGCATGAAGTGTGTGTGTGTGAGAGTGAAGGGGATGAAGTGCATGTGTGTGAACTGTGTGTGAGTGAAGGGGATGAAGTGCGTGTGCGTGAACTGTGTGTGAGTGAAGGGGGTGAATTATGTGTGAGAGAGTTTAGGGCAGGGCTATTCAATTAGTTTTCCATTTGGGCCACATTTCGAATCCAAGACCTAAAGTTGGGCCACAAATTTTTCTCACTTACTAACAAGTGGTCATTTTTCAGTAATTACATATAATAATAATAATAATAATAGTAATAATAATAATAGATTCATACATCTTTATAATAAACCATATTTATTAGTGCTGTCAGTCAATTAAGAAAATTAATCGAATTAATTACAGGATTTTGTAATTATTTAATTGAATTAATCACATTTTAATGTCATATCTGCTCAAGGTCTCCTGATAAAGAATTTGAATTCTAGGATATTAATAAATTGTAGTGCATGACTAATCAATTGAATACAGTAAGAAGAGAAGATCTGAAATTAAATGTTTTATTGGTGAACTGTGCTTCATGAATTAAATCCAAAAGTAAAGGTCCAGCACATTAAACCAGTTAGACCAAGTGCATTATTCAGAAATGTAAAACAAATACAATAATACAGTTAAATAAAATTCTGAAATAAAATGAGGCTGTGTCAAATAGGCACTTATGCTCAATATAGCAATTGTTGATAACGTGACCATGTGACCATCAGCCAACCAGAAACACATTTGTTTAGCTCGGCTCGCCTCGCGTTGCATAGCAACCAGAGACGCGCTCAGACTTGTCGCTCCGTGCCAAACGGCACAGACAGACACCGAAACAGCGTAGATTACACTGAAACGAGCCACTGGAATTGTTGCAGCACTCGGATAATGTAACTAATGTGACTTTAGTTAATCGTTTTCTTGATTTAAACAATGTTTATTTAACATTTCACCAGACTGGAACATACTCATAATTAATTGCGTTAAATTTTTGAACACTTTAAATTGCGGCATAATTAATTAATTGAATTAACGCGTTAAAATGACAGCTCTAATTCTAACATTATATTTATTGATATTTGATAATCTAAAATGCATAGAATCGGTGACACGGTGGCGCAGGGGTTAGTGCTGTTGCCTCACAGCAAGAAGGTCACAGGTTCAAGACCTCCTTGGTCCGGGGTCTGGGACCTTTCTGTGTGGAGTTTGCATGTTCTCCCCGTGTCTGCATGGGTTTTCACTGGGTACTCCGGCTTCCTCCCACAGTCCAAAAACATGCTCAGGTTAATTGCCAACTCTAAATTGCCAATTGCTAATTGAGTGTGTGAGTGAATGGTGTGTGTGCCCCACGATTGGCTGGTGACCATCTGGGGTGTATCCCTGCCTCTCGCCGTAATGTGCTGGGATAGGCTCCAGCAGGCCCCTGCGACCCTAATGAGGAATAAGAAGGTATAGAAAATGACTGACTAAAATGCATAGATCTATATTATGTTCTGGAGACTAGTGAATGGTATTTTATTTTTCAAGTGCAACATCACCTCTGCTGTATCTGGGCCGCAGCCTGGCCGCATCTGGTCCGCATGTGGCCCGCAGACTGCCAATTGAATAGGCCTGGTGTAAGGGATGAAACCTGTGTGTGTGAGAGAGTTCAGGGGATGAAGTGTGTGTGAGTGAAGGGGGTGAAGTGTGTGTAGGGGATAAAGTGCATGTGTGTGAACTGTGTGTGAGTGAAAGGGATGAAGTGCATCTGTGTGAATTGTGTGTGAGTGAAGGGAATGAAGTGCATCTGTGTGAACTGTGTGTGAGTAAAGGGGATAAACTGTGTGAGTGAGTAGAGGGGATGAAGTGCGTGTATGTGAGACTGAAGGCGATGAAGTGTGCGAGTGAACGGGATGAAGTGCATGTGTGTGAACTGTGTGAGTGAAGGGGATAAAGTGTTTGTGTAGTTACTATGTTCTTTAATCATTGTTAACAATAAGAAAAGTTTGATAGAGAAACAGAGTGTATTTATTTAAGTGATATAAATGGGAAACGGGGCGCACTTAAAGATTTGAATAACTGGCAGGTCTGCGCGGGGACGCACCGCGTTGTTATTGCACCACATGAACTACAAGGGCTGTGATTGGTCAATTCAGCCATGGTGGTCTACAGTCTCCTCCACAAATGGCTTCCCTATGGCTTCCGCTTCAACATTTGCCACAAAATCATTTTCTCTGATATCAATGGGTTCCAAACATACGCGCTACATCTGGTTGTAGGAAGGAGGATCAGGACCAGGAAAAAAAAGTCTGATACAAGGAAAAAAACGGAAAAAAGTGTGGTATAAACCCAAAAGAAAAAGCAGCCAGAAGGATATCATATGCAACAAAACATATGCAATAAAAGCATTTGCTCACTCATATCGATAAGCTACATCCTGGTACAAGAGCAAAAGAAAAAAAACATCTGTTACATACAGTCCTGAATATGTCTTATTTAGGCGTTTTTTGCCTGTTTTTTATTTTTGTACTGGACTTTCTTTTGTTTTTTACCTGGTGTACGGATGCTACTGTGAAGGTGAAGCATTGATTCATCAGACCAACACGTTCCCTCTACTCAGAACTTCTCACTGTGATAAACATCTTTATTAAGCAGCTTGTGAGCAGGTTGTTCCAAGTCTGAGGCACACATCAGAGTTATTGTTTGTGGTGTTTATTTAGTGAGGTTATTAGCTCCACAATTTTCACGTTGTAGATGTCACACACAGCAGTTGAATTTGTTCTCTTATTAAGTTTCAAACATTTCCTAATGACTTGGTCCGGTGGTGGCTCCATGTTACTGTTTACTTGAATGCTGTGCTGCTCTGCGTGATGACCTAACCAGCTTGCAAACATAGAATCAAAATAACTAGATGAGTGACTGTATCGGCATCTTTCATCCGATATCCGATCCGGGTACCATGTACCAAAATCATGCCATTCCTGTATGTTGCACCTTTATATGACACACATTTAGTGGCGACAGAGGGACATTTTTGAAGCAGTTAGTGTGTTGAATAACCTGCTTGAAAAAGCTATGTTTAGCTTCAAATTGGAGGGTCCAGTAACCCACAAGAGGACCAAATGCCCTGATCAGCTGTGGGTAGTACTCCAAAAAGTGATGCTTTGGTAGCAGTGGTACATCAGGAAAAGGTCTTGATATTTATGTTTGTGATCTGAAATTTTGAATTCAAGGTAGGCAATTGACTCCTCTGTGTTTGTTGGGGCAACTACCAGCTCCATGATATCGTTTAGATCCATCAATAATTGCAGGTAAGGAGATGGGCGGGGAAAACCAGGTGAGGGAAATGAGCTGATTGCAAGGTGTGATCTGAAATGACAGGAGAGTTAGTGGACATGAAACCAATAAAATGAAACCAAATGATTAGTCGTGCACTACAATTTTTTAATATCCTAGAATTCAAATTCTTTATCAGGAGACCTTCAGCAGATATGACATTAAAATGCGATTAATTCGATTAATTCTTTTAATCGACTGACAGCGCTAGTAATTATGTTACAAGTGTGACTTTATACCTTCTGCCTGAATGACTGGAACAGTCCACATCCACATTAAAAGCACAGTTTATACCATGTCATGAAAATCTTATTTTAAATAAGTACTCAGATCATTTAGTTTAGAAAAGGTGCATCATCAATGTAAAAATACTCCATTACAAATAAAGGTTTTGCATAAAAATCCTAAATAAGTAGAATTACAAAAGTATTGACAGAAAAATTCACTATATTATTTTTTTTTCGTGTAATATTGGATCATTTGAACATTTTATTTATGTTCGATACCAGCGTATTCCTCATTAGGGTCACAGGGGTCTACTGGAGCCAATCCCAGTGCATTACAGACAAGAGGCAGGGATACACCCTAGATGGTCACCAGCCTATTGTGGGGCACACACACCGTTCACTCACACTTATGGGCAATTTAGAGTTTTCAATTAACCTCAGCATGTTTTTGGACTGTGGGAGGAAGCCAGAGTATCCAGTGAAAACCCACGCAAACACAGGGAGAATATGCAAACTCCACACAGAAAGGTCCAAGACCAAAGAGGTCTGGAACCTGTGACCTTCTTGCTGTGAGGCAACAGCGTTAACCCCTGCACCACCCCATTTGAAGATTTATTGAAATGAAAACATTTGAGAAGAGGGAAATTTTTCTACTAGGCGGAGCTGTTAACAACTCGTGATATGTGAAATGTGAACCGACTACACGCTGCTTTCTGCAAGTCATCAAATTATGAAAAAGCTGAAACTACTTGTTTCCTCAAGGAGTTTAAAAAGTAAGCAACTGGACTTTTTCTTTGAGCTTGAAGACGTTTCACCTTTCATCCAAAAGGCTTCTTCAGTTCTAGCCTGATGATGGAAACCAGGAGCTATATCTCTGGATTACAGAGGGTGGAGCTATAGACCACACCCCTCATCCCATAACAAAGGGTCATATAGGTCACCTTTCAAGGTGTGAATTTGGATGAGAGTCATTGTGTTAACAACTCTCATTCCAATTCAAGGTGTGACTTGGAATGAGAGTCATTGTGGTCACATGATCCAGAGAGTCCTGCTCTGATGGTGAAGAGCAGTTAAACTTCCTGGGATGATCTCAAGGCAGGATGGTATGTAGCAGATAGGTTATGACGCAGTCCCCCTCCTCTGTTCAAAGTAGGTTGTTCCAAATGGACATAGATGGCCTCTTTCACTCCTCTCTCAAACCACCTGTCCTCCTTATCTAAGATGTGTACATCAGTGTCTTTAAAGGAGTGTCCCTTTTCCTTCAGATGCAGATGTACTGCTGAGTCCTGTCCTGATGTGGTGGCCCTCCTGTGTTGCGCCCTGCGTTTGCGGAGTGGTTGCTTAGTTTCTCCAATATATAGATCCGGGCACTCTTCACTGCATTGTACTGCATAAACCACATTGTTGAGGTTTTGTCTTGGGGTTTTGTCCTTGGGGTGGACCAGTCTCTGTCTGAGGGTGTTACCAGGCTTGAAATAAACTGGGATGTTGTGCTTGCTGAAGATTCTTCTTAGTTTCTCTGAGAGACCAGATACATACGGCACTACCACATGATTCCTTCTGTTTTTCTTTTTGTCTTTCTGTGTTTTGTTTTCTTTCTCCTGTCTTCTATTCATCTTTAGGAACACCCAGTTGGGGTAACCACAATTCCTTAGTGCCTGTTTGATGAAAACAATGAAATAGAAAAAAAACGGTTTAATAAAGCAACAGACTATATTTTAGTTTTAAATTGTATTATTATGAATTTTAAGTTAATTTGGATAATCTTATTGTAAGTAACTATTCCAGATTTTGGGGGCAAAGTTCTTTATTCATAGACGTACCTAAAATCCATGTTCTTGCACACAGTTCAAGTATACTTCACACCTAATAAGTATGAAAAAAATGTAGTGCTTTAATTGTATTCTGAATTATGATGCTAAAAGAGCTGTTCTGTTTTGTTTTGTGTGAAGTAACTGTCTGTTCCATTTTCTCCTAGTTTAAATTTTTCCAGCCCTCTGAATTTGTTGTAAGCCTTACAAAGCTTTTCTACTATTTAACAATGTACCACTATTTAAATTTTCGTTTCATTTCTCCTGAATAAAAAGAGAAACTGACATTACTATAGTGTAACTGAGGTTGTATGTGTTTGGCAGGATATTTCTGGATGCTGGCCAGCCTCCATGAGTGAAATGAAATATGACATAGGGAACTGACAACAAGGCTTTTCTGTCAGGTCCAATAACAGCACATGAATTGTTGCCTTGTTTCTCTAGTTTATAGTGATGTGCTATATATGTTATGGGATGTAAATGACTAGCAGCATCTTTAGTAACTTCTTTGTTTGCTTTTGTTTATCCTATCTTCATCTATTCACTCTGCAACCGCACTTTCATTCAGTGCAGCATATACTGTGTCCAGTATAGTTTATATGCACTCCTTTTCACATATACTGTACATCCATCATCTGGTTCTCCTTATCAGGCTCAGGGAGTGGAATGCATTGTTGCTACATCTGTTTCTCATTTTAGCATTTGACCCCAAAGACAACTCTAATTGCTTTCACTTTGCACTTCTTTGATTTCTTTTTTCCAATAATATTTTCCTCCCATTTCTTTTCCTTCCTCAATGACATTCAGACTCTAAATCTACACAGATATTGAGGTCAGGGAGCAGGTGGAGGAGGGTGATGCCCCTAAAACTGCTGTTATTCTACTCTATTGCTCTGTTGATTAACACCACATTTATTGCTCTTTAATCGCCTTTTTTCTGTCTTTTATCATATTTAATTATCAAACACTGCAATAATGTACCACTTCTAAAGCAGAACAAGTAACTTGATTACTTTCTGGCAGTGGCGATTTCTTTAAGACTACAAGGGAAGCTGAACTTCCCCTGCGCTGTCAAAAAATAAATGGCCAAATTTGTGCAGCTGTATTAACATTTTATTGACTATAAATCTGTTAGAACATGTTCATCTTGAAGACAAGTTCTTCAGAATCAGCTACTTATCATAAATAAATAAATTACATGTCCGTACATTCCCATACCGCCTCCTGGTCTCTGGTCAATGCATTTCCCCATAGACGCTGAGTGAATGGGTTTTTTTTTCATCGCCTCGAAACTCGGCGCCCATTGGATAAATGCTGAAAATTAAAGCCCGCCCGGACGCTGAGCGTCTCTGGGAGTCAATGGAGTGTGGGTGGGGCCTGGACGCTGAGCGTCCGCATGGTGATTGAAGGAAAATCAGAATGTAGTGGTGATGCATGGTGATTGGAGGAAAAGCAGAATGTAGTTTGACTGACAGGTTTCAAAACTATATAAGGCAGACACCACCCCAGGTTCCAAAGTCATTTCTTGGAGATGTTAACCGATTGCGTCTCTCTCTCGCTCGCGTGCCTGCGTAATTGAATCGAAGCGATCCACGTATAATTTACGAGTTACTGTTTTGCTGGCATGCTCTCACTCGCGTTGCATATTTATAAAAAAAACACTCGCATAGTATAAAATCCGGGATATTTTACCCGACTCGCGGGCATCGCGGAGCCACTCTCAAGAACTTCCGGGAGACTTGTCTGCATGACGTCACCTCAGCTGCATGATTTCAGTCCCATCGCGGATTTTCCATGTGAAGTCAAATGACAGAGACTATTTGTTGGCCTTTCCAGAGTGAAATAATTCACTCTTACACTGTAAATAAATCACACTCACGTATTTCATTGTTCTATAAATATTAAAGTTTCCTTGTTCTTATTGTTATTGTTCTAGTTTTAATTACCTTTTTGTTCGATAGTGCAATCATACTCTGCTAGGTCCAAGTGACCAGCTAGCATCATGCTAACATTGGGCCAAGTCTCCCAGAAGTTCCAGTAAACATCTCGATAAACGACAAACATCTCCCTGAAATGACTTTTTGGAACTTGGGATGTCTGTAAATAACATGTTTATGATGTACGGCAAATATGAGCTTCCCCTGTTTGAAAGATCACAAATCGCCACTGCTTTCTGGGGACAACATTCAGGATGTTTTGAAGGATGATTTCTGTTTTCTGCTTTGATAAAGGCTGAAACATCTGAGTCTGATGTGGCACTTAATATATATATATATATATATATATATATATATATATATATATATATATAACTCACGGCCCGCGGGCCAAATGCGGCCCGCCGGACGCTGAGGCCACCGCCTTGATATTAAAGTTTAATGTTAGTGCGGCCTGCGCGAGTTTAGTTCTCCCCGTGACTGAGAGGGATCTGTGTGTTGTGGTCATTTTCATTGGCAACACATGATTTTTGGAAGAATACGAAGAAGAAACAATTATTTGCCCCCCCGAATTACTTCTGCTTTACAACACCTCTTCTTCTTTGCTCACATAAAAAAATACTGGCGCACCACCAATAATAGTCCCCGGTAATTCACTTCCGATGTGTAGTTTTCTTTTATTTGCAGCACTGTTTCTTTTTGTTTGCAGCGTTTCTTTTATTTGCAGCATTGAGTGTTCCCGGCCACCGGAGTTAGCACTACCTCCGTGCTAAATAGTTAAGTCTGTATCATTCGAAGGCCGACAGCTTCGGAGCACCCGGACTATACCGGCAACATGACTGTGTCCACGGTTCAGCAGTGCTGAATATACGTATAAACCACGGATGTAAACTACCCGCTGCTACTGCCTTCGCCAGTGCTGCTGAATACACATTTAAAGAGATAAACAACAAGCCGGTGTGGCTGTCACCGAAGCCAGGTGCTCCGAAGCACCAGACCTGACGTTACACGCGTGCAAGAATGGGGAAAATGAGTGCTAAGAGGCTAACATGGAGCTAACACTATTACATACGCACACAAGCGAAGTTTTATGTGTGTATTCGTGTTAGCGTTAGCCCCATGCTAGCCACTAGCCTAACTTTTCGAACTTCATTACATTTTTTTATTTAATTAACTGAATATTAAACGGGCACCACAAACACTTTGTATTTCCATGGTTTCTGACCTTCAACCAATCACTAACTGTGCCGTGCTGACGTCATATGCAGGCGCAGGACCCTACCTACCAATGACAGAAATGACGTCTTTATACGTCAGCTGAACACCAAAACTGGAACTTCAACACAACAGTGAGACACAGTGGAATTATATATATTACATATATGTATATTACATATATGTAATATATATTATATATATTATTGGTGATGAGCACAGACAATTTCAGGAAAAGTGTGGAAAACCTGATGCGGCCCAGCCTCAACCAGACCCTAGCTCCAGTGGCCCCCAGGTAAATTGAGTTTGAGAACCCTGATGTATATGGTTCTGAGTCACTGCTGCTATCACCACTTTCTTTGGTGTTTCTTTTAATATTCACTCCTGTTTTTAGCTGAACACCCACAGTCAAAGAGGAAACACACCTGCTCTACATCCTGTCATAGAAGTTTGGCCGATGAAATCTTATCTAGGCCATCGTCAAAAAAGCTTCACCAAAAAGTTTATGGTTTATACCTCAGTCACATATGAAATTCATTAGACTGCTTCCAACCCCAGATTGAAAGTCTTTTGCTTCATTTGACTTCATAGATGTTTAAGATATTTATTTAATCCTAATATCTAATTCACGTCAATTAAATAATATACTTCAAAATTTAATTTAAAGGAATATTTTGTCTTTATGGATGAACAAGCATAAACTGAAACACGTGAAAACATGTTCTTCATTACTATTGTTACTAAAACTAACTTCACTCTCATATAAGTGATTTCTATCAGAATCAGGCACATTATCCTGTTTTTGAAGTGCCAATTTTAAGCTTAATTCATGTAAGGAAGAGATTACATTCGATGTCCAGTGTAAGGCTTTGCTTTAGTATGGTCAAGATGAGAAGATGTGAGGTTCTGATATGTTTTTTGAAAAACCACCTTTTCCTGGGAGAAAGCCACACCTCCACCTGTGGGCACATTTTCCCTCACAGAAACACAACTTTGACCTGGTTTGACCTTTTCTAGACTGCAGCATCTGTTATTTATGGCTGCTGTCATTTCCCTTCACCTAAACGATTTAACCTCTGTTGGACAAATGGCACTGTGCTGAACTGCTGAATAAGGGAGTATATGTGGGGGCAAAGAGGGGGGAAACTCAACACTTTTTTTTAAACCCATTATCTTTCTTTTTGTCCCGAAGAGAAATACTTCAGGACAGCACTCTAATAGATTAAGTAAATTTTACTGCTGCACAGATGTTTCAGGACAGATGCCTTCTCTCTGGGTGCTTCAGGCAAACAACATTTAATTTTTGTCCCACCGCCAGTGATGCAGCCTGCAATAACTCATGATTAATAATAGTGACAAAGTTCAGCTCTACTCATAAATAGCGACAGATGTAAAAAAAAAAATAAATCAAAAACTGACAAATATAATCAATCTCAAGCAACCAAATAACAGGAGGAGTTGTCCTCACATGGATGTTGTCTATTCACATGCTCCCCTTACGGAGGTCAGAGGTCAGTCAAATGCCCTCACACAGGCCCGCAACCCTCCTATTCCATGTGTGCTTGAGTTTATATGCGAGTAATTATTTTTATGTTAATAATAGACAACAGCAGTTTGTTACGAGCCAGCACCAGACACACAGCAAAAATGTCTTTGTGTGTGAATGTGTGTGAGTGAAGGAACTAGGGGAGGAGAGAGGAAGATTTTTTTTTTGAGCAAGAAAATGCTTTGAAGTCCATGAGTTTCCTGTTAACACGCCTGGAGTATAATGTGAACCAGGACTGTGTGTCTGTGTAAACATAGAGAGAGGAGAGTCTCTACCGGCAGTCTCTCTGCAGCTAAGAGGGGTTAAACATCGCCACCGCCTCTGCTGTCCTTTACCTTTCAGATACAGGCAAGATATGCTCCACCTATTCTCTAAGGATACAGAATGCTGCAGCCTTCACTGGGGATTTGAATTCAGATGCAAAGTTATGGAGATTTAACAGGCTGGGAATTTTTTTCTCTGAGCATTTAAAACAACTTTACGGTTACTTCTTTGTCCCAGCAGTGCAGGAGGTTTCAGATGCAACACTGTGCATGCCTATGACTTCGCTGAAGTAAGGTTTGACCAGAGGAGGATTTATAAGCTGCTGAAACCAAACAATTGACCTGACCTGAGAACCAGCAAGGATGTTGCATTGCTGTAATGCATCCTGGCCCCTGTTGCTGTTCGCTGCTCTGTGGAGCCTTGGCTACCCGTGCCAGCTGACTGCCTGGCAAAGCTTCGGTCCAACCAAACCCAAAGACCAGTTGGACCCTAACATAAGGGACTGGGGAGACTATTCAGACCTCCCTCCAGGAATCGACACAGGATTCGGGTTGGATGGACCCAGACACAATGAAAAGGGCAGAGAAGGTGGAGAGCCGTCATCAAGTCTGGCTCCAGAGTTGGATTTCCTAGCTGACTTTGCAGGTAAGAGAAAATAACCAATCAGCTGACGTCATTTGTCTGTCCGTATCTACTTACATACACCCCAACTTCTTCCATCCAGGTAAAAAGCGGCTGTGGGTGATAACAGCCCCTTCACACAATGACCACTACCTCCGTATGATGGAGAAACAGCTAGAAGACATGGAGCAGGTACTGTGCCTAGAGATTTATCAAACATAGCACTGGAAAATTCATCCTTTATTGTTAAATGTTGTTTCTTTTAATTACATGGTGATATGATGGGTAGGGCTGTTGCCTTACAGCAAGAAGGTTACAGGTTCAAGGGACCTTTCTGTGTGGAGTATGTATGCCCTCTCCGTGTCTGTGTGAGTTTTCCCTGGGTTCCCTGGCTTCCTCCACAGTCCATAAACAATTGAAGACTCTAATGCTATGTTCCAATGCACTCTGAACTTGGAAAGAACTGAACTCCAAATCCTGAAAGGTGCAATGGAAAGGCCCTTGAACTCGGAATTCCGACTCGGGAACTCAGGCTGCTTCGAACCTGCCTGAGTTCCTGAGTCGGAGGGAATGACGTCAAAGCAAGGTGGCATCACACAAGGCTTCTTATTTTACACACTAGATGTTTAAGCAAGCACGATGAGTAGGAAATTATGGAAAAGGGAACGGATTCTCCTCGCTGCTGCGTTAAAGAGCAAAAGTTGTAACTTACAGCATCTGGCTTTCTCTTTCTCTCTCTCCTTCAAGTAGCTAATGTACTTCTCCAGCAGTTCTCTCTGATGCTCAAAAGACATCCAAACAACCACCTTACTGTGTGCCATGTTTTCTGACTTTACACAATAGATCACATTTACCTCGGAAGTCGGACTTTCCGACTCTGATCTTTTTAAGTTCAGAGTGGAATGGAACGCAGCATAAGCGGGTCTAGCAAATGACTGACTGACCGACTAAAATACAAATTATGGTGGAATTTCATACTTTATCTGCCTTACTCAGAAAGCTTTGAACTGCCGTCTGGCAGAAAGAGACACGTTCATCATCACCATCATCCAGAATGCCATGATGGAAGGTCGGATCCAGAAGACAACTTTGCAAGGGGAGGTATCAGTCGAGAGTCTTGACCCTGACACAGTTTACAAGCTGCTGCACTACCTGGAGCTCACCAGCCAGGTAACCACATGGCCAAAACTGTTTGATTCATTTTAGTCTCTTGGACTAATTCAAATTGTTCTGTTTTAGTCAACGTGTATTCTTTATTGTTTAGTCACATTTTAGTTTTTGTTTAGTCATTTTAGTCACAATTTAATTAGGTAGAAGTAAGAAGTATTAGAGTACTTCTCGTCCTTTAATAGATTTCATCTCATCTCATCTCATCTTTTTTTTTTTTTTTTTTTTAATTCAACACCAAATTTTTTAGCACCAAGTGTTCACTATGCTGGTTATGAAGAAGAACCTACTGGTGAGTGAACGATTCCCTTATCCGGTCCGTGTGGAAGCCATCTTGGAGCTTATTGATCAGTTCCCAATGAGGAAGTTGGAGAAGATGACCAGGAAAGGATCCAACATGAGGTTGTGTTACCACTTTGTCATTCATTGTAATAACAATTATGTGTTCCTGGATGTATTATTGGTATTAACAGAGGCATCTACTTAAAATAATGTGGGTGCATAATCAAAAATGAATTACTCTAAACAACATTGCCGTAGCTGTCCCAGTTTATGTTTACTAGCTGGAATTTTCTCTTTATTGACAGTTTAAAGTAGTGGTGTCAAACTCAATTTAGTTCATGGGCCACATTGAGCACAATTTAATATCAAGTTGGCCAGACTAATTAAAATTATAATTAAAAATAAAAATTATATAAATAATATTAAATAACACCAATGAATTTCTCTCCTGCTTTTTATGTGGAAAATTCATTATTGATATTTACACTATTAACTATCCTTCAAGGAGAGATGACAAAAGAAAAAATTGCAATTTTAACACCATAGTAACCCAGTTATTCCATATTAAAATGAATTAAATCTTAACAAGTGAAAATATATTGTTTTTGGTACAGTTAGTCCAGTAATGAAATTATCTTGAAATACATTCCATTGGGAAATAATTTTTCATATTCTTGTTTCTTAAGTTTGCTCAATATAGTCTGGTTTTCTTAAAATAAGATTGAATTGTTTAATTTTTTATCCTAATTTGTATTGGTAGCTCATATTTTGGAAAAAAATAATCTTAAAATAAAAATATTTGGCAGTTCAAGTTAATTCTACTCAATATTGGACTACTTGTATTAAATACGATTTATTTCATTTTTTGCAGTGCAGTAACAGGATCTGGTCCATATTTTGTCACGCTATACAATCATCCAGCGGGCCAGATTGGACCCTTTAATGGGCTGCATGTTTGACACCCCTGGTTTAAAGTTATCTGATGGTGTGTTAGTTTTTAACTCTTTCACAAGAAGAAAAAAAAGATGTTTGATGCTATATGTCCAGGTGTAAAACCACCAAAAAGATTTTGGTGAAGAGGAAAAGGATGAAAAAGAAGGTGCTGAGCCGTCTCAGGGGAGGGAATGTGACATCTGTGGTGGCACCACAAAGAAAGCTTGTGGACAAAAAATCTGCTCTGAAGAGTAAGATCCAGGATATTCTAAATGGAAGGTCGAGGTTTGTCATCCGCAAGGAGCCTGCAGTGGGTGCAACAAGGGGAAAAAGCTCAAGCAGTGAAGGGGCGACTTCTAATATGCAGGAACAACAAAAAACACAGAATCCACCGCCTGTATCCAGTGGCAAAGACAGGTATTTTTTGAGTAACTTTCCAACAAAGAAAAAGGGAAGAGCATGGATGTTTTGATTGATTTCCTGCCATTACACCATGTATAATATATCTTTGGTAATGTATTGCAGGCCTGAATCCACCATGGAAGAAGAAAAGAAAAGACTTGAATCGACAAACAATGAGGAGGAAAAAGAGAACATTTATGACAATGAAAAACAGAGCTCTAAGAAAAAGGGAAAAGGGAAGAAAGGAAAGAAAGGAAAAGGAAGAGGGAAAAAGTCCAGCAGCGAGCCAAGTGAGAGCGATAAAACAGCCCTGAAGGAGTTTATAGATGGTTTAAAGGGGACAAGAAGACTGATGGTAAGAATACCTACAACCACAAAAGTTATGCTTAGACCTGGCATTAAAATAAATCTACAACACATATGGGTGACTACAGAGGTTTTCTCATGCAACATATGTATAATGTTGCATGTATAACATATGTATAAATCAATGCTGCCCCCGTATTAGTGGGTTTTGGATTTTAACAGGTTTTGATGAGACCATCCTGCCATTGATTTTGCTTGGTTCCACTGTTTCTGTAGCTGATCTCGACGCCTACCAGAGAAGCAACGCTGCACATCCAGCAAAAAGCAGAGAGCGAGAAACACCACTGTGACCTTGCCATCAGGAAGGTTACCGAGGCGACTATCGTAGGCGAAGGCCCCGAGGCCACACTGACGCTGCTGCACCACCAGCTTGGTAGGAAGTGTTTGCACAAGTGTGTGAATAGCGTTGAGTATTTGCATCAAAAACATTTGGTTAGAATCTCTCTAGGGAGGATCCAAGCCATCATAAAGATTGTCTGGCTGTTTTGTTTTTACTAATGCAAATACAATCAGAATACTCTGCACCAATAAATCATTTTGACTATGAGGCAGAATCAAAGGCAAATAAGCCTCCATAAAACTAATTTTAATGGAAAACTTTGAAAACTTCTGTTTCATGATGTCCATGTTTTGTAGTCCATAAAGCTGTGTCAAGTTTTTTCCACTTTCAATTTATTTTACACAAGCACATGAAGACCAGACAAGAATAAAAAAAAAAAAAAATTATTTTTGGTTATTTTATAACTCAAATCCAAGTTTGAGTTTGGCGCAGTCTGCTACGGCAAACTGCGCCAAACTGGAAATTGATTTTTGGATCAATTCCTCATGCAACATATGTATAATGTTGCATGTATAACATATGTTATACATGCAATTAGATCAATTTCCAGTTCATAGGAAAAGGATCTAAATTGAAACCATTTTTATCATCTTTTGATCAGTTTATTGAGCAACTGTGAATTACAGTGGAATGTAATAAATCAAAAAATGACAGATTTGTGTTTCTGTAGTGCACGGAAATATCCTTTCCCATTTCATATATATTTAAGTAAGCTACTTTAATTAATTCATTGTTGTGTTGTGATAGTAGGTGCTATCACACATTGGTTTATACATTACATTGGTTTAGAGAAAAAGTTGATGCACTTGTCTCGTAAGAGAGGAGCACTACTGTAACACTTTAAGACTTTCAGAGACATACAAAATATAAGCTATACTGAAGCTGAGTTAACCACTTAAGCCTCAGGCCTATGCTTTAGTTTTGCTGCTATAAATGTGTGAGAACAAAAATGATTTCTGATCCATTGGTTATTTTAATAAGGGTAATACTTATAACAATATTTTTTTATTATTATTAATAATATCAGTATTATTGTTTTTAAATAATTTTAACTAGCTTGCAATGTAAAGTGACTTTGAGTTGTTATTGTTTTTAACCAACCTTTACTGTAAAATGTCTGAGTGTTAAAAAGCTATATAATTAAAAAAAAAAAACGACACATACACCGACAGTACAAGAACGAACCGTACACTGAACGGCTTCCCCTTAAAGTCATTCAGTGGATTCGTTCAGAACTATTTCACGGGAAGCCGTTCACTAAATGGCTCAGACCTACGGGCAAGTGGTTCAGTGAACGGTTCGCACCCACTAACAGGGAAGCGGATCAGTGAACGGCTCGCACCCACTTCGAGGAAAGTAGTTCAGTCAACGGCTCGGCGGAGCACCACGCATGCGCCGCGCCGTACGCCGCGCTGTACGGCATTGTTTGCATACAGTCTCTGCATATTGTCTGTGTCTTACCATTTATCATTTCTGCCGGGAACCCAAAATGCTGCCAAACAAACGATTTAAAAGTGGCGGGGGCGTCGTCAATAGTAATACCCGTGTTTTCCGTCATTCTGGCTGCTGGGTGGATAAATCTCGCGAGACAGAATTTTAACGCGACGTGCAATCTCATCAAATCACATCTCCCGAGATCTCGTCACACGAGATCTCGTCACACCCCTACTTTAATGATATTGATGCTGTAACAGCAATATTGTGTTTCACTACAGATACAAATACTTTATTTAGTGTTGTAGCTGAGGTTGTCTTATATAATATAGGAATAAATCTCAATCTAATAAATAAATCTCCCTGTATCAGGAGGTTTAGTTAATAAATGTTCATGAGAGAGAATGGAAAAAGGGAAAGGGTTTTTTTCCTCCTTTAGCCCAGTGTTGCATTACATTGTAAGATGTTTTCTCTTTCGTTTTGCCTGTAATTTCTACACAGGTTCATTCTATGATATGTTTCAGAGTCAGAGCCTCCAATCAGTGGCCCCGAGAACTTCTCAGATTCAGGCCTGATCTCCTTGTTGAGAGCAGAGCTGGGTCTGTCGTCCCCTGACCTCTTTTCCATGACTGTCACAGACTACGATATCAAGCCTAAAGTTTGTATTTAATTCCTTTTGCATCCAGTAACACTCTTTCACATGCACACACCTACAAACATGTACCCTTAACCATTAACCACATACCCTCATATTTTTGTCCTTACATGGCTCTCTTCTTCCCCACAGAGAGTTTTTGAAGCTCCTCCATCAAGTCCCGCTCTGTTTGAGTACATCGACAACTTTCCCTCCAGGCGCTCTGAAAAAGAGAAAGAAAGGAGAAATCCTCTGACCTGCTCCAAAGACAAGCAACAGCCTGAAGCTGAGAATTCACTACTCAGGTAAAACACTGCAAATCGTTGCTCATTGGTCTCCACTTTCCAACAGCTGCTGGAGTCTCTTCAGAAATCAGAAATTAAAAAATGTTCCTTAATATTTAGAATGCTTTAGCAGCAAAAAACATAGTAACAGTGAATAATGTGATAACAGACGCAATAACAGCTGACAATGTAATAACAATTGATAAGTTAATAACAGCCAATAATGAAATAACAGCTGATAATGTAACCGATAAACAACCGATAACATGATAACAATTGATAACGTAATACCAGCCGATAATGTAATAATGGCCTATTACATTTTAAAGAGGGCAAATGTTTTACATTATTGGCCATTACTACAATATTGGCTGCTAGAAAGCCCTGATGTTATGTAATTATTATAGAATGAAATTAAACATTATTCTTCCTTTTCTCCTAATATTAAATCCCAAAAGTAAAGATGTATGCCTTAAAATTAAAAAAAGAGGGTAAAAGTTTAAGAACTTGAAACTCCAAACTGTTTATAAGACTGCTTGTATTATATTTGTCTGATTGAATGAAAGCATGTGACTGATCAATACAACAAATAAACTTGAATCTGCCTTTTTTCTGGGCCTCGAGGTTCATGTCTAAGCGGAGACTCCTGCTCGTCTCTGCTCCCTCCGAGGAAGACTACTCCTTCCAACAGCAGCTCACTGCTTTCAGAGGACAGCAGTGTCACCTGGGTCAGTCATACATGACAATTACATCTAAGAAACAATGCACTCAAGTTTTTAGTGAAATGTTAAAATGTGTTTCAGCAGATTTAGTTTCCCCTCGAACCATATATTTTACTGTGCAGAACTGAATATAAAAAGGTGATAAGCCTAGTCTAAGATAGTGGTTCTCAAAGTGGGGTCCAGGGAACTCCTAGGGGTCCTTGAAGAGGTGCCAAAACAAAGAAAAAAGGAGAATAATTTATTTTCACTATAATTCCACAGAGAGAATGTAGGACCATTTGTATAGTGGACTGCCATACATTTTAGGCTAATTTAGTAGGCTAGTATTTATTTCCCCATTTCCTATTTGTGTAATATTTTCTCTTTCCACATAAATTTATTTAATTTCAAATTTTATTTTCCATTTTTATATTGAGGTGAAACTGAATGCATTTAAAATTTATAAATGAATACATAAAATGGAAAATCAAATAAATGTAAAACAATAATACACAATTATATACATTTTGTGAATTAATTAATTAAAGTAAAATAAATAAATAAATAAATATGGACATGTACTGGTATATTCATTTATGTACTGAATCATATTTATTTATATATTTATTCTTGATTATGGCAGTTTCTGTCCTCCATAATTCTGGCTTTGGGTTTCTGACACTTTCTTTTATAAAACAAATTAAAGCACAAATCTATTGAGATGGGATCTGTGGTCTAGTTTTCATGAGTATTAGGGTCCTTGATGTGAAAATTCTGAGACCCAGTGGTCTAAGAGATACTGATTATTGCAAAAATGTAAATACACACACACACACGTATCTGTCAATTTATGTTTTTGTTAGCACTTAATTGTTATTACATTAATTGTACAATTGTTAGTACATAATTATTTTGAGTAGAATTTACTTAAAATTTTCTACTATCTACTATTTCTACTTAAATACATTAGGATGAAATTATTTATACTTCTTATTTTTGGTACTAAAATGAATTATGTAGATTTAGTTAATGAATTTAACTCCTACATATTTAAGTTAAACCCAATCAAAATAAAACTTTTAGCTATTTTTCTGTATCTTAACCTTCAATAAATTTAACATTCAGACAAGGACCTAGACCAAATATTTTACTTGTCTGCACATTTTTCCAATTGCTTTTATTGAGTTAAATAACCTTTTTTTAAAGAAGGGCAGTGCATTAAAACACATTTATGACTCAATAACACATTAAACCTTTTAAATAAACCAGACAACAACATATAACATTCACAAGGGGTCAGAATAACTGTTTTCAGTGTACTTAAACATGTTTACTATCTGAAATATCAAAGGATAGAAAAATAATTGTACTAGTTTGTTTGTTCATTTAAAGTAGTCATTAATTGGTTGTTCCTTTTAAATTCTTACTGCTAAAATATCTTTCCTCAGGCATTCGCCATTTTGCCATGTTGAAGTTGACAGGGGTAGGAGACAAAGCCTCAGGAACCGTTGAGTTATTTCCCCTGAATGGTGAGTCACAGTCATGTGGGAAATTCCAGGTGCAGGGAATGGTAATGGAAACCGGTAACTTGCACTTTATTTTACATAGTGTGTTTCAAAAATATGGAAATTATTTTACCGGGATCATTTTGTGTGTTTTGCAGACATGGAAGACATCTGCAAAACGTAGATGTGGAAATGACTTTTCTTTACACTGATAAAATACAAAAACCCCTGATACGGCGGCAGCATTAAGTTTATTCATATATTGTATGAGAAAACCTGAGCTACAACACTAAATGTAGTATTTTTATCTGTAGTAAAACACAGTGTTACTGTTTCAGTATCAATATCATCAATCTCCACATCATCATTACATTAAGAAACTAGTATAATGTAACATCATTTAGTGGTTAGCGCTGTTGCCTCAAAGCAAGAAGGTTGCAGGTTCAAGACCTTGGTCTGGGACCTTTCTGTGTGGAGTTTGCATGTTCTTCCTGTGTCTGCGTGGGTTCTCTGGCTTCCTCCCACAGTCCAAAAACTTGCTGAGGTTAATTAGAGACTTTTTCAAATTGTCTGTAGGTGTGAGTGAATGGTGTGTGCCCCATGATAGGCTGGCTACCATCTGGGGGTGTATCCCTGTCTCTTGCCTGTCATGGATTGGCTCCAGCATGTGCTACTTGTTGCTCCTAATGAGGAATATGCGGGTATAGAAAATGACTGTGTGATTATTTAATTGGGTCCTTTATAATCTCCTTTTTAAACATCACACAAAACATATTCTTTATGTTCTGTATTGATCCTCAGTGTAATTTCTATGATTTTATATTCTAATAATTAGAGCTGTCATTTTAACGCGTTAATTCGATTTATTAATTACGCCGCAATTTAACGCGTTAAATAATTTAACGCAATTAATTATGAGTATCAACGGTGGCGAGCTCAGGGGTGAAAGTGAACCGGAACTGTCCTGAACAACATTCCGTTAAAAGATTCACGACCGGAACGGCGTTCCGTTGAAAAAAAGAAGAAGCTCCCTGTCAAACTCCCAAGTTAAATAAAGAAAACGATGTACTAAAGTCACATTAGCTACATTATCCGACTGCTGGAACAATTCCAGTGTGCTCGTCTCAGTGTAATTACGCTGTTTGTCTGTCTGTGCCGTTTGACATGGAGCGACAAGTCTGAGTGCGTCTCTGGTTGCTATGCAACGCGAGGCGAGCCGAGCAGAACAAATGCGTTTCTGGTTGGCCGATGGACACGTGGTCACGTTATCAGCATCGCTAATTCTGATTGGTTCAAACCACACGTGTTTCCTCTCACCGAGCAAAATTCTGTTGGCACAATGCAGCGCTAAATATACAACTTCTATTATTCATTTTTGAATTGCTATATTGAGCTAAGTGCCTATTTGAGACAGCCTTATTTTATTTCAGAATTGTATTTATTTAATTGAATCACTGTATTTGTTATACATTTTTGAAGACAGCTTTATTTTATTTATTTAACTGTATTACTGTATTTGTTTTACATTTCTGAATAATGTATCCGGCCTAACTGGTTTAATGTGCTTGACCTTTGCTTTTGGATTTCATTTATGAAGCACAGTTCACCAATAAAAAATTGGATTTCAAATCTTCTCTTCTTACTGTATTCAATTGATTAGTCATGCACTACAATTTTTTAATATCCTAGAATTCAAATTCTTTATCGGAGATAAATAAATAGGAGATCTTTAGCAGATATGACAATAAAATGCGATTAATTCGATTAATTACAAAATCCTGTAATTAATTTGATAAATTTTTTTAATCGACTGACAACACTACTAATAATTGATCTTGAAGAATTGAACTTATTTCATTAATCATTGACTTTTGCATTACACATAATTTAGCATATTTAATTTTTTTTGTCCTAATTTGGGTCAGTTTGGTCTTGTTTTAAGTTTTAAATAAATTAATATTACCTGTAGTATATATATACTATATTTGCTCTGTAACAGTAACATAAATTGATTTTGACTCTTCTGTAGTCACCTTACATGTTGTGGATTTCTTTTGATACCAGGTTTAAGTACATAACCTTTGTGGTTGTAGAAATATTCCATATTTATTATCACTATAGCAGGAAAACTGAAAAATAGGCCTGGTGTTTAAGTGGTTAATACTTATACTGAGGTACAGTATATAACATTGTTGAAATTGAATTTACCACAAGGTACCATTGTGTGATTATTTAATTTGGTCCGTTATAATCTCTTTTTTTAAACATCTTACAAAATATATTCTTCATGTTCTGTAATGATCCTGTGTGATTTCTATGATTTTATAGACAAATATTTGATCTTTGAACTCTTATCTTATAACCTTGGTGGTTGTAGAGATATTCCATATATATTATCATTTTGAGTAGAAAAAAATAAGCCTGGAGCTGGTGTGGTGGTTAAGTTTTAAGCTTGAACTGTGTTCTTCAGAATTCCATCTGTCTTGTTATTAAAGAATAAAAAAACACAATCACTTGTTCTGTTTTTTCTTATATTTATCTCTCAATCTGTCATCTTTCTTCCAGGTCATAGTCAGAGTGAGGTGGAGCTGTTGTCCCAGGACGTGGTCAATAATTTGAGAGAACAGCTGAAGATCAGCAAAGACTACTTCAGCATGCTGGTGGTGGGGAAGGATGGCGATGTCAAGGCCTGGTTCCCGTCGCCCATGTGGTCCTTGGATAACGTCTATGACCTGGTGGACTCCATGGAGCTCCGCCTCCAGGAGGAGAAGCTGCAGAGGAGGCTTGGGATCCACTGCCCAGAGGACGGTAGAGCAGGAGGAGGTGGTGAGCGGGCACATTATGGCGGCTATGATGAAGACGGCGCAGAGGAGGCATATTCATATCACCGATCGGAATAATGACGACAAGAAGTGCTACCGAAATTCTTAAAATGAAACAATCAACACTTGGAATACAACAAACTATCAAACAAGTGACCACAAAAACATGATGATGATGGAACACCTGCTCGACACTATAAAAAGATGAATATTTTCTGTTTGCAATAAATAAAAGTAAAAAGTGGAGCAGAAAATAGCGGAATGCTTTCAATTAAGAAAGTGTTGATATCTCTAAGCACAAATGCAGATCGAAATGCCGAGCAGATTGTGCTTTTTGGCAACACTTCTGTCCAATCTTAATCAAACACATTCACTCTATAAAGTATACAAATAAAAGCGTTCGCCTGTTGAAATAATTGTGAATTGTGATGCTAAAACCATATTTAGACAAACAAATGTTCTTCACATCTGAGCTAAACAGCTTTTTTAGAAGCTGCAGTCCGCCGGCACCATATGGTTAATAAAAACAGAGTTGTCGATGCTGGAGTTTTTTCCCGCCTGAGGAGAAGTTTTTATAACAGCTCTTTAACGACATCATTTAACTTTTCGGCAAAAGGCTTTCAGCTGTTCAAAAACAATATGTCTATTCCTCTTTATTTCAACTGTCCTGCTAGAGAAAGCCTCCTACAGTTGCTACCAGTATAACACATGGAAACTTATCGAATGCCAAAAAACAAACATAATTACGAGATAGAAACGGAAATTGATTTCATATGCTTCTTGTGGTAAGAAAGGTGTAAGTTTTCAAAGATATCCAGATGGCTCTTAACCAAACCAAAATCTAATAAAGAGTGAAAACCTGCGACGTGACACCAATAGAAACATTCCTAGCCTAGTTTAAACATCAAGATGAGGAGATTTGCAGACAGTGGTCAGGGCAGATTTTGTGTCAAAAACAATAAACACAACATGCATAAATGCAGAGGATATTTTAAGGAAGTGCAGCAGCACCCAAAAAGAGACAATTCTGTAAAACATTAAGAAATAGGGACGTTGCAAAGAAGTTAATTTTTTAATAGCAAGTGGGACCAAAATCTGTTTTTTATAAATGAAAACTTAAGTGTTGTTACAAATCCGGCTGAAGTTTGACGTGGCTGAAGGCTGAAGACTGACCTGTGGAATGTGAAGGTAAGTAAGTGGAAGCCTGACCTGGGTTAAGTCTTTACATGGTATGAGAGAACTGGGTCACAGAAGGAATGTGGAGATGTAGAGATGAAATATGGCAAAATTAAAGGCTTAGAGAGACAAAAAAAAAACATCCGTAAAAAAAAAATGTAGCATGCCTCGGCTTGTGCGACTTCACTGCGTCAAAGAGCATTAAACAAGAGCAAAGAAAATAGGAATGTGACACACGAGTAGTTGGGAGATGGATTGAAAAGTCACTTTGTGTGAATTTGCATGTCGTACCACTCACAGGTGGATAGAGACATCAGACTGTGTGTGACGTTATGAATGATGGACGGTGGGAAAAGTTCCTGATGAGTTCCCACAATCTGCTTTGACCTTCACACACCAACATGTCTCATGAAAATTTATTTCTGTTACGTAGGAAGAGGAAAAATATTTTACATTTTTTACAAAAAATTAATTCAGAAAAAAACTGAGGTCTGATTTTACCAGCTTGAAATGTTTTATATCACATTTTCTTTTTTCTTCTTTCAGTCAGATATCGTCACCCTATTAAATAAGTATTTTTTTCAAGTTTTTGGAAAAACACAAAAACCTTTATCAAATGCAGAGAATATTACATGTATTAATCATTTCAATCAAAAGGCCTTGACAGTGGATAACTGTAGACATACATGTTGTGTGTCAGTCATGTAACATTAAAGATTAAAGAGAATCAGACCAATTTTTTTATATTCTTGTGACTTAAAACTGGACTGACTGGAAACTTAAAACCAGAGATACACTGATCCGATACTCTGATCAGATATTGGCTCAGATTTTCACCAATTTGCTAGATCGGATATCGGATGATGCCGATCCAGCGTTCGGATCCAGTCAGCATCTAGTGACTTCAATTCTATGTTTGCAAGCTGGTTACATCAGCACACACCACACGTACAAGTTGCTAGCGCAAACAGGGAGCGACCGCTGGAGCAAGCACCAGAACGAACCAAGTCAGTCAGATTGGTGCATCACTACTTAAAACCTGGCTTAAATTTTCCTTATATTTCATAGTGAAAACTCAAAGCTTACATTATTTAGAGTAAAATTAAACTAATATCAGGTACATTTTCATTATTTTTGCAGGTCTTCTTTGTCTTTTTTTTATTGAATATAACTTATCTCCAACATCCAGTTTTGATGAATTTTGAAACCTAAGATGTGGCAAATTTTCAATGAAGTGATGACATGTTTAATGAACTGAAGATCGTGAAACTTCCTTTCTTTCTTTATATTTAGTTACATATTTATTCAATTGATAAGCACAACACTTTATATTAAATTATTATTAAAGTGCAACTTGTGAAATTTAGGCTAAATTACTATAACCTTTAGAAATGGATTTAACAGTCATGTTTAGAGCTTCTTCTGCACCATAGATTGTTGCTTCTTGAAGCAGCCACCATCATTAAAATTGTCATTTTATCCTGACTTTGGCAAAAACTTTGACCTAAGTAAAAAATAAAATGTCCTAAGTAAATGTCCATTGTCCTATAGGGTGTAAAGTGTCTGATGCTTTCAATTTAGGATTAAAGTGATTTACCGGACTGGCAGCATCATAAAGAGATTATTTAGGCCAAAAATTCACCATACATCAAAAATTATTTAGAACATTATTTTTAATAGGGTGACATTATATTTCATTTTAGTAATTGGACTCTGTTGTGCTACACTGATACCAAATAAAATGTGATTTATTTAGCCTCACGTGGAGCACGATAAAAATGTTGTGCTATGCTGACACCAAATAAAATGTGTGAATTTAGCATCAGCAGCCATAAATGTTGTGTCTTGCACTAATTCTTCAGGTGGAATTGACTATCAGAAAGAATTAATAGTTATTGGAAATAATTATGTATTAAAATTAGATCTTAATTATTAAGTTCTAGAGTTTCGGGGCACCACCTCTTGGTTGAGAGGAAATGAGTCAATTCTCTGATTCAGTCTCATAAATTGTAATAAACTATTAATTTGGATGTCTGATTAACAATAAACTTAATAATGGAAACCAGGATCATCATATTAATAGCTATTAATAGTTGAAGGATTCAGAGTTCTAAAGTAGAGATTGGCATAATTAACCACTGTACAACATTAAAGAGGCAGTATGTATTACTCAAAAGCATTTATTTACAAAAATACAAAAATAAAACACACAATAAACAAGCTAAACTAAATGGGTCTATGTACATTGGAATGTGTGTGGATGGATGTATGTGCATGCGTGCGTGTCTGTGGAGGGGAACTACAAAGATGGCTGCCATGGTGGTTGTTCTATGTAGTTCAGGCCATGTGGAGCTCTTTGTCTGTTGAGAACAAAGGGAAAATGGCTGACCATGCTAATGTGTGTGTATGGGAGTGTGGGTAATGTCACTTTGTGTGTGTTTCAAGGTATCATGTTAAAGAATGGTTAATGGTTAAAGAATGTTAACCGTGTTTGTTAATGTTCTGTTCTGCCCAAGTCATACTACCAGTGGAAAGGAAGAAGAAGGGTTGCTCTCTGGTTCTGCTTCCTTGAGATAGCTGGAGATGTTGTTGCAGCTGTGGTGTTTGTTGAGGAGTAGATCCGTCATGTAGGTCGTGTTTCTCTTTGTTAATTCTTGTTACTGGTTGTAGAATCAGGCCTAAGTTTCTTCAGTGGTGCTCGCTGAATGTAGTTGAGTCCTTGGTCACTTGCAGGTCCGTGAGACGCTGAAAGCAGCTGGATAATCCCTTTTCGACCAGAGAAGCTGCTGAAGGCTTCTGTCCTGCAGCTTCTTCTTATACAGAGCAGTGCTCTGCTGATGAGCATGAGTCCGGGAGACAGTGTGGAGCTGGTGTTGGTGAAGGGAGTTTGAAGAGAGAGAGAAGTCTGTGGGTTGAAGAGCGAGAGTTAGAGAGGGAGAGTGAGAGTGAGGCAAAAGGTGCCTTTATACCTCTGGTGACATCCCCTGAAGGTGTGAAACAGGGTTTCCTGTCTGGGGAAGGGTCACAAGTTTCAGGCTCTGCCAGGCAGCCGGTTGAAATGTTTATCAACTTTGTGGGCACAACATACTCCTTAACAACTGAAAAGTCAACGTCACCTGAACTTTGGTAAATTTGGTAACCAAATTTATACTGACTAATTATAAAAGAAATCAACCTCGTACAGGTGAATAGGGAATTATCTTCAATTATTATTATAGAGACCACAACTGTTTCCAAGTTTTGCAACTTTGAGCATGTTTAACACAGACTTATGGCATTATAAAAGTAAAAGAAAATCAAGGAATCCAAGATATGTCCATTTCAAGGCCCAATTTGAGATTTTATTTTTTGCATCTATTTTTTCTATTTCTTGAGTTATGAATAGTAGCCACAGACGAATCATAGCTGTAAATGGAACTCATACAGCAATTAAAACACTTTACAGCCTCTAGAAACAAGCAAAAACTAAACCTGGGAGCCTACAGCATTTATGAAAACAAGTCCTGTCTTGCCCTCCCAATTTTACATATCTTGTTTTGTCACACAAAGAAGATACTGGGCCAGCACTGCCATCCACTAGGGGGACTACTCACCTATCTGTCGAGATAAGTCGAGCTGTTTATGCATGTTCCTTTCCAATCATTATGGACCGATTTTCAAGTCTGATATTAATTTATCTATACCTAAGGGTTTATATAACCAAACCATCAAATATTAGTGTTGAAAATGGTTGTTAGGTTAGGCGTTTTTTTTTTTTTTTTTTTTTTTTTTGACCTGGCACAGAGTGACTGAGCATCAGTTGTTAAGCACAGAAGGAAACTGCAGGGAGTTTGCCAGGGATAGGCAAATCCATCAGATGGAAACACAGAGATAAGGCAAGCTGTGCAGACTCACCCTCACATACAAAGTAACACACACACGATACCAAGAGAGGAAGTAGTCAGATGTGGACAGATGCTTATGTCACCAACAGAACCGGAGTTTACATCCGCTGTACACACACACAAACTCACACACACTTTGTCACACTCTGTCATTCACTATCTCTGCACCTTTTCTTTCTTTTGACAGTTATAGAAACTCACACAGATACACTGAGCAAACACACCGAGCACCCTGGGATTGTTGTCCTCAACATGGTGAGTACATCGTAACTCTACACTGAAACTATTTGATATTATCACCATATAACAAGAGAAAAACATGGTGGCGGTAAAACTGTGAAGTGAAAGAACGCTGCTGGTGGAGCATTTTTAAGACTTATACATGCAAAGGGTGTTTATTTGAAACAACACCCTCATTCTTGTACATATGATTCTGATAATGACATTTGTTTGGGAAAGTTACTGCTGAGAGGAAATTTTTATATAGCAGAAAATATCTTTGGCAACATGTACTAGTTCTTGTGCACATAATATAAAACAAAGTCACCGTTGGTATTGTGTCAACAAGATTGTGCACGGGAACTTGTGTCTGTTTTTTATCAGACTGAAAATAGAATCCCTGGTTCCTCTTTGCTTTGACCAGATGATCCTATTCTCTGTCATGTCTCAGGTCACTGGACTTTGAATTCTAATTGCCCATAAACTAAATTTTATTTGTGCAGTAGTGGGGAAACTAGCATAACACCTGACATTTCAGTCTTCATTATCATAACATGACAATGCTGTGGTTCTCACTTTCCACATGCAGTCATTAGAATTTCCACATGCTGTTTATACAAAATATTGATTCTGTCCACTAAAGTAGTGGGTTGTATACAGTTTAAACAACACATCTAAATCTAAGCTGCTGGTTTATTAGGCACATTTAGCTCAAACTAATGCATTATAATCCAAAAGCTCTGCAGTCACAATTCTTTTATTTGCTTCATTGCAGTTCTTTGTGGTGCTGTTGAGTTGTATTGCCTTATTCTGAAAGGATTTTCCAGAGTTTGGACAGAACATTTGTAGGTTTTCACAAAATTGCAACTGCACACATATTTAGAGAAGCAGTAATTGCAACCATCTGGTACAGAACATATTGGGTAAGTTTTCGCTTGCCGCGGTTGAGAAACAGAAGTGGACGAGAGAACTTTCCTCCCTTTCTTCTCTGATTTCCTATTCAGCTGCGTGTCGAGCTTAGTCAATGCAAGGTGTTACTGGCATCTTTAATGTGACAAATAATGTGAACACAACCTCATTTAGCTTTGAAAGCTGTTACAATTGTTAAAAAGGAAAATGGTTTCCTTGGTTAAGGTGCTTGGCTATTACCATGTTTTGCAAAAGCATAATAATTAGATTGAACTTCTCAAAAGAATCCTCCAGCATTATTAATTTCTCTGTAAATAAATAATGTCTGAGTCACACGAGTGTCCATGTAAAGCTCCAATACTTAAACTGAAGCAGCAATTGGTTTAAGAAAGGATTAGCATTAATGTTATCTATCCTTTTATAGTATAATAATTATTTTTAAGTTTGTGAATCAAGTCATATAGCAACCTTCCTAAAACTTATAGTAATAAACTCGTAATTTCTAACTGTGAATATGGTTAAAAAGAAGATCTGATGTTCACTGAGGTTTAACTTTGTTGTTCTCTCCGTTGTTCAGATTTTCCTTACTTTACCACTAAAGGAATAGTAGCGTCTGTGTGTCATACTCTTATCTCCACTTCCTGGTATGGTGTCTCCATTCAAACCAGCCTCATTAAATTGGGTGTGGCTGCTGTGTACATGATCATGACCCATTATGACACTTTGCATGTCAGTTGCACAGCTCATACCAGACTAAACTTGCTATTCTTTGCCAATTTCGGATGCAACTTGCCAAACATTTCCAATGTAACAAATCATTCAACTGCATTTAAACCAGCTTGCTGCTGGGGGGATTCACGCCAAGTATATAATTAACTGAAGTGTTGAGGAAGTAAATAGACATTGTGGTGCAATAAGTCATAAAGATCTTTTGGCCTGTTATCTGTGAGGAGTTATGCTAGTCAATAATTGCCCAATGTTGAATGCTAAATGTTTTTACTGCTGAGTTAATGAATTTATAATATAATAACCATAAGAATGTTCTTTTCAAATATTACATTTGCTTCTAATTTATACAATTTTTAATTGAAAAAAATGCGTCTGTGTTAACAATGATGCATGAAATTTTATATAATATATGAATTTGTGTTTTAGTTCTCACATATGCACACTATATTGCCCCCCAAAAAACTATATTTGCAATATAAGAGAAAAGAGACGCAAAAATATCTGGACATAATTTTTGCTTTTGGTTGTAAACACAACTTTGAAAAGTCATATTCCTGACATTATTGAGTGAAAATTTATGACGTTTACAAGACTATTAAGGGGAGCTCTTGGTTTATGAGTTATGCAGTTCAATTTACAGTCTCTTATTATTTGTACTCCGGGAGTGACCTCTGGAAAAGTTATTTAACAGAATAATGATGCGTGCATCTTGTTTTATTCCCTCATTTGTCTACCTATTTCTGTTTTGCTTCCTCAGACATTTAGCTTATATTCTGTCTCGCACAGAATTTCCTAATTTTACTTTCAATTCTGGTTCTGTATGCTCATTATGACCCCAAACTTCTTGGTCCTCTTTCATTCTGTCCAGGAAAGCAAGTCTGATGTGAAGGCCATGATGGCTCGCTTCCAAACGAGTGGAGCGAGCCCTGACGAGTCTTCCTCCGCACCGCTGGTACGAACCAAACCACAACTGCACCCCACCTTCTCCTCGGGCCAGGCCTTGAAGACAAAGAAACCTGTCTCAGAGAGCCTCTCGGGCAGTGCAATAAATGTCTCTCCTAAACCCACTTTCCTGAGAAACACACCATCCACTAAAAGTGATACAGAGGCACATGAGCCAAACAGAGCAAAAGTCCTGGTGAGCAGATTTGGAAACACCCAGGACGACACCATTAGCAAACCCTTTGTTAATAAACAGAAGCCACCTTTTTCACAAGCTCTTGAAGCTAAAGGGCCTGCACCCGTGCCTCCTCACAAGCCTGCACTCAGCTCCACAGTGTCGGATGCCAAACCAGCCTTTCCTAAAGCGTCTCCGGCAGTCACCTCCAAGCCCAGCTGGGTGAAGCAAGACAGCAGTGGGGGCTCAACGTCCAATTCAATTTCCACGCCACCCAAAGTTCCACCTTTACAACAAAAAACGAGCAGCAGCCTTTTGAAATTACGGCAGCAAAATGAAGAAATGGCAGAAGCTGAACCAACGCCCTCGATGAATTACAGTTTCAAGTCCTCGTCCAAATTTAGGGCCGCTCAGAATCTCTTCAACAAGGAGGACACGACGGAACAGTCGGATGGTCGTGTGAAAGCAGATGAAGGCAACAAACCGAGTCTTACTGCTAATAAGTCCATTCCTCCTCCCAAACCTCCAGCCAGTAAAAAGCCAAGCGTGAAGAGGCCTTCTCCTAAGAACGGCAGTGATAATGGTGACATCAGTACAGCCAGTACAGCCCCCAGGTGTAATCCCCTCCCTAACAGTCTTGCTTTGGGACCTCCGCCTGCTAAACCAAACAGGCCTTTCAAAGTCAACCTGGAAAGCTACAAAAGAAGTGCTGAGACCTCTAATGGTGGTAAGTTGAATTAAGATGGGCTTGTTGGTTAGCTTGGCTAACATTAGACCTCATCTCTATGTAGATTGAGATGAGGTTTGGGAACCATCCCTTTTGTTCATACTGGAGGCATGGTTTATGAAAGCCCAGCTCTGTTTATTTGGTGCTACGAATGTCTATCAAATCTGTTGTAGCTTATAGTCAATCATATCAAACATGACAATGAAATAATTTAGCACTAAAAGATACTCATTTTTCAAAATACACTTGAAGTCTAAATTACTTAGAACACCTTTTTAAGGCTGCATTGAAAGGTAAATTACCATCTGCTGCTATGTTGGATCCACAATTATCAAAAAAGTCGCTACTGTGGTTCGTCATCATCTTGCTGCATCCTCCCCATTCTGTGATTGGCTCCCTGGATTGGAAAATTGGGTCCTTGGTGTCCAGACTGAGTTGAAAGAATGACTGGGTATTTGTTGTTAGAAGCGACACCAAATGAACAAAAGTATTGATTCTGTGAGATGTAAGTAGATCTCAGTAAGACTCCCACTCAACAATTTTTTCCTGGGCAAATTCAAAGTCCTTTCTTAGGCTAAGTTCAGACTGCAGTCTGAAGTGACTCAAACCCAATTTTTTCGCCCAGATGCAACCTGTATCTATTTTTTTAATGGCAGTCTGAACAACACAGATCAGATTTTTTCAAATGTATGTCAAATATGTTCTTAAACTGATAAATATCTGATCTTTTGACATCCACCTTCAGTGTGAATGGCCAGGTAATGTTCATCCGACCTAGACTGCATCAACCAGCGACAAACATCACTATTTTGCGTTGGAAGCGAGAAGAAACAACAACCGTGGCCGAAACCTTGCCTTTTTCTTCCTTATTCTCCTTCTTAAAACAAATATGTTGTACATTTGCTGGCTTCAGTAAGACAGCAAATTTAAAATCGCCAGATACTCAGCACTAGCGTCCATGTTTATGCCCATAAACACTGAGTATGCACGCTGCGTGTGATATTGTTGTGTTCTCCAATGCAGGGGCGAGACACTTTTGGGTCATTTAAAATTTCACTGGAGATCATATACAAGTCACATCAATTGGAAATGTGTATGACTTCACCAAAGAAAATCAGGTTTCACAAAACTGATCCGAATTGAGCGTTAAGCTCTGCAGTCTCAACATAGCCTCTGTTAATTTCTTTCTTTTAAGCAATAATATTTAAGAATATTTTAGAATAAATTAAACAGTTTGCAGGTCTCTTGTCTGAGCTGAAAATGTCAGCTATATTTGTTTGGTTCAAGAGCATTTCATTTCTGCAACAGCTCTATATACACCAAAATTTTAGAACACCTTGATTTTTCAGTTTTTATTAACATTTGCATAGTATAATGTCTCATCTGACAGCCAAGAGGTACAATGTGGATTATCTTGCTGTAGGATGACCTCCTGACTAACTAGGTCTAGATCATGGGGTTCTGCTTAGCACTAGAGCTCTAGCCCTAGAAAAGACCCAGACATCAGGCTTCCATACATGCTTATATACAGACGGGGGGTGAATTAACCAGCAAAACATGTGTCACTTGTAGGAAATGTTTGGATCAACTTTCCACACTTTATTTAAGTCCATTACTGCAGAAAAGCTGTACATCTAAGTTGTTTAGGAATCAAGTTGTTGATTCCTGAAAACTTATATCTCTCTTTTTTGGGTCAGGTAGTTAATTGCTTATTTTTGTACCATTTAAATCTCCCATATTATACACTTTCCTGCTTTTTACTTGAATTTTGCCATCCTTAACAAGATTTTAAGCACCAAAGATCATCTCAGTATAGTTTTACACTTATTTTCTCAAGCTTTCTAAGCCCTTAAATGGCTGTGGGGGTGTTGGTGGTGACTGTATAGTAGTGACATCACAACTTCATGTAAGTCATGACTGCTTTTCTTAGGGCACAGTTTCAAAATATAGGCTGTGTATGTTTCTCTGTGGACTGAGTGTTTTTTAAACATGGGACAGTATTAATACACTCCCTCCTGTCATACAGTAAAATATAGATAGGGGTCTAATCTGTAAATCTGTAAGATATTCATTGGAATTAAACTGCTTAAATTTCAATAAAAATGTAAAAATGTGTGTTCTAAAACTTTTGAACTGTATTATACTGTCTACAGACTGTCTGTCAGACAGACTTACAGAACACACTTAGGCATGTTTCACAAGTTCTCTAGTGTGGTTTTCCGTAGCCTTTAAGAAACGTTAAAGGCTGTTACTGATTTCACCTTGATTTGTCAGCCATGCAAACAACTCCTTTTTGTGAACAGCAGCAATAAAAGTAAATAATTAACTTTTCTTGTTGTTCATGCAGCATCTGAAATGCATTTAATGCATTCTGTAATAAATTAGAGCAGGCTTGTGTACAGTTGTTCGCAGCATCAGATAACAGACTGAAGTCTTGGTTCCTCTATTTGTTTGACCAAGTTCCCTATGCAGTTTCTCTCTTCTCCTCCCCCCTTGCTCTCTGCTCTGACAGCAGCGTTTGTTTCATCACATAGGGAAGTTAGGTTCCAGCAAACAGAGAGACTTTCGATTAAGAGAGATATTTTCAGGCACAAACCTGACTGTTTCTTTTGTGCAAGTCATAGGTAAAAGAAGACTGATCAAAGCGGAAAAACAGAGGAACAGAGAAGTCAGCAGTTCTCATTGTTGGATAATTTGGTTGATATTATCCACTCCTCATGTTGACCTTTCTTTTAAAATGAAAACTTAGTTAACATGAGCACATTTTTAAGGTTTCATGTCAGATTTTTCTTTCTTTAGGTTCATAATTTTACTAAAAGACTAGAAGTGTAAAGGTTTTGTTTTGTCTTTTAAACCTTACATATCTTGGCCAATCATGATATGGCAAATCAATTTTAAACCAAAAAAGTTCTTTTTTCCTTTCTTCAGCACAGCTTTTTACCTTTCCTATGCAACAAACCAATCTTTACCTTGATTTTACCCTCTCTGGTGATAAATAAATTCAGAACACCCTCTATGTGCAAAAATCTTAACTAGTTAAACAAAAATAATTTTGGTAAAAGTGGGTTTTTGGCCTAAATTATCTCTTGATGATGACAATGGACATTAGGATAACAAAAGAAAGCAAACTAAACTAAACATACTACGTACTAAGCTATAGGCTATAATGTTTTGTAGCATTTTATTCTAAATTTTACAAGTTTATTTTAATAATAATTTATTATAAAGTGCATAGCAATAAATTCAATACATTTGTAGCCAAATATAAAGAAAGAAAGGGAGTTCCAACATACTCAGTCTATGAAAAAGGTTGGATGGTGGAAATGAGTTACATTCAATAAAAACAGACAAAGAAGACATGGAAAAGTGATGAAAAAGAGACTTGACACAGGTGATGTAGGTTTTGAGTTTGGAATGGAAGAATGAAAGAAAGTTTAAAGTTGCCTAGAATATTCAAAAATTGACCTGAGTCACTTTATTTTTTAATGTTATGGAAGTGACACATAATGTTTTATGTATATCCACAGTCATCCACTGTCAAGGCCTTTTTGATTGAAATGATTCATGAATATAATATTCTCTGATTTGATAAAGTTTTTTGGTGTTTTTCCAAAAACATGGAAAAATGGCTTAGGCCATTATTTTATTAGGGTGACCATGTAGACTTTACAGCTATTGCAAAATGGACCTGAATAGTATGCATGAGTTAATTTGGAGGCTATGAAGCCTCACATAAATATATACATAAATAATGTAGTTAAGGGGTGACACGGTGGTGCAGGGGTTAGCGCTGTTGCCTCACAGCAGGTCTCAGGTTCAAGACCTCCTTTGTCCTGGGTCTGGGACCTTTCTGTGTGGAGTTTGCATATTCTCCCCGTGTCTGCGTGGGTTTTCACCGGGTACTCCAGCTTCCTCCCACAGTCCAAAAACATGCTGAGGTTAATTGGCTCTAAATTGCCCATAGGTGTGAATGTGTGAGTGAATGGTGTGTGTGCCCCACAATAGGCTGGCGACCATCTGGGGTGTATCCCTGCCTCTCGCCGTAATGCACTAGGATTGGCTCCAGCAGACCCCTGCGACCCTAATGTGAAATAAGCGGGTATAGAAAATGAAATGAGATGAGATGTATTCAAGTATAAATTTGAGATACTTGTGCATTTTGTGCCACTTTATAGTTTTACTCCACTAAATTTTATTTTTCACTCTACTACATTTATCTGATATTTTACAGATTAAGAATTAGGAAATTCATAAAAGGAAGTTATAGGTTAAATTATCAGTACATAAATTCGCTTCAACTCAGTCAATAAAACAAATTAAAAGCTGCTTACATGTTAATGCAATATCTGTAATCCAAATAAGATCATGAAAATGGGCTGCACACCAGTCAAGAACAAAACAGAAGAATCACCTACTAAATAAAATGAATTTCCAGGCCTGTTTGACCTGGTGTTTCCTGTGTATGGCAATGTTTTGTTGAAATGACGCAGAAGTTGGAAATTAAATTGTATTGCTTTTTTCTACTTTTAATTTAGTTAAGTTAGCTTGTTGTGAAGGGCAGTACATTTTAGAATGTATTAAAAAACACAAGTATAATTCAATAACACATTAAAATCTCTCTCTCTCTCTCTCTCTCTCTCTATATATATATATATATATATATATATATATACATATATATATATATATAAACAGATAAAAACATGTAACATTTACACAGGGTCAGAATAATCTTTTTCAGTTTAGGGATTGATAACATTATCAATCGATCTACAGTATCACACGACAAGGTCATTGAAGGGCAATAGTAAAGATAATTTCACTTCTTTATTTTATGACTGTGTTTTCTGGTGCAGGTTCTGGTACCTTTAAGAAACCCATCATCCCAACTTCTTCGGTTTCTCACCTCAGTAACCACGTGGCCCCAACTCCACCACCTCAGACTGCACTTCCCAGTCTGCCGCCACGACATCCTGGAACCATGTAAATGTCACATTAATGCACACAAGTATGTTTACAAGTTGTGTATTCTCTGTAGAAACCACTGATTTGTATAAATGTGCCTTTCAGGATTCAGCAAGATGAGTGCTACGATGATGTTGATGAAGTGAAAAGCTCTCCTCCACCTCTACCGCCATCCACAGGTACACTAACAGTCACTTTATGATCAAATTTGAGAGTCATCTATGTATTTAGCTCAACATAAAGAGAGAAGAGGACTCTTTGAACACCTAACCACTTAAGCCCCAAGTCTATTTTTACGTTTCCTGCTCTAAATTATAATAAATATATCTCTAGCAAAATGATGAACTTAAACCTGGAATCGAAAGAAATCTCTAACATGTGAGGTGACTACAGAAGTGTCAGAATCAATTTATGTTGCTGTGACAGAGTAGATAGACTTTGAATTGTGCAAAAAAAGTATTTTACTAAAGATAAAAATACCTTATTCACAAATTAAAACAAGACCAAACTGACCCAAATCAGGAAATAAACAAACTTGAAATAAGCTAAATTATCTGCAATGCAAAGTTCAATGATTAAGAAAGTAAAGTAGTTAAATATAAAAACAATAAATCACATTTATTTATAGAGTACATATAAAAACAACTTGCAATTGATCAAAGTGCTTCACGTGTAATAATGAAACAAAATATATAGCAAAGCAACAAATGCTCAAAACATTTAAATTAATAATAAATTAAAATAAATACCAAAATAGTAATTTGTTGCACCCCTACTACTGATATCATATTAAACTATTTTCTTGTTGTATTGATGATGTGGATATCGATGATAGATATTGATACTGTAACAGTAACAATATGTTTTACTACAGATAAAATACATCATTTAGTGTTGTAGCTAAGGTTTTCTCATGCAATATATGAATAAAACTCAATGCTAGCCCTGTATCAGGGGGTTTGGGATTTTAACAGGTTAATTTAATTTTCATTTCTTATTTTTCTTCAGGTCATCCGAGTCAGAGGGCAAAGGTGAGATGTGCTGAATTCATTTGACTTCAAACACTCACAACTTGATGGAAATGAATATGTATGCCACCAAAAAGAGTGAAAAAAGTATAAGATGTACCTGAGGCACCTGAGGTAATTGCAGTTTTTAATGCTGTTTTCATTCATGTCTTCTCTGCCCAGGAAGAGATTGATGATGATGATGGTGATGGAGAGATGTATGAAGATCTTGATGAAAGATGGTGAGCTTGTATTTCCTCACTGTCCTGTCTTTAAAACGAGTATTGATTCTGAGTCATGTCTAAACCTGAATGGACTAGTGGAGGTATTATTTACAAACTAGAACAATGTGCTACTCACTGATTTTAATATTGACAGTTTCATTTCTCCCTGCATGGAGCTTGTTCACAAGATATTGATATTTATGTATACTTCTATTTCTGTCTCCTTCATCAAATGATAAAAATTAAAGTTGTAACCTGTGTTTCATAGCCTGCATTTGTTTACCCATTAGTTTATCTCTCCTTATCATTGCCAATTCTTTTATGTTGTCTCCCTCTCTCTCTTAAGGGAAGCGGCTGAACAAAAACAAGAAAAGAAAAAAGAAAAAGAAGAGAAGGAGGAGAAAAAACGGCTAGAAGCTGAAAAGAAGGAGCAGAAGGAGCGAGACAAGAAGGAACAAGAAGCCAGAAAAAAATTCAAAGTGAGTAGACAAGATTGGAATCATGGCCAAATGTCAACCTATATAACCTACTGAGACCCAGAAAAAAAAAGTGTATTGTATTGTGTTTGGCTGTGTGTGTGTGTGTTAGTTGGTTGGCCCTATGGAGACCATCCACCAAGGAAAGGCTTGTGTGGACTGCAAAGGCAGCAAAACAGACCTCGCTCTGAAGCAGGGAGACTGCCTCGACATCATACGTGTCCATGGCAACCCAGAAGGGAAATGGTTGGGGCGGACGAAGGATGGATCTAGTAAGTTTAAACAGCCCTAGTAAAGCGTTAAAAATAAACCCCTAGGGACATGTTTTCATTCTGGTACCTGTCAGTCATAAAGTAAACACTTTAGAGATTAAGAAAAATCTCCAAATGTTTTCATTCAGTGTACAGCATTTTAGTACTCACATGTACTTAAAAATATACATGCATTTTTTAAATCTTTAGCTAATCTTTGTTACTTCTGTCCCAAAATCAAGTCAAGATGTCTTCAAACCTTAAAAATAACCAGTCTATTGAATTGTTTGGATTTTGCAGAAAATGTGTTTATAGTCTCTATAGTTTGATGAAGTGGTATGCCAGTTTCTTTTAAAGTTCATGTTCGGATTTTGGGGTGAAGGGTTAAAAATAAACCCCATGGGACATTTTTTTCCATCCTGTTACTTTGTCAGAATCTCAAAATAAACACTTAGACATAGACACAGATTAAAAATTCATTATGTGCTCGTTGACCCGTTTCCTTCTAGATTACATATCTACTATCATTATTCTTATTAGTATATATTTACTTTATTTTCTTCACTTACCTTACCTATATATCAGTGGCAATTTGTGATCTTTCAAACAGGGGAAGCTCATATTTGCCGTACATCATAAACATGTTATTTACAGACATCCCAAGTTCCAAAAAGTCATTTCAGGGAGATGTTTGTCATTTATCGAGATGTTTACTGGAACTTCTGGGAGACTTGGCCCAATGTTAGCATTGTTAGCCATCATGATGCTAGCTGGTCACTTGGACCTAGCCGAGTATGATTGCACTATCGAACAAAAAGGTAATTAAAACTAGAACAATAACAATTGATTTATTTACAGTGTAAGAGTGAATTATTTCACTCTGGAAAGGCCAACAAATAGTCTCTGTTTGTCATTTGACTTCACATGGAAAATCCGCGATGGGACTGAAATCATGCAGCTGAGGTGACGTCATGCAGACAAGTCTCCCGGAAGTTCTTGAGAGTGGCTCCGTGATGCCCGTGAGTTGGGTAAAATATCCCGGATTTTATACTATGCGAGTGTTTTTTTATAAATATGCAACGCGAGTGAGAGCATGCAAGCAAAACAGTAACTCGTGAATTATACATGGATCGCTTCGATTCAATTGCGCAGGCACGCGAGCGAGCGAGAGAGACGCAATCGGTTAACATCTCCATGAAATGTGACTTTGGAACCTGGGGTGGTGTCTGCCTTATATAGTTTTGAAACCTGTCAGTCAAACTACATTCTGCTTTTCCTCCTATCACCATGCATCACCACTACATTCTGATTTTCCTCCATTCACCATGCGGACGCTCAGCGTCCAGGCCCCACCCACACTCCATTGACTCCCAGAGACGCTCAGTGTCCGGGCGGGCTCTAATTTTCAGCATTTATCCAATGGGCGCCAAGTTTCGAGGCGATGAAAAAAAAGCCCCATTCACTCTCAGAGACGCTCAGCGTCTATGGGGAAATGCATTGACCAGAGACCAGGAGGCGGTATGGGAATGTACGGACATGTAATTTATTTATTTATGATAAGTAGCTGATTCTGAAGAACTTGTCTTCAAGATGAACATGTTTTAACAGATTTATAGTCAATAAAATGTTAATACAGCTGCACACATTTGGCCATTTATTTTTTGACAGCGCAGGGGAAGTTCAGCTTCCCTTGTAGTCTTAAAGAAATCGCCACTGACTATATATACATACACTCATCTTTCTGTTATTTCATCTTTATACTAGTTAAAGTCAATGATACAATCCTAAATATGGACAAATCAATCAAATCAATATTTCTCTTTGTTTCTAATAGTTGGTTATGTGAAGACCACTTCAGTGGAAATTGACTTTAACACTCTGAAGAATCGCCAAGGTCAGCAGCAGGAATACGAACCCGACGTTTATGATGACATCGATGTAGCCTCTGATGCTAACAGGTACCAGGACATTATATATTCTTCCTCGGCATCAACAAGGGCAGTGAAAAGTACTTCCAACAGTTTTTGTCAATTAAAATTCGATTCGCTTTACTGGCCTCACAAATTTGGCATTTGCCTTGCTAAAACCTCTAATATACATGGAAATGCATATTAATATTAAATGAAGAAGACATTTAATAAAAGTACTTACAATTAAAGGTGCAGTAACAATTTCAAAATCTGTATGAGTTAGTGTCATTAAATAACACAAAAGCACATGTTGATATAAGTTGTAAAACTGTCATTTGGATTGATTGTGATACTTAATACTACAGTATGTCTGTTTTGTACCAGGATTGACCTAAAGTCTTAAACTGAATTGATTCAAGTTAGTTTATTCAATAACGTCTAGACCAGCTGAATTCATAGCTCACTTAATGGATTGACACTGTTAGTGAAAAAATAGGTGGGAACTGTATTTCTTCAACATTGTCGCCTCATAACAAAAGACATTTTACTATATTATCCTGCTTAAGTGTTTATATCACAAATTATCTCTGTTCTCTCTCTACAGTGAGATCAAAAGACCAGGAGGTATTCTTTAAATTTAATCTCTCTCTCTCTCTCTCTCTCTCTCTCTCTCTCTCTATATATATATATATATATATATATATATATATATATATATATATACACTCACCGGCCACTTTATTAGGTACACGTGTCCAACTGCTTGTTAACACTTAATTTGAAATCAGCCAATCACATGGCGGCAACTCAGTGCATTTAGGCATGTAGACTTGGTCAAGACAATCTCCTGCAGTTCAAACCGAGCATCAGTATGGGGAAGAAAGGTGATTTGAGTGACTTTGAACGTGGCATGGTTGTTGGTGCCAGAAGGGCTGGTCTGAGTATTTCAGAAACTGCTAATCTACTGGGATTTTCACGCACAACCATCTCTAGGGTTCACAGAGAATGGTCCGAAAAAGAAAAAATATCCAGTGAGCGGCAGTTCTGTGGGCGGAAATGCCTTGTTGATGCCAGAGGTCAGAGGAGAATGGCCAGACTGGTTCGAGCTGATAGAAAGGCAACAGTGACTCAAATAACCACCCGTTACAACCAAGGTAGGCAGAAGAGCATCTCTGAACGCACAGTACGTCGAACTTTGAGGCAGATGGGCTACAGCAGCAGAAGACCACACCGGGTGCCACTCCTTTCAGCTAAGAACAGGAAACTGAGGCTACAATTTGCACAAGCTCGTCGAAATTGGACAATAGAAGATTGGAAAAACGTTGCTTGGTCTGATGAGTCTCCATTTCTGCTGCGACATTCGGATGATAGGGTCAGAATTTGGCGTCAACAACATGAAAGCATGGATCCATCCTGCCTTGTATCAACGGTTCAGGCTGCTGGTGGTGGTGTAATGGGGTGGGGAATATTTTCTTGGCACTCTTTGGGCCCCTTGGTACCAAATAAGCATCGTTGCAACGCCACAGCCTACCTGGGTATTGTTGCTGACTATGTCCATCCCTTTATGACCACAATGTACCCAACTTCTGATGGCTACTTTCAGCAGGATAATGCGCCATGTCATAAAGCTGGAATCATCTCAGACTGGTTTCTTGAACATGACAATGAGTTTACTGTACTCAAATGGCCTCCACAGTCACCAGATCTCAATCCAATAGAGCATCTTTGGGATGTGGTGGAACGGGAGATTCGCATCATGGATGTGCAGCCAACAAATCTGCGTCAACTGTGTGATGCCATCATGTCAATATGGACCAAACTCTCTGAGGAAGGCTTCCAGCACCTTGTTGAATCTATGCCACGAAGAATTGAGGCAGTTCTGAAGGCAAAAGGGGGTCCAACCCATTACTAGCATGGTGTACCTCATAAAGTGGCCGGTGAGTGTATGTATATATATATATATATATATATATATATATATATATATATATATATATCTTATTAAGATATTCATTCACATTCTGTTGATGTCAAGTTGTTTTGAGGAGATAAACCATGCTACTATTGCATTTTTGTGGTTGTCTTGTAGTGGTTCTACCACCGATGCCAGGAGAGGATGGAGAAATTTATGATGATGTGGTTGATCCAAACCTGGAAGTTAGGTGGGAACTGATGGATGAATGGATTTTTGTTTCCCACATGGAAAGAACCTATATGAGGATATATGTGCATATATGAAACCTATATGCAGTTTATCTGCACATATATGCTGCATATGTACATCAAATCCTACATATATGCATATACAGGTGCATATAAGTACATATAATATAGCCAATTTTATATATGTCACATAAAATAAAAACCTACATGTTTTAAATATAGGTTCATTCCATGTGGGTTTACAGGTGGGTAAATAGTGAGTGTAATAGTAGAATCTAACTAATTCTAAACAAAAAACATTGTATGCTGAATAGAGAAGAGCACACAGAAAATATTCTGAAGTGAAACAGAAAAAGAAATACAGGTTTTCTCATCCCTGGTTGGCTCTTCAGTCCCGTGGATGCTGAGTCTTCTCCTGTGAAGCCACGTGGCTTCCTGTGGATGTTTGACCGGAACAGACGTTCTGCCAGCACTAAAGTGTAAAATACACTCAGTAGTAAGACTGATCACAGATCTACTTTCCACTGTTGTTAATCCTTAATCTTCCAGCCATCAATCCCTTTTCAATGACTAAACACTTCCTCTTGGATGAAGTTGCCTTTGAATATTGATTGAGCATCACATCAGGTACCTCACTTCTTTCTGAATAACACTGAAGGATCTTGATTTGCAATGTAAGCATTGCATGAACAATCTGAGTGGCTGGAATCTAACTGTGATGCTTCTGCAAGTCCAATCTAACACTAACTGTGTGTGATTTTACTAATCTTTATGATTTGCATGCCTGTTATTTATGCATGATCATCTGAAAATCAAGGCATCATCTGCCAACTCGTAACGTTTTAACAAGCACGATGTACTAATTAAACTGTAAAATTATTATTTTAAATGTGGTTGTAGATTTGATTATATTCTAATGATATAAATTATGTAAAATCTAAATAATGTTTCTTCTGTTGTGCCAGAGTGCCTCCACCCAGCCAGTTTACTGCAGAATCAGGTATCACTGATATTTTTATGAAAATGGATATGTTTTTGGTGTATTAACTTGTCAGATTAAATGAGATCCATTTTATTTCAAATAAGACAGTATTGTAGATTATTAAAATGGCAATTAAGGCAGTAGTTGACAACTAATGAATAAATTGATTCATTATTGCAGCTTAATACTTTACAGCTGATAATTTATTATTTGCTAATCTGATTAAATGCGTCCCTTCTAAATTCATGCTAATATCAGGTGTCTGACAGTTAAGGATTCAACCTCTCTAACTTATTTCATGTGTTACCACAGATCAGCCAGCAGCAGCAATCGATGAGGACATATATGATGATGTCGACTCGCAAACTGTCCCTCCTCTTCCTCCCCTGAGCAGGTGCAATTGCAACAATCTTTAAAACAAACTATCATCATGGCAGCAGCATCCGTCTGTTTATATCCATGACTTGTCAGAATTGTCAAATATGTATGTTCATTTTTCTGTCCAGCATTCCTACCCAGAAAGGCAAATGTAAGGCTGAAGAGGACCCAAAGAAGCAGAAAAAGTTTGAGAAAGAGGAGAAGGAATTCAGAAAAAAGTTTAAAGTTTGTCTCTCTAATATTTATCTAAACAAATCTCTAAATGTTGCCAAGATCACAGACTTGTTAATACAATTCAACAGCACACTTTAGTTAGTTTTAGACCAAATGTGCCACCAATTATATAAACTTAAAAAACATATTTGCAGTCACAAACATAACAAATGAGGAGGTTATTTTCTTTTCTTTCAGTATGATGGGGAAATACAGGTGTTGTATGAGGTGAATGTCATCCCCACACTTACTAATAAGAAGTGGAATGGGAAAGAACTGCCAGTGAAAGCAGGGGAGAAACTCAGTGTCATCGTTAAAGCCGTGGACAACAAACTGATCTGTCGGAATGAGGAGGGCAAGTGTGAGTGCCCCACTGTGTTTGATACCACAAACGTATAGTGCGTATAAAAAGTCCTGTTGATGGATTTTTGTTATTCAAAAAAAACAAACAAATGACACCAAGATAAATCATTTCACAGCTTTTTCCACCTTTACTGTGACCTGTACAACTCAAGTGGAAAAAAAGTAACTGAAACCTTTACCGGACAAAAATAAACAATGAGAAACTTGATTATGAGAAACATAATTATACAAACTAATACTTTGTTGCAGCATCTTTGGCTTTTGTTACAGCACTCAGTCTTTTTGGGTAGGAGTCTATCGGAGTGGCACATGTTGATGTAGCAATATTTGGACGCAATTCTTTGCACAACTGCTCCAAATCTGACAGACTGTGAGGGTATCTGCTGTGCACAGCTCTCTTCAGATACCCACCTTCCATCGGATTCAGGACTGGAGTCTGGCTGAGCCGTTCCAAAACCTCACTCCTATTCTGGTGTAGCCATTCTTTTGTTAATTAAGATGTGTGCTTTGGTTAAGCTTTCTAAATGAAACCCAAAGGTTTTGTGCCAACACTGACTGGTATTTGGAACTGTTCATAATTCCCTCCACCCTGACCAAGGCCATTTTAGCCAATCATCTTTTTGCAAAATGAAGTTTGAATGTTCACCCTACTCCAAAAGCCCAATTTTCAGCTATTCTTGAACCTCATTCAAATGCTTTCAGCCTCTTGGCAGCCTCCTTGACCATTTTTCTTCTTGTCTCATCAATTTTGGGCGGACATCCTATTCTTGGTAATGCCACTATTGTGCCCTGTATTCTCCACTTGATGATGACTGTTTACATTGTGTTCAGTGGTATATTTAATTCCTTGGAAATTCTCTTGCCTCCTTCACTTGACTGGTATATTTGAAGAATGAGATCCCTCTGATGTGTTGGAAGCTCTCTGTAAACCATGGTTTGTGCTGAAAGATGTGGCTACAAAAATGTCAGGAAAAGCTATTTGAACAGCTGAACTTTATTTGGGGTTAATCAGAAGCACTTTAAATGACAGGTGTCGTGTGTGCTGACTCCAATTTAACATTTGATTGTAATTGTTTATTTATATGTTGTTTATTTTTACTTCACCTCTCTGAAAGATTTCAGTTTATTTTTCAATTGTGTTGTCCAAGTTATAGGTCACATTAAAGGTGGGAAAAGTTGTGAAATTTTTTATCTTGGTGTAATTTTTTTTTTTTTTACATCAGACAAACCTGGAATTTTAACAGGGGCTTTTTATATCCTTAATAACTTATAAATACATGTATTCAAGATTCTCACGCTATTGATCCTGTTTTTAAAACCTCTGTCTGTCTCTTTTTTGTTTTGTTGTTTTTAGTCGGTTATGTTTCGACCAGCTACATTGCAACAGAGTAAGCACCACAAACATCTACAATTTAATACACAGGAAACTAAACCTATGCTAACTAATTATTTTGTTTGTTTATAGCGATGGAGATATCTATGATGATATTGGAGATGGTGAGTTTTTAAGCTCTACTATATATTTTTTCATAAATGGATATCCACAGTCACCATTCATAATTGACTTTACCATTTTAATCAATATTATATCTTCTTTTCAGATTGCATCTATGACAATGACTGAGAAACATTTCGCTACAGGTTTATTGTTTTACATTGATATTGTTCATGTTATTTATTAGGTTTATTAATGGAATTCATTGCTCATTGCTTTAAGTCAGCCTGATAGCTAGAATAAATTGTAATTTTTCACTTCATTATTATCCATACTTAATATTTGAATTGCTGAAAAAAAACAGACATCCTGGCAGTGATTCAGGAATTTAGGACCAGGCTAACTTTAAATCATTCGAACAATGTGATCCATTAAAATTTTGTTTCTTCAAAAAAACAAAAAAAAGAAAAAGAAAAGAAAACAAACACAATTTAAAGTGGCTAAGGCATTTTCAGCATCTCAGCAAAGTGGTAAAAAACAACAGTATTTACAGATTTCTGCTTTTATGTTCTTTTATATTTCCACAGCACTGCTTCTAGTGTGTTTTCCAATCTTAGAATAGCACCAACTTTAAATGATAATTGTAAACATTGCTTGTGATTTTGTTTTTAAATGCATAACATTATATGATACTGTATGTATATTGCATTACTATGTTTAAACTGGAATGTTAAAAGCTCCTGTGCTAAACTGAAATACTGTACTCAATTTTTATTTTTTTTGAAAAAACAAAAAGGCATTTAATTTCCTCTTCAGATCTATGTTTGTTCTGCTCACGTTCCATAAGTATAAACTCATACATACGTGCATAATGCAGTGTGGTTTGAGTCTGTTTGTCCGTCTGTGTACATGTTTATGATTTGTGCTGCTAAATGGCTAAAAGACAACTATCCATATGTCCATTTTCTGAGTCTTCTGAGATTTTTTGATAAAAGTGAGTTTTTGGCCTGAAACATGCCTTAATGATGCTGCCACATCTGGTAAAATCACCTTAATTTCAAATTGAAAGGATCATACTCTTAATGTCTGATAGGATAATGGATATACTTTAATAATAATTTAATATAAAGCACTATGCATATCAGTAAATCCAATAAATATATAGCCAAATATAAAGTAAGTTCCAGGATCTTCAGTCCATTAAACACATCATCACTTCATTGAAAATTTGCCACCTCAGGTTTCAAAAAGTCATCAAAACTGGATGTTGGAAATTACATTCAATAAAAACAGACAAAGAAGACCTGGGAAAGTAGAAAAAGGGGAATTGCCCCCTGACCAATTTGATTTGCCTGACATTGTTTAATTTACTCCAGGTAATGAGTGAGTTTGAGTTTGCACTATGGAATGAAAGGACAGTGTATGCCAGGTTTAATGTTGCCTAAAGTCACACACTAGAATGTTCATGGCCTGAGTCACTTTATTCCTTAATGTTATGTAAATGACACACAACGTTCTCTGTATGTCCACAGTCATCCACTGTCAAGGCCCTTTTGAGTGAAATGATTAGTAAATATAATATTCTCTGTTTTTGTGTTTTCCTAACGACTTGAAAAAATAACTTATTTTTATAGGGTGATATTACCGAATTGCATCTCCTCATGACATGTAAGTGTGTTAGCATTCTCTGTGCAGAGTCAGTAAAATGTTTTCATTACCATCTAGTGGAAGCCATCAGGAACTACAACAGAAAATCATATTGTCACTTGGATTTCAGTTAGTTTGCTATCAAATAATTTGCAACAGTGCATGTAATGTGCAAATGAAGAATTACATGTTTGGCCTAGGCAGCTTCTCATACAACAATGCTTTAGAGATAAGACCTAATAACAATGTTTGGTGTACTTACCCCATATTACTTATGTTACACTGATACCTGCATCCACAGATTCACCACACTGAGTCAGGTAAGATGAGAGGCAGATATGACAACATGTCTTGAGACTGGGAGCACAAGAAATTGACTAAATTAGTGTCATATGAGCATCATAAATTGATTCAGAGTTGCCACTATGCACAGAACATACAAAATAAATCGTGCCCAAAACAGGACCAAAAAGTACTAGGGCTAAGAAAATTATCATTTACATTCACAATTAGCTTGCACATTGTGCTCAAAGTGTCAAACATTAGTAAACAACCTTTTAGTTGTTATTTACAGCAGCCATACTGACATTAGTTCACCTTCATTTGGATTTGGGAAATCATTTGAGGTCAAGCCCTCATTTACAATGATGCTGAATGTACAACAATGGAATATTACAATACAATAAAACAGCAGGAAACAAAACCAAAAATAAAAGTTTTTAAACAGTTATTTTAAAAAGGTAAACACAGGTGTTACTAGTAATACTGATTAGGTTTTAAATAGTTCCATTTAGTGTTAGCAAGCCTTTCAATCTTAATTAGTATCATTGGTAACCTATTTTACGTTGTACCTGCCATTTAAAGCCAATAAGGCTGTCGTGAAAAAGTTATATTCTGAAATTGTATTTGTGTATTCCGTTGCTTTAGTCCAGTTTACTGTTTCCACCAAATCACAAAACTAAGAAAGACAAAAATGGAAATGTTTAAACTCCATTAAATATTAAAGAAGTTCAAACATGCCCATTTAGTCTTTTATTGTTAATACTTACGCAATAGTATGACGTTTCTCGAAATATTGTGATTTTATTAATATTTAATTATTAGTACTTATTTAATATTGTGACTTTTTTCTTTCGAAATATTATAATTTTATACAGTTAAAATTATAAATGTACTTCCTGGCGTAATCTCAACAAATACTTTACCACAAACCAATGAAGAAGAAAGAAAAATAACTACTTCCGCTGTGCTCTTACGTCACTTCCTCCTTCATCATGCTACCTCCGGTTGCAGTGTCCCCGCTTATCAAGGTAAAACAAATTAGTTAAAGATTGTTTAAAATGTGTTTTTACTTAAAGGCTTAAATAAAGAGCATTAAGTTATATCTTCAGGACACTTAAAACTTGGATCATTCACCGAACTGGTCTTTATCGTCGGTCATTGTGTTAGCATGCTAGCTGCTGTTTGCTATCAATGACATTGAGACAAATTACAGGTGAATCAATCCCCCAAGAAAACAGTTGGAAAATCTGCAGTTTCTTCCACATCTACCTGATGCGGATCTGTTAACCTTAATAAATTGGCATTGAGCGCAATATGTTTTACTTTTCAGTCGACAACTCGTTAATTATCCAGCTGAAAGGTCAGAAACACCGAGGCAGCATGGTTCGTGTGCAGCTTAAACAGGACTCAGCTGATTTGTATTAAAGACTGAAAAGTAGGAAAAGGCTAAAATTATAGATTTTCAACCATAGTTGTTCCACCAGATAACTGAGTTACATTTCTTTCTTTATTTCAGACGGCCAGGTGGTCCGCCCTGCTGCTGGGTGTGTTCTATGGCAGGCAGAGGTTAAGTAAGTCCCTGCTTTAAGGTTTCAGCCTTTCGTGTGTGTGCGTGGGGGAGGGTGTCATCAAAGTATCTCCTGACAAAGAATGCCTTTTTTGACATAATGGGACATGCTTACAAATTACTCTAACAGGTGCAGCTGCAGGTGATCCCAGACCCCATAGTTAACACCTAGAACGCCTCAAAGCCTTAATCTTATTGTCTGTTTGTAAATTAAACCCATTATTGTCTATATTGTTTACTTACATAATATGACTAGTAAGGGAATGTACTGTGACAGTAAATGGGCACTTTGAGTATATCATGCCGATCCTGTTTTTGGTAGCCTGGCTATTGTGGTGCTACTTAAGTTGTGCAAACTGAACATATAGACTAATATATTTAACCGTATTGCCTTATGCCTATTGGACTACATTTTAAGACCTTTTAAAAAAGGTCCTTTCTTTGTGTAGGGTGTTTGTTTTGAAGTAATGAGTTGTGTTCTTGTTCAGATTACCTAAAACCCATTGGTGAGGAGGAGAGGAGGACTGAAGAAGCAGAGAAAAAGGCCAGAGAAGAGAGAGAGCGCATCCTGAAAGAGGAGGCGGAAGGTAAAGGTCACCATACTCTCTACTAGTCTGTCACACAAGCATGTTGTTTATCCCAAAAGAAAATCTCATTTATATATTTTCTTCTTGTGCTCTCTTCTTTGCAGCCAATAGTGAAACCATCCTCAAATGATCAATCTCTGGTCCTGAATTATATTCCAAACCTAATAAAAACACATTTTTCATGTAACCATTGAAATGTTGGGTTTTTATTTATGCATTTTCTGAGAGTTGATTGTTATACTTCAAACCAGTTAATATCATCTAATTAAGGAAGTATCATTTTTAAAGCAATTGTCTGTGCTATTCTTTGTGTGCAGTTTATTAGCTGAAAGCAAAAAAGGAACAAACTTTACATTTTGTGACTACAACAGGTGTGTGTGTTTGTGTGTAGTATTTGTGTACCTGTCCTTCATTAGGAGATGAGCCTGGGAGAAGAGCATGGTTGTAATCCTGGCCTCATTTAGCAACAATCCGAGGATTGGGGTCATGGGCCAGTAGTAGAAAGTGCAGTGTGGACAGAAGTGTTCCCTCAATGCTCATTACGATTAAGATTAAGATTTCTTTATTGTAATTTCTCAGTACTTGCATACATTGAAACAAAACCCTGAGCCCATGGTCCACTCAGTCACTGTGGTGTTCAGCGGTTATCAAACTTGTGTGTTATATTTTTGCGCATTAAATATGTTCTGCATTTTAACATTATACAATGAAGGCAAAATCACTTTTCTAGAGACTATATGAATCCAGATGAGGTTTTTGTGTATATACTGTTGCAGTATATAACATGCTAAACCCAATATTTGTCTTTACTTGGGTCCAATAATATAAGATATAATAAATACATTTTTGTTTCTTTGTAAAAAAAAAAAAGTATGCAGAAATAATTCACCCATTTACCTCTATTAAAAATACATTTGCTTTATTTGGGTCATTGTGTACACATGGAGCACATGAGGAGGTAAGCTTTAAAATACTGTCCATGAAGTCATTAAGTCTATTTAAAAACATGGGTACATCCACTGTTAAGATTTAGACCTGATATAACACAATCATCTTTGATAAACCTGTTTCTTCTTCCTATATGTGGAGTACTCTTACACCAGTAAATTGAGACAAGCACAATAAAATCATATTTCAGTAAATGAGGTGAATAAGAAATTACTTGGACTCATTTTTGCAGTCCACTTGAATCTCAGTAAATTACTAAATTACAATATAAGCATCTGTATTTCAACTAAAAATGTTTGTTTTTTAATATTTACAAGGATGGAATGTACAAGACCACAAGTCCTTCCAAGAAGCTGAATGACTCCTTTTGTGCTGTCTCGGACAGCTTTTGTTCCCTTGTCGCCTTCAAGGCCCGTTTTCAAGGACTGTTGGAAGCTCAGTTGTCCAACAGTCCGAGGTTTTCAATATTTCCTAAAGATGTTTTCAGTTCCCTCTGATATCAAAAACAAATGATGGGGTCCACTGCAGGGGTGAATTTCCACACGGACATCAATGTAGTACAGCTTATTTTCTGTTTCGTTTGCAGCAGTTTAAAAGAGTTTGTTAATCCTGCTCCTATATTAATAATCATTCAGTAATAATAACCACTCTTATATAACCTGAATCAATCAGTCTTATCTAATATTACAGATAAGCACTGGATGTGAAGTTGTTCTTACAATATAAAACATTTGTAAAATATATCTGAGGCTACTCTCACACATATGTACAGTATAAAGGCATCATGAAGAAGCATCTAAAAGCTTGTTTGTGCACATCAAACTTGAATCTAATTTGTTGCATTGATAATAATTCATAAGAAGTAACTATGCTTACTCTAGCAGCACTGAACATCTACCTTTGGCTCTCTGCTGTGAAGTAAACAGACTCTCATTTGTAAATAGTAATTGACTGGAAGGAGTGAACATCACAAACTTTTTGGAATACAATTAATTCACTAATAAAAGTATGATATATTTCAATACTTTCAATACTAGCATAAAGTAAATTTTACTATAATGCACAATATACAGCAAAATAAAAGTGAACATTTTGTATCATCTACAGATTCTTGAGCATAAAAATAATCACTTGTCTGTTTAAAAAGAAAACTGCATGTTGAATTGTATATATACTGTACATATTATAAACTACATGAATGTATTTACAGGTTGACACTCACTGTGTTTAATATCTACATTATTTCTGCAAAACAATATATATAAAAGGTTGTAGCCATGTCTACATTTGAGAGACATGATTCACAACAAGCAACCACTTATATACACACGTGTATGTCCACACATACACCCGCTGTATCTACTGTACATGAGTCCTCAGAAGGGAACGATGAGAGAAACCTGAAACACCAAAAAAATCACCTTGACTCTCAATTATGTGATGTTTTCCCTGTTGTGTCCCTTGATGATAACAAAGGATTCTTTCTTTCTTCTGTTTTTTTCCTTTCTGATCGGCGGCTGTTTTACTGAAGAAAGACCACCGGGCTGTAGGCAATCTGTCAGTATGTGCACAGCTCTGAGATGTTTTAACACACTGAGCAGGTCTTGGAGCCTGCAGCTGCTGTGGTGGGGCCATTAGCAGCTGCTCAACAGAGAAAATGACAGACAAAAAATATATATATATGTGAATTAGACACACAAATATGCATTTTTTTTATTTTTAGATTCTCTTCAATCTTCTCACTTCACCTTTAGTGTTATTTTCTGGTGGTTTTGGAGCCGCTTCCTCCAAAGCTTTGAGTTTAGTCTCGTACTCTTCCTTTTTAGCATTCCACTCCTTCCTGTTGTTCAAGATACCATCCAGCATGGGTTGGATTTGTGGGTGGAAACGGGAGAACTCCTGCCATAAGATAGAAGATGCAAAACAGAGCATGTTGTTCATTTTTAGTTGATGCACCATTAAAATAATAATACAGGCTTTAATACTGTCAGCCAAACCTTTGCAACAAAAAATAGTAAAAGGAAACATAGTAACAATGGATTTAATTAACCTAAACTGAAAAGGAACCCTGTACTTAGTACAATATTGAACATTACCTTGTAGACAAACGTGCAGACAAAGTCAATGAAACCACATTGTAGCTTGGGAAGCTCTGCTGCCTTGTTCCTGTCCATCATGGGCTGGTAGGGGGGACAGAAACAGTTTTGATGCTCAAAAACATCATATTACCATTCTGGAGAATGCATAATAGTAGCAGTGATTGCTTAAAGTTATTGGGAGTTGTCAGGCTTTAGCTAGTAGTGCAGTGAATAAGTAAATAAGTGTTGCTCAATGCAGACCAGGGGAAATGATGTGCCATCAGTTCAGTTCTGTTTTTGTTACTTGAAACTTGCATTAACCCATTGAAGGCCAATTCTTTTTTTATGTTTCCATGCATAAAAATCTACATATCTATTTTGTATTCTGCACTTTTAGTGACTTGCACAAATATTCCTATAAACAAAAATGTCCTTCGCAAGTACAAAAAACTTTTTGGGGGGTTATTATACAGACTTGAATAATTAAATAGATACTACATACATATCAGGATTGAAAATCATATTAATTTAAAGAAAGTAACCTCTTTCTAGGAGGGTTTGTCTTTGTTAGCATGTTATCATGTTAACATCAAAAAACTGTATAAGTAACATTTAGATATTTTTGGAGTATAAAATGATAGATATAGACATTGGTAACTACTTACTGGATGATTAAATCAATCAATCAATCACTTTTCTCTTAATAGATCAAGACTGAATAGTTATCACATCATTTCCTCTGGTGAGTTTTTGCCATTCTTTATTTTTTTGAAAAAACAAACAAAAAGTGAATGCTTCGGTTTTTGTAACTCCACAGATACATTCAGTAATTTTCTTATACTGACCCTTTATGTAGCATATTTTCACACAGACACTAAATAAATAGTAAAAAAAAAAACAAACAGTTACTACATCAAGGTGTTAACTCACAATGGGTTGTTGCTCAAGTACTGTTCTCTCCAGGTCACCCTGCTCCCAAAACTCTGCTGCTACAGACAAGGCAACCTGAAAGATGCACAAAAAACACACATGGTCATCATGGAGAGATTTCACAAAAACACGGTTAAGACGCTAGAAGATATTCAGAACGCAATCATGTCACAGATGTGATTTGTGTAGTTTTGTTGTACTTCGCACCTTGCTCTGTACCTCCCAAGGTTTGGTGATAGCAGACAAGTCACACGCAGTCATCATCATTGCCCTGAAACAGAAAGGATTCAGAGGATCAGAGGAATGTAAAAGGAACAGAGTACGGCATGCATGCTGCTCGTTGTACTCACATGAGAATCTCTTTCCTGGTTGTTTCTAGAGACATGAAGTCGACCCATTTCTTTTCATCCTCATATGTGTGTGAAAGGTCCACGATCTTCTGAAACATGGTCCTTTTCCTACAAAGGTATGAGGAGGGGATCTGTTTTACTATTTATGATTTATTTACTGAAGAGAAAGACTAAAATGAGGGGATAAACAAGTAAGTATGTAAATGAGAGATTGTGCTGACTTGAAATAAAGAGCCAGGTCAGTGGCGATGATTGCAATGTCCATGAGATGAATCACATGCTCTGACTGTCGCCTGTTAAGGTTCTGGTAGATATTCAGTGACTGCAGATGAGATAGGACAAAGAAGGCGTTTCAGCCATAAACTTGAGAGATGCACATGTTAGAAATCCTCTATTTAATCAATATATGAGATACAAATGCCACTAAAGGACTTGTCCCTGTGGGAAGTAAAAGTGTCTCTGGACATAAATCATTCTCTATTTAAACTTCATGCTCACCTCATCGTTCAAGAGGAACTTTCCAAACTCTAGATGATGTCGTTCCAGGATGGAGGAGCCATGCAGTTTGGCCAGAGGGTTACCTGACCTGTTTGCAAAAATAAAATCCCTCAGATTTATATCAGATGGATTAAACATGAGATTAAGGCTTTGTTGTTGACAATGTTTTTAGCTGCTGGTTTTGGTCGCTGCTCATGTTATAATAGTTTTAGAATTTCCATGGTAGATAATCCACTTAGAAACAGAATGAAGTTTAGGCTGACAAACAATCTTGTTGGTAAGCCATATTTCTGTTACCTCAACGCTCGAATGCACTTGAATGCATCATTAAATGCTATTATTTATTCCCTTTCAGCTGCATCACCACATAAAAGTCTTTGTAAGTTGAATATCAGGCTGTGCTAAAATCTATTGAAGAAAATGGCAACCTGGCAGTTTGTATGAAAACAAAACAAAAAAAAAACATTTATAGTCATTAAAATTGCAGACAGAAAGCTCCTTGGCAATTCATACAGGTAGAGCGTATATATACCAGCATACAATTATTATGCAGCATTATCATGCCACTACAGATGTAATAGTTTGATTATTGTACATCTCTGAAGGGGACTGGTTTTCTCTATAGCATGAGTCTCCAATCTTGGTCCTTGGGAGCTACTGTGGGTGCAGGTTTTTGTTCCAACCAAGCAATAATACACCAGATTATGCTAATCAACCACCTTGGTTGATGGTCAGTAGGTCTCTAGAACCTGGGGTGGAGACCCATATTCTATATGACTATATGATTTTTATACTCTATACTATAAATTTATAGAAAAAGACATTTCTAAATTCCCAACAGCACTTACTTGACCTGGTACAAGTTGTTGGTGCCTCTGTGGTCAATATCATGACAGAAGCCTGCAGTTATCATGGCCATCACCTCCAAGTCGGTGTAGTATCGCTTCAACATTCCTGTCTGAGCAGTTCAAAACACAGAAGATGCACAGAATCCATAACATGGTACTTTAGGCTGCAATAAAGAACCTTGACTTGAAAAAACACACAAAATTATACCGTTAGGAGCGTGAACATGGTCTGTCCCACATTGAAGCCATGACGCCAGTTGTGGTACGTGATTCTTCTGTAGCCCTTACTAACGGAGTACATGAAACGAACCAGTGCCTGCAGAATCATGTCAATCATAAACAAGCATGTCACAAAAACCAAGGTGCATCAAATCCATTAATTTTTTATCTAAATCACCTCTTGAGGGACCTGGAACTTCTTGACCACCCCGACCTCATAGTACATCTGGATTCCGCACTTCACCAGCTCCATCTCTGAGCATTCAAAGTCTGAAAAGCGGAACTCATAGATCTCGAACTTCTTAATCAGTGGAGGTAGGTCTTTTTTCTAACAGGGAAACAAGCAGGAAAAATGCAGAGTGAGTAAACATCACATTCATGACACTGGCCGATGGAGAGCTCACCATGCAATGGACATCAAATTATAAGTTTTAATATTACCAGAATATCCAGGAGCTCCTCCTCTTCACACTCTCTTGGTTCCATGCCATAGACCTCTTGGGTGTTCTGGAAGAAATGAGAATACCAAGAAGCTTCTATCAGCTGGATGCATGATATTGTGTTATTTGTTTTTTTTTTTGAATTTCTACTGGAATTATTGATGCCACTTTCCTAAATACTCAAACAGAATTGATTCACAGTACTGACCAGGATATTCTGAATTTCGTCATCCCGACACTTGACATGGTATAGCACCATGTCCTGGGCAATGTCTTTTTTATTCTCCAGCTTGTTCATCTTGTCGTAAGTGTCCGGGTTCAGGACTGACCAGCCCAGGAATTGAGTTAAAGCCTGCGAGAAAATCAGCAGCAGAAGATCAGCACTATATGTACAGTTGAGGACGTATATATAGATGATGATCTTTCTCATCTTTCTGATTTGTGAACCTTCCTTCACCAAGTCATACCAAGATGCCTTCAAATGTATGTATGATCAATAGTGAATTACATGTTTGATGCAATTAAAAATTTTTTAATCATGTGACAGTAGAAAGTCAAAGTAAAGTAATATACCTCCATGAGCTGCTCATCCTGATCATCAAAAGGCTTTCCATCTTTTCTGTTGTAAAATGTGGCCACACCAACGATCTCTTCTTTCTTGTTGACAATTGGCAGCGACAGAACATTTTTTATGGTCCAACCGCTGCTGTCTAGCGGCTCCGTCTGCAACATTGGAACAACAAGGAACCACACATCATGTGTCTGACATCCCCACTGTTGGCAGTGTGAGGTCTTTTCAACGCTCCTACCTGAAACTGGAACGTCTCATCAGCTGCTGCATTCATAATGTTACAGATCTAAAAGGAGGAAAAATTAAACAAAAATAAGATTGATCATGTGCAAGTGCACAAATTGAATGTTAAATGATCCACATGTCTGCATTGATGAAATAAAAAGCAACTCACAAAACCGGTCTCAGCAACATAAGTAGGCAGTCCACTAACCAAGGCCCAATGATCTGCGGGTGGAGTGCTGTGTGACAGAGAGTTTAGGAGGTATGAGCACAGCATACATTTATTTCTTTATTTTTCAGCAAATACTGCTTATTTACATCCTAAATACATAATTATTTAGACTGAGACAAGGGATTTACTCACGGTATTACTGTGATGATTTCCTTCCCGTGTAAAATATAATCAATCACTTTGTAAAATATTATCTCCTAAAGGAAAAATAAAACATAAAGATGAGACAGTGAAGCATGAAGTGGCGACAACAACCTCTGAAATGTTATATTAATATGTTTTGTATAAATCAAATGAAATAACCAGTGGCATGCACAGACCTTTTGAAGGGTAGGGGCAAAAAGAAAAAAAGGGGCATATATAGCATTGCCTCGCACTTAAGAGCGCACTTCACCACGTTTTGGCTTCTGAGAGGGCACTGTAGCACGTTTGTGCTCCCAAGGTGGCACTTTAGCATGTTGTTTGGCTCCTAAGAAGATATTTTAACTTGTGTTTTGACTCCTAGGGGGCGCTTAAGGAGACATTCTGGCTCCTCGAGGGCACCTTAGCATGCGTTTAGCTCCAAAGAGGGCACTTTAACACATTTTTTGACTCCTAGAGAGCAATTTAGCACACATTTTGGCTCCTAGGAAGCATTTTAGCATGTGCTTTGTCTCCCAAGAGTGCACTTTAGCATGTGTTTTTCAACAATTGGGCCACGAGGGGGCGACTTGCCCTGTGTACGCCACTGGAAAGAACGTACCCTTCCATCAGGGGTAACAGGGCCAGAGTAAGGAGCCTGCTCTCCCATCAAGACTGGCCAGATATCGAAGAACTCCTGAAACAAGACAAAATATGTGGAGAAAAAGTCAGCACCTTGTGGCAATAAACACAATAAGACAAGTGTGGGATATTAGAGGCAAAGACACAGAATCACGTTTTACCTTTTCCTTCGTCATGTCTAGTAAACCAACAGAGTAGCGGTCACAGTTGAGGTAGGCTCGGACTGTGTACAAGGCTTTGTGAAATTGTCGCTCAATGTCTGTCAGCTCTTCAAATACCTTGTTGGCAGACCACAGCAGCAGCTAGGACACATAACACACGGCACTTGTTCAGTTAAGGCGATAATTCCATATGTCTTTATTAATAACATACAGCATATGCAATGTTGATCCCTGAGAGTGACCTGTGTCCTTTACCTGCCCTTTACGTGTCTCACAGCTGTGGAGGTAACTCAGGTGGTAGATCTTCAAGTTCAAAGCGGCAATTTTCAGATACTTTAAAAAAAGCTAAATGGACATACAGAAGAAAAGTACATAAAAGTGTTATATGGCACAATATAGCAATGTGTGATTATATAAAGATACAACATGATGTAAAATATACTGCGGAGAGAGAGAAAAAATATATATAATGAAAAAAGCAGCGCAGCAGTGGTTTGGTATACTGGTTTGTGTGTAATTGTCCATCAGACTGTTTTGGGACTTGTGTGGGACTCACATCTTCATCCTCAGCAGTGAAATGCGGTCCCGTGGTTTTGTTGAGAGCCATGATGACCGCCACCAAGTCTTTGCCGTTGAGGATGGGTGCAGCCAAAATGTTCCTGGTCTCATATTCTGTGAGTTCATCAACGAATGAGCTGAAGTGCTCGTTCTAAAATACAGGAAATAACTGATTATTGTATGTACAGTATAGATCTGTACTAAACACATAGGACTTTGTTCATGTTACTTTTTAAGGGTTTACACACAAAAAAACTCTTCTCTTATTCACGTTTAGATTTAGATTTTAATTAGGTACATAAATAAACATTCGTCATCAATATTCTTTCCTAATGCTCAAATGAAGTAGTAGTGGTACTTTATTATTTACTTTATTATTTATATCATACATCATATATTTATATCATTGTCATTATGTTGCAATATTTTCAGTATATATTATATTATCAGTCACTTTACCTATAAATACTTCAAGCACCTTATTTTATATTATCAGTACTTGTGTCTTTTTGCACATTGCTAGGTTGAAAGTTGATTTGTTTATTGTTATTTATTGTGTTTAGTTGTTTATTGGGTTATGTTTTACCCTTCTCTACTTTTCTTTTTCTTTCTTTTAATACCTGCTATGAGGAATAAAGTACATCCAATCTAAATCTAGTCTAATCAAATTACAATTTATTTCTACAATGTAGTATCTGTGGAATGTCAGATGTATATTTACAAACTAACGCCAATTCCACCAACCAACAATTGCAATAGTAACCAAGATGAAAAATAATTTATGATAATGTCGTTCTGATTTACAGAAGCAAAATTTCCCCAAATTTTAGGATCAACCAGCTGTTTGATGTCACCATAAAATTATGATAAAAATTAAAATAGTATATGTTTAGGTGGGTATCTTTAAAAAAAAAAAACATTACAATTCTGTTTTTAAGGTATATTATAGACAAGCTGTGCAGTATCAATGGAGTATAAAGGAAGCCAGTTTTGATCTGTTTTACATTCCTGCTGACTAAATGCCAGAGGCATCTAATCCACAGCTCGAGCAGAGGCTGATGGGATCTGGAAATAAATGGATTATGTCTGACAAGGGGATTTAAACATTCACTTGGTGAAGTATAGGCACATGTTGTTAACTCCTGTTTAAATGTCTACAACAAAAAGTGTTGGAAACAAGTTTTAGCACAATATAATTCAATAAAATGTGCATATTTATAAAGGACCTGTCTCTAATGCCCAAACATTATGTCTGTTTTGTTTAATATAGTAAAAGAAATGATGAAAATGATTGATTTTCCTCTTCATAAACAGAATATTATTTGTTAACATTGTCTATCTGAGTTTTGAATCCCTGTTAGCATCTTTAAAGCTGTAAAACCAGTCTGTACACTGGAAGACTCTCTTTATACAATACAAAGAGTCGAAGGAAGCTTTCACTTTAATTACTGGTTGATGCTTACTCCATCTATAACTTTTTACTTTGAAAAAAATGTACTGCTGTCGCTCATTTTTTATTGAAGAGAAATTTCCAATGGGGGGGTAAAGTAACACTAACACAGTTGGTAACACTGAGATCCTGCTCTATGTTGCAGCCCCACTTTGAGTTTTATGCTGATATTTTTTACTTAAAAAAGTAGTTACCGCAATGTGTTTATCCATATGATACAATTGCTTTACATGTCTCAAGTCTAGGATTATTATTAATGAGATCAAATCTAATCCTTTCCACCTTTACAGAGGCAATAGACAGAGATGCCTGGTTAGCCCCGCCCATTTTTTGTGCTTGTCATCAATAAAGCAACCTAAATATTGATGGCTTTCAGGTTGATTTATATAGAATTTATGATTATTTACTAATGACCTAATTGGATATCTAACTAATCCTGAAACCTCTCTTTTCCATATAGTGAATCTATTAAAGTCATATAGTATTTTTCTGGAAACAGATGTCCAGATTTTTGGCACAGATGTACAGGAAATCCCTATTTTGTGGGGCAGAAAGGCTTTAGTCTATGAGGAAGGAATCTTTTCAACTGTTTAAATACCAATATGACTTAGTAAGAGTTTTTTATCTGCAATTACACAACTTTATCAGTGGAATTTACCTACCACTATTTAAAACTCTCTTGAGAGTCTTATGTCGAGGTTATCAATACTTGATCTGCGCTTGTGTGGCAGAAAGACCTGGTGATAAGTTTTGATGAAGAACTATGGGGCAACTTTTGCAGAGACAGTGATATTTCTACTTTTTATATTGAAAAAAATGCAACTTCCTGCAGGAAGCATGTTGCATTTCAGCGCTATGTCACCCTACACAACTTCCATAAATATAAGTCCACCATATAAACCCTTTGTTAGATGAAGGGAACATCCTTAACTTTATGGGTTTTGGCAGAAGGTAGGTGACATACTATCCAGAATTCATGATGTTACTTCTCCACTGGATCCAGAAATCTGTCTAATTGGCAATTTCTTTACTAATTACGGCCTTAAAAATTGCTAACAGTTATTTTGAAAGCTATTGCTAGAAAGTGTATTGCGTCTAAATGTAAATCGGATACCCACCTCCCAAATAGAATCTCAGAAATGAACAACTGTATATCCCTAGAGAAAATAACTTACTAATTTCATAAAAAGAATAGAAAAAGAGTTGGACTACACACATCCCCAACTTACCTGTTTGACATCTTTCACGTTAACATTCTTCTTCGTCAGAGCCACATGTCCAACTATTCCCATGTCCAGTGGGTAGACGATCTCGGAGTCAGGCGCCACTACGCAGTCGTCGAGCTCCGAGTCCGAGCTGACGTTGAAGAGCCTGGTGGCAAGCTCACCGATGCCGTTCCGCTGCCGGTACATGTACAGGCTGCACACGTCGGACTGGATGAGCGCGCTCATCCTCTTCAGGATCTTGAAGACCACCTTTTCGACGTTGATGCTCTCCTGCATGTCTTTGATGAGGTCATACATTATTCGGCTCTCTTCGACCTTGAAAAAGAGTGGAAAAATAGGCAGATTTTTAGAATCTGGTTTCAGTAGAGTAGTCAGACCAGTGCAGACTAGTCAGACCAATGCCTATGAACTGATGGAGCCCCTTGGATGAGAGTATTTCTAGACAATTACGAGTCCAGTTGCTTTGATTCAATTTGAGAGAGAGAACTGGATGAATGAGAATATTCACAGACAAATTTCGGTAGAGAAGATTAGGAGTAAATACAGACATACAGGCAATGATTAAACTGTAAATCGAGAGATTAATTTATGTCAACCATAAAGTTTGGTCTCTACCTACTCTTTTTTTCTTAATAAAAAAATTGTGAAATTTCATTTACCTGACTTAGCTCTTGCAGCTGGCTGAAGTCGATCTGTGTCTCTGGGAGTCCTGACACCTTCGATATGGTGCCTGTGTTCATCTTCTTGGCAAAGTACTGTTTCGCAAATGCAGGGTTCCCTTGGAGGAATTTTTCCACGTCTTCCTTTTGCGCCATGGTTCCTTCTGTCTCCTCTTCTCCTCCCAAATGTCCCTGTTTTTCTCCTTGTTCAGGTCAGTGATGGAGCTCCTATTTGGCCCAGCACTGCTCTAATTGAATGACCTCCAACTTCTCCAAATGTCTCAATGAAAGTAAAAAAAAAGACAAAAAAAATTTGCCAAACATAGATCACCAGCTCAGGCTTCTGAAATAAAACCACACCTTATCCGATTGTTGTCTGGAAAGGGGGAAAATAGAGGTGGACACATTCAAACGCAGGTAAAAAAAGATAATCCCCCCCCTGTTATTGGGATGAGCGGACTGAGTGAGGGAGAGCCCTGAGGAGAAGGAGGAGGGCTGATTCCAAACAATCCTTGTGTCATCAGCAGATAGTGCTGAAGGTTAGCGGGGATCTGCCCATGCTAAACTTGTCAGCTGATCATTTTGTAACGGATATGTGGGCCAAATGATCCAGGCCTGGTGCGCTTTAGTACATTCAGTACCTGCACGATAATAGGTCGGATACATAATAATAATCAAATCAAAATGTGAAATCTGCTCTCTCTTATAGTTTAACTATTAACCTGTTCAAATCCAAAATCCCCTGATACAGCTGCAGCATTTAGTTTTATTTATATATTGCATGAGAAAACCTTAGCTACAACACAAAATAAAGTAGTAAAACACAATATTACTGTTACAGCATCAATATATATCGTCAATATCCACATCATCAACACAATAAGAGAATAGTTTAATATAAAATCAGTAGTAGGGCTGCAACTAACCATTATTTTGGTATTTAATTTCTCATTTTTAAGCATCTTACAGAATATATTGTTCATGTTCTGTATTGATCCTCAGTGTGATTTTTATGATTTTATGGACAAAAACAATTTATCTTTGAACTCTTATTTTATTAATCAACTTTGCATTGCAGATCATTTAGCTTATTTAAAATTTTTCAGTTTGTTCTTCTTTTAAGTTTTAAATAAAGTGTTCTTTAAAACACAATGTTAGACTTTTTGCAATATTCTAATTATATTTGCTTTGTAACAGCAACATAAATTGATTCTGACACTTCTGTAGTCACCTCACAGGTTGTAGATTTATTTTGAAACCAGGTTTAAGAATAAAACCTTTGTGGTTGTAGAGATATTCCATATTTATTATCATTCATAGCAGGAAAACTGAAAAATAGGCCTGGGGCATAGGTGGTTAATACTTATACTGAAGTACAGTATAATGCAATGTTGAAATTGAATTTCTCACAAGCTACTGATGTATATTCAAGTTCTATGTTGTTGAGTGGTTTATTTTTTTAGGCTGCTGGATTTTTGAGCTTCTTCTCACTGCACTAATACATTTTCAATTTTGCAAATGATCCTTTTCTTTTCATTCAATTTAAAGGTTAACATCAAACTGAACTATTTTATATGCATAGTTCTTTCTCAGTCTTGAATAAATTCTCACAAAGACAAATAAAAGTTAACAATGTGACACATTGATTAAATTGATTAATGAGCAACCATGAAACAAAGTATACCTGGAGTAGTAATTTAAAGACACCTTTAATTGTGTCTTTTTAAAGACACAATTCTAGTATTTTACTTATCCTAGTACTATTATTTTTCAGCTTGTTATGTGTCTTTTCAGTTTACTGTGCCTCTCACACATGCAGGCTCACAGACGTGTACAAGCTCTTTAAGTCCTTATTAAACAAGGCCTCCTCTGGCATAAGCCCTATTTAGTTAGGACACTAGCTGATTATCTCAGCACCCCAATTCTCCACATGTAGTTATTCATGCAGTCCACCTGCATCACCTTTCTGTGTTTCCACAGCAAACACCGGGAGGATAATTGGAGAGAATGGAGTTACCATCTGTTGTCATGGTGAAAAGGCTGAAAGAGACGGCTACATTAGAGCAACAGACACACACACACAAATAGATACAAAGATGGTGTATAAGAAAAATCCTTTCATTCATAACCTGTCTATAATTAGGTTCCATAAACACCTTAAACAAAAGGTCGAATAGATAATCTGCTTCCACTATAATAGATTACGGCAGGTCCAGATTGTGTGACTGTGCATGGGGAGGGAATAGTGATTCATGTTGGTCAGTTTACAGTACATGTATGTGTGTTATTGATTTGAGTGTGTGTGACTGCAGGAAATACAACATCATCCTATGAATTGCAGGAATCATCTCTTTCTGGGACCTTTTTAACTTGAGGAGGGATTAAAACTGTAGCACAAACTAAAGAAGTCCTGATGGTTGCCTTTCTGAATTAAGGCTGTGATTTCTCTGTGGAAGAAGTTAACATAACAGCAGTCTGGTACATATAAATACAATACCACAATGACAATAAACTGAGGTACAAAAATAATAGAAATGGAATAGTAATAAAAATAGAGAGTGGAACAAGGACACTTAAAAAGCACAAGATAGGTCAGTAGATAAGGTGCAGCAGCAAGATGATAGTAATAACACTGATGGTAAAGAAACATATAACAGTATATATGCTGTGTTTTCTTTCATTTTTCATCAGTTAAAATAAACCTGTCACCACCATTTGTGTCATGCAGTGTGTCAATTTGTGTCATGTATTGTGTCAATTTTATTTGTAAATCACAGATTTGCCCCAATGGGCATTACAGTAACACAGCATCCTCTGTCCTTACACCCTCACATCATACAAGAAAAAACTCCAGAAAAAAAACTTTAACAGGGAAAAAAAATTAAGAACCGTCAGGAAGAGTAACAGAGGAGGGATCCCTCTTCCAGGACGGACAGGCATGCAATAGATGAAGTGTGCATAGGATGGAAACAATACATTTGAACAAGTAAAATTGAGTATGACATATAATAGATATCAGAAATATATTGAGTTGTGGTGTATGTGGAGGATGAGGTGACAGGATCCATTGCAGCCACCGGATGAACCAGGAGAGCATCAGACCCTCAGCAACAGAAGGCTCCTTATAGTGGCTACATTGCAGCATGTTCTGTGAATGAGAAAACACAGGAAATGTGAAAAAAAAGATTCATAAGTGCATACAGACCTTTTCCTTCCCATGGCAGGGACGGTCACTCAGAGAAACTCAGGGTATTTCATGTGGTCCCAGCAGTCTAAACCTATAGCACTGTAATGTTCTCGGCCAGCTGGGGCTAGCCCTAACTATAAGCTTCTTCAAAAGAAAGGTACCTGCTCCTAAATGGAAGGGAAGCCCCCCTGACTGAAACAGGAAGACAATTCCACAGGCAGGGAACCTTTTTGGTGCAGCCTGACAATAGAATTGCAGTAATCCAGCCTTGAAGTTACAAATGCATGGACAATCTTTTAGAGACAGGAAGTGTCTGACCTTTGTTATGTTGTGTAGGTGAAAGAACGCAGTCCTAGAAATGTGTATAAAATGGACAGTGATTGACATATCTTGATCAAAGATGACTCACACATTTCTTACAGTTGAGCCGGAGGCCAAGGAGATGCCATCCAATCCTATATCACACGATATTGAATTTCTCAGGTGTTCAGGTCTAAACACAATAACTTCCATTTTGTCTGAGTTTAGTAACAGAAAGGTCATCCAGGATTTATGTCCTTAAGACATGTTTGAAGTTTTGCTAGCTGGTTGGATTAATTTGGATTACAGATACTGTTGCATATCATCGGCATAACAGTAGAAATTAATAGTAATAATTTTACCTAAAGGAAGTATATAAAGGGTGAAAAGTATTGGTCCAAGCAGAGAGCCTTGTGGAACTCCATGCCTAACTTTTGTACAGATAGAAGAAACATTGTTGACATGAACAAATTTGGAATGATCTGAGTGATAAGACTTAAAGCAGCCTAATGTAGTCAATTAAATAATTATACAAACAGCTCAAATCTAAATTAAATATAAAAATAGTGGTTAGATACAGCCTGTGGAGGGGGGCGTGGTTTGCGCTCAGCTGCAGGGGAGAGACGTGTGGGAGTGGCCCACGGGAACAGCGTCAGGTGAGATAATTTCACAGCTGTTGAGAATCTCTGTAATGAAAACCTATTTGTATACCCGCAGTGACAGCCTGGAGGGGGAGAGGAAAAGACGAAAGAGTGGCGGCTGACAGAAAGACCCAAACTAAACTGAACTGAACGAAAAATAAAGACACTTTTGCTTGCACCCCAACCCGTCCCGTGTCCTGCCTTTCTGTGCTGGGAGAACCCAGCAATATATATTGATGGTGTACCAGGAACATTGTGTTGTACCCACAAAGGCGATAAACATATTCAGTCAGCTGCCTGGCTGAGCCTGGTACTTGTTACCCTTTCCCCAACAGGAAACCTTGTTTCACACCTTCAGGGGACATCACCAGAGGTATAAAGGCACCAGCCTTTGTCCCACTCATTATCTCTTCAATTCTCTTAACAGCACTCTCTTCCCCCAACTCTCACCAACTCTGCACCTCTTCCGGTCCTCCTGCTCATCAGCAGAGCATCACGCTGTAGTAGGAGAAGCTGCAGGACAGAAGCCTTCAGCAGCTTCTCTGCTCTCAAAGGATTATCTAGTTGCTTCAGCGTCTCACAGACACGTCTCACAGGTTAAAATACTTCTTGTAAGTGACCAAGGACTCTACAATGTCCAGCAAGCACCACTGAAGCAAGGTTTCGTTTGATGTTTGATGTGTCCCAACTGGCGTGATATTAACCTATCTTTAAAATGACATCTTGGTCAGCCATTTTTCCTTTGTTCTCAACAAAGAGCACCACATCGCCTTTACAACACAGAACAGCCATCTTTGTAGTTCCCCTACAGACACACACACACACGTTGCATACACCCACGCACATTCACATGTACATGACTGATTGCCCATTTAGTTTAGATTGTTACTTTTGTATTTTTATGAATAAATACTTTTGAGTAATACATTCTGCCTCTTTAATGTTGTCCAATCATGAATTATGCCAACCTCTACTTTAGAACTCCAAATACTTTAACAATTAATAGCTATTAATACGGGGATCCTGGTTTCTATTATTAAGTTAATTGTTAATCAGATGTCCAAATTAATAGTTTATTGCAATTGATGAGACTTAACCAGAGAATTAACTGTCTTTTCCTCTCAACTGGGAGGTGGTGCCCTGAACTCTAGAACTTCATAATCAAGCTCTAATTTTAATGAATAAATAATTATTACTAATAATTTTGATTCTTTCTGATAGTCAATTCCACCTGAAGAATTAGTGCAAGGCACAACATACTCTGATGCCCTGTGTAGTCAAAATACTGTAGACACTACCCTTTAATTCTGGTGCTCCGCATGAGGCTAAATAAAATCAAACATTTTATTTAGTATCACCGAGCGAGGCTGGGACAACAATTGTGTTTTACTACAAATAAAAATAATTTATTTTGTGTTGTAGCTGAGGTTTTTTCTTGCAATACATGAATAAAACTCAATGCTGCCCCCGTATCAGGAGGTTTTCAATTTTAACAGGTTAAAATACTTCTTGTAAGTGTCAGATGCTATTGAAGGTGAACATCTGCTCACTCAACTCAGTTCAGACAAGAACCCGCAATCAGGGCAAGACCCTTGTAAGGATGTGTATGAAGATGAGGTTCGTTGAGATAGTTTATGATGATTTGTTCAGAAAAATCTTCAGTTGTACAAACTAACTGTTGCATCAGCCAGCTCCAAAATGTTGCTGATAGATTATGATAGTGAAATGAACATTCAATTCATGGATAACAGCTCTGTTTGAAATTCCTGCAATCAGGCCGATTAAATACCCACAGCAATCAGATTACACCTACAGTAATCAGATTAAATAGTGAACGAATGTTCAGGTTCAACTGCCTCCTAACCACCTCCTACAAACTATCACATCATCTGCCAAAACTTATCTCAACCTTCTTCAGATTAGCTCAGTCTCTTTTTTTGTATGTGCTGGTGAATGAAATCTCTGCAATATCACCAGTCCTGTTGCAATGTTTTTCGCCCTCAAAAGGCAAAATATTTGTCTGGCATCTGGTGAGAGTTCTTAAAGGATTAGTAAGACTCAAGCTGAATGAAAACAATTAAAGAGGATTTTCCCTGTAATTACAAATTCCCTGTAATTTCCCCAGTGAAATGTTCCAACAGGCTGCAGGATGAGGGACAACTGGACGGAAGTTTGATGAATTATGGGTGTAATATGATTTCTTATTAGGGTTGCAAAGGGGTGCAAAATTCCTGGCAAATTTCTGGCAAATTTCCAGCAACTTCCAAAGAGAAGTTAAGCTGAGTAATTTTGGAAATATTTCAAATCTGTCTCTCCTGAACCGTGGCCAGCCTGACTCTTCATTAGTTCTGGTGTCAGCAAGTAAATCAATGCAGCAGCAGGAAATTTTTACTGCTTTTCAACATGGTGCTACATTTCTGTAGCATTCTTTGCATATGTCTTTCCACAATATTCACACATATATACAAAGACTCTCCATCAGCTTGTGAGAAATGCTTCCATACATCAGATGGTGAACGTGGCATTTTTTTGTAGATTAAAATAACAAAAAAGCTTGTAAAATCACTAATATAATGTCACCAACAGATATATAGTTAGTTAAACAACTTTAATGGTCTTGATGTATAAATCTTGTACGTTTACAGGTCAATAAAATGAAAAACAGCTTACATTTATATGATTGAGGAGTGTACTTACATAAAATCTTAAACAATTTTGTAAGTTTTGGATTGCAGTCCCCTATACAAATGGTCCTACATTCTGTTGTGGAATTATAGTGAAAATAGATTATTCTCCTTTTTTCTGGGGACCCTGTGGCACATCTCTAAGGACCCCTAGGGGTCCCCGAACCTCACTATGAGAACCACTTATTACATAGATTGTATGTATAGGCCACACAGTCTACACACTCACATTCTCTCTGTGACACACACACTGAAGAAACAGAAGATGTTGTGAGATCTGTTCTGTGACATAAAAACACATCAAACAAACATGAATCAGAATCAGATGAATCAGAATAGAGGTAAGTAGTTCAAGTAGAAGTAAAACATACATTTAGTATATGAATAGTTTTTTTTCTTTTTGTGTAGGTGGGGGGAAGATACACACACAGGCACTCTTAAAGAGTCAGAGATATAGAATTATTGTCTTTTATTAAAGGCCTTAGAATTCCATTTTTATAATTTTTTCAGTTTTAAATACTTTAACTTCAAATAAATATCCATCTGTCTATCTAAAGTGTTTTTTGCTTTGCAATTTATCAAACCAGGGAATATTCAAATCGTCATGTAACCAAAACAGCCTAACAACATAACATGCCACAAGTGATTGCTTTTTGTGATAATTGCACCTCTTGTTGTCGTCTGATCTTTGCTGATGTCACTTGTTTCACATGTGACATTTATACAGTTTAACCTCACCTGTAACTGCGACTGTCAGCATCAAACAGCCAGTTGGCTGTTTGGGGCAGCTGTAGCTCAGAGGTAGAGCAGTCGACCAGTGATTGAAGGGTTGGCAGTTTGATTGCTTGCTCCTCTGGACTCCATGTCAATGTGTCCTTGGCAAGATACTTAACCCCGATTTGCTCCTGCTGCCTGCACAATGTGGATTATAATTCCTTGTGAATGATTAGATCACTGATGTGCGGGTGTGAATGGAATGGTCTGAATGAACACATGTAGTGTAAAGCGCTTTGAATGGTCAAAAAGAATAGAAAGGCACTATACAATGGCAGCCTATTTACCATATTTTTATCCACATCAATACTTCATTTCTACTAATGCACCAGGGTAGGCACTGTTCACCAGCTGCAATGTTAAATTTTACCGCAAGATGGCAGCAGGTGTTTGAAGTTGCTTGATTACTCCTCCGATCACCCAGTGAAAAACTCACAGCGTTTTCCCATTTTCACATCACAACATAAAATCCCAGGGTCACAACTTCAAATACCGGGAAATAGCCACATTTTGTGAGTGGGATGGAAATATAAGATCAACTCATAAGAACCTGGACCCATTTCTACTTAAAGGAAAATTATGAGAGGACATAAAATAGATCAAATAGCCCACATTGAACACATTTCTGAATTTTTTTTTAAAAAATACTAACTCCCAGTATCAAAGATACTAAGGTTAGGTTTAACAACAAAGTATTTGAACAACAGAAACTACATTGATTAAAAAATAGGTGAATCTGCTCATTACCATTTTTGTTATTTTGACATATATATCACATGGAGTTTTCCATGACTATTTTTAAATTAAAAGTCTGATGTGACATATATATTTTCCTATTTTTTAATAGTAATGTATTCAATAATTGTGGTCAGAAAAGGTTAAATGTAATATAGGACATGTTAATAAACCGTTTGTTTATTAACGTGAGAACGATTGTTAAATGGGATGAAGCCTACCTTTAGTAACAAAAATCTAGCTGTTTTAAATTAATCAGCCCTCTCATACCTGACCATTTTGGAAATGGTGTCAGAGTTTTCCAGAACATTTAATGGGGCAGTAGCACTAGTGTTACAGTGGGATTTTATTGTTAAAGTTGTGAATATGACAGTAAATAGATATAAACACATACTGTTGTGATGCTGGGTGTATCAGCCAATAAAAAACAGCCAGTGATCAGGCTCTGAACATGCTTGGCTGCTATAACTACCTGTGGACGTACAGGTGTCCTCAGATCAAAGGTTAATTTATATAACTAGCTTTAGAGAAGCTTTACAAGAGAACTACTTATTCTCATCCGTTGTTTTTCTTCTTTTTTTAGTGGGAATTGTATTGTTAAATCTCTCTTGTTGCTGTGAGACAAAAGCATTTATTAGTTTTACCTTATTTGAAACTATTTTTTTAAATTTACAGGTCCGTACGTGTTCTTACCTCAAACTTCCATTAAAGATAAGACATATTTAGGAATGTAAATAATCTATAAAAAGTTGCATTTGAGTCTATTTCTGTTGATGGTCCATTTCAGGCCACACAAGAAGGATTACAGCACTGAGTAGCACAGTCTGTGGAATAAATAGATCAGCCGTCTTGATTGGCTTGTCTGTCTGTATTCTGGTGGATGAGACTGTTTACTATCAGCATTAGTTGAATCTGCAGTGATTTATTTATTGTGATATCACAGTTATAAGAGAAACAGATTAAAGAATTTTTAATTAAGCAGAAACAGAAAAAAGTGCAATGGCAGAAGAAACTTGCATATAAAGAAGACTGTGGATGTTATTACATGATATATTATGACACCAGTAATCTTTGTGTTAATCCAGGGCGAGAGAGTTCATAAAGTTCAAAGCAAAGCAGGAGTGTGCATGTGTGTGTGTTGTGTGTATGTGTAGGGGGGGACGGGGGTGTACATTATTGCAAAGTACACTGATGCAAAGTACGCTATTAATCTTTGCTGAATAGATTGCTGTATTGCTGTATATTTTACAATAAAACAATGATTAGTAGTCATAGAAGTGAACAGTTTACTAAAGTTAATCAGCTAATACTATAAAATATATAAATAAATTTATAAATAAATTAAATTACTATTCAAATTAAATTAAATCACTATATTTAACTGCTTTTTACTGTACAATTGATCACCCAATACTATAAACAAAACTGAAATCACATTATTTATTTATTTTTTACTATATTACATATTATCTTTTATTATATTACACATATTACACAGTAAAGACACAATACTGTAAATAGAAGTACAGTACTTCTACTGTAAAAAATAATAAAAAAATAACTTACTGTAAATTGAAAGGAAAGGTTTTAACATTTAAGTTAACATGATTCCCACTAAAAACTATTCAAACATAGCGTGTAAGTGTATAGAAGTTATTACCTAACTGTATTAGCAGTGCTGATGTTATTATCAGTTTATTATCGCTGTTCAACAAAAAGAGGATTAAATTCTTGCAAAGTGCAATTTAATTTAGTCTCTTTAACTAACAGATATGACGTGTATGCCCTTAAACTGCACTGAATATATCAACCACTTAATACTGTAATGGTAAGATTATAAACTTAATTCAGAGTGAATGTTTATATTTTTAAATTCAAAACAGAAATATGTACCATAAAACCTATTACCATTATCTAGAAAGTTACTGTAATTATTATTATCATTATTATTATTATCATTATTATTATTATTATTATGTATTTACAGTAGAAGTTCTGTACTTTTGTTTGTTTTCTTAGTTATATTTAAAGTATTGGGTGATTAACTGTATTATAATACAGTAACTCTTTGACTACTGTGATTTACTGTAAAATATACAGCAATCATCTTTAATAGTTGTTTACCGTAACGTTACTATGTTTAATATACAGAAATAACTGCAGATTTAACAGCAAAGTCAGCCAGCTATATTTTTCCTTTGTTTACTTTGTGTATCTTATTGTATGTTTATGTAATTTATGCATATACAGTGTATGTGCATATCCATGTGATGCAATCTATGCTCAATTTTGATTAACAATATCACATGTTATAATTATTATATTATTACTGTATTGTATTGTTCCTTGTATTTTATTTCCTTCTTCTATGGAAGAGTAGTTGTACTGGTAACAGCTAACAGGATCAAAATATATATATATATTAAAAAAATGTTCTTCATTACATTTACATTATAATATATGTTTATGGCAGCTGCACTTTGTATAAAGTAGTAAATCCTGTTTTGGATTTAATATCCATGTAGTAAACTAACAACTAATGTAAGACGACAGCTTTTACTTAATATAAAACAGAAAATTTGTGCAGAATTAAATTAAAAAAATGTGCATAATTACATTCAACTAAATTGAAAACGCCTCCAGAAAATGTCCTTTGTCAGTAAACAAAAAGCCTTCAGTTCTATGTCCAAAGTTTTTCAGGTTGTTTTCTTGTTGATCCTATGCACACGCCTGGAAGGTTTTCAAGTCCAGTTTCACAGACAGCAGATTTGTGCAATTCGTACCACTGTGGCACTTTGCCACCATAACTGCTGACTGGCAGGAGCTTGTTTCACAAACTCGTTCTTTGGTCAGACATCAACTTATTTAATTTGGTCTGCAAAATCAACATTCTACTCTAGAAAGAAGTTATGAAAATATCTTTCTTGAGTTGTCTCAAACTGTAATTTGTATTTTACCCATATGTTATCCATGCATCCTGAGGCCTGACTTAATTTAATTGGGTTGCACTTCTGTTTCTTCTCCTAAGGAGAGTTGTTAGCTAAAATAATACTCTAAATTACCTGAAAACTCACAATTCACAAATGTTTTGCTCTATTTCCTGTTTTTTCTTTAATTAAGCGAAGATTCAAGCACTGACACTGGTGATAAAAGGGCCACATATATGCACCTGCATGTGCTTAGGTTCGCCTGTTCTATTGTGCTTCCAATCAGTTACATAAAGGTCTGATTGTTTTTATAGTAAATCTTGGGCAGGTTTAAACATAGAAGCCCGATTACCGTAAGTATTTACCAACAGGATTACCTCTAGATTTAAGCACCTTATTTAGTTCCAAGCAATGAAAATCAGCCATAAGCTTATCTGTGGTGTGTGTATATAAGGGCTGCCTTTGAACCCAACATTCAATCTGGTGGGTAACCAGGGAACACAGCTAGAATTTCATCAGTGCTGATACTTTGACCTAAAGGAGGTAAGAAACTGAAATCTTCTATTCATTTTAAGCCATTTTGCATTCTAGTTTCTCATTGTCAGGTTTTCTGTGAACTTTATCTGTGATAATAACCATCAAAAAATGTGCCAGATAATCCGGTGAAATTACAGACTTCATAATCATTTCTTCTGCATGAGTTGTAAAAAACTTGGTGACACATAGACTGTACTATCTTAAAATAGTGTATTTCTACAGCATAAGTGGAATCTAATATCCCATAGTGCTACTGTCTACTATATGTCATAAAACAAACATGTTGATGGTGCATTTGGATTAGTGTACCAGAGGTCAGAAGTTGATGGACTCTTTTAGCATGAGACTCAAACTCACAGAGCTTGATGGAGGGTAGTAAGCTAATGCATCATGAAAACCATGGATAATGTGTGTTCTTTATAGAATGGTGTCCTCTAAGCTGGCCCTGCTTCTGGTCTTGATGTCCTTCGTGGACCACTGTCTGTCCGCCTCCTGCGTTGTCGACAGCTTCACCGTCAAACAAGACTTTGACCCCCAGAGGGTGAGTGAATCCACAAAACAGCCTGTTAGAAAAAAGAAAAAGGTTGGAAACCTACATGCTTACCTTTTCTTTTCCTTTTCCTTTTTGACAGTATGCAGGGAAGTGGTATGCTCTGCAGAAGAAAGACCCAGAGGGCCTTTTCCTGCAGGACAATATCTCTGCCGAGTACACCATTGACGACGATGGCAGCATGACCGCTTCCTCCAAGGGACGCGTCACTCTGTTCGGGTAACTCTGACGGCCTGGTAGAGATGATTCTGACCTGCTTAGTTAATTTTTAACAAGAGTAAAACCAGCTGGCTTTAAACATCTCCAAGGTGAGGCCAAGGGGTCAGCGTGGTCACAAAGACCTTTTTGAAGATCAGGAAAGCTCAAAATATTCAGTCTCCCAGGGTCAAGGAGTTGCGAAAGGTGTCCACCTGAAGTAATTTCTCTAAGGACATTCTGAACAGCATTAGCTACAAGACGGGTTTTCCCTGGATTAGGGAGGATAAGGGAGGAATGCAAATTAGAGAGGTGGGATCCTACATAAGATGCTTTTACAGACACCCACAATAATATGAGATAGGTGGAAAAAAACAACTATAGGCTTATTTGAGAGAAAATTTGTGAATATTACAAGAAAAAGACAAAAAAAATATATAAGCAATAGACTTAAAAATGACAATGTGTGTGTTTCTATGATCATTTGCAGCTTCTGGGTGGTGTGTGCTGACATGGCTGCACAGTATTCTGTCCCTGACCCTGCCACCCCCGGCAAAATGTTCATGAACTACCAGGGCCTGGCCAGCTACCTGTCCAGCGGAGGTCAGTCATGCACAAATATGATTGACCCTCACATGCATTTTTACATCCCCTCCTTCACCCCGCTAACCTCTCCCGTCCTTCATGTTCCAGGTGACAACTACTGGGTGATCGACACGGACTACGACAACTATGCTATCACCTACGCCTGCCGCAAGCTGAAGGACGATGGCAGCTGCGAGGACGGCTACTCCTTGGTGTTCTCCAGGAATCCCCGCGGCCTGCCACCCGCCATCCAACGCATCGTCCGCCAGAAACAGGACGAAATCTGCATGAGTGGGCAGTTCGAGCCCGTCTTGCAGTCTGGGGCCTGCTAGGGAGAGAAAGAAGAGCAGGGGAAGTTCGTCGGGTCGGCTGGGGTGAGGTGGTTTGACAGCCAGAGGAAGGGTAATGTGAGAGAAAGGTGTGTTTGTTGTGTATGTGAGTGTCAAAATCAACAGACACAATAATAAAAAACAAAAACAATAGGGAAAGATGTTAGATGATGATAAAAAGAAACAAAATGTGTCCCATCAGGATTCCAATTGATCCATTTCCTCCACTGTTCATGCATTGTTTGTTCAAGTTGCTGTGGTGTTTTGACTGAATGTGACAAATGAAAATAAACAAAAAATATTTTTTTAAACAAATGTCTGGAATTTCTCCTTCTTTGTGCTACAACTTATACATAAAAAAGCAGATATCAGCACTTCAGGCTGGAAAACAAGCTGCCCTTTGGTCATGTTTAGTGTCTGTGATCCCTCTTGAGCCTTGGGGTAAAATGCCAAAACCCAACACAACATACACTGAGCACTAATGTGCTTACCGGTGGTCTGATGTTTAGAGACCTTAGTCCTATTACACTAATTCACCTCAGTCTGCTCTAGGGGCCAAGGATCATATCAGGAGTTTTCTGAAGCCTTGTGTGGATTACAGAGAGGCCTCCCAAGGGACATGCAGCAACTTGATGCTATAAATGGTTTCCTTTGTTTTAGTCACAGTTTTTAATCTTATTGAGCAGGTGACAACTCGCTTAAGAACCTTTATGAGGATATATGTGCATATATGAAACCTATATAAGCAGTTTATCTGCACATATCTGCTGCATATATACAACATATACTGTGTATGATACGTATACATATCATATGCATATGATAAGCTGCACATATATGTGTGTGCATAGGCCACATATATGCTGCATTTAAGATGAATATAGGGAAAATAGAGGTGCATATATACCCCTGTATTGCTTTTTTATATTCACATATAAGCCCTATGTACATACAAGCTATGATTCCTTCATATACTCAGTGGTGGTGGTCATATCTATTGCAGCTCATATTTTTTTATTATCAAGGTAATAACTGCATATTTGAAGTTATTACCACACGCACACACATACACACACACATTCTGTTTTAATCTTGATCAGAGAACTGTATTTAAGTCCTGTGACTGTGCTTCATTTTTGATTCACTTTTGACTGAACTGACTCTGTGCACAGAAGAATAAATATAACTCTTAAATCATTAAGACCTGATCTCCTACCTTATCTGCTGACTTGTTAGTTTTTTGTGACATATCTGTACTAAAGAATACTTGTTACTTTCCACAAACTATCTCTTGCAGCTGTTATTTTTTTTGCTTATTTTTTGCTTTTTTTTGCTATTTTTTGCCATCTCACTTCTCACACAGCCTCTACCACAATAAATAAAATACATAAAACCCCCCAAAAAGGTTTGAATCACGCCTTTTGTGACATTCATAAAGTCAGGTCATAAGTCACAAAATGAAAAAAATGTATAGGTATAAAAAATATAACATTCTCCATTCTGTATCACCATTTTGTGTTTGTTTTTTTCAGATTAAAGTGAATGTTATTTGCTTCTTTTCTCATTATTGTTTGGAGAAGAATCTCAGGTATAAAAGTGACCTAAGTCTGTTGAACCACTTTGAGTAGTGACCCCTGCTCTAAAATGTAGCTTAGCTCTGATGGGATCAGCTGAATGAGTCCATCTGTAATGCTCAATTTAAAACAGATGAACCGCTTGAACAGCTTGTTTTCTATTATCTTCTCATTATTTAGCTTGTGTGACAAATGTCTTCCACTCATGCTTTTAAATTATTTTCTTATAATCTTAGAGTGGGTGCTAAAACTCATGCACCACTTTGAAGAAAATTAAAAAAGGTCATGAAAGCAGCCCTAAGATAGGCTGGCGACCATCTGGGGTGTATCACTGCCTCTCGCCTGTAATGCGCTGGGATTGGCTCCAACAGACCCCAGCAACCCTAATAAGGAATAAGCGGGAATAGAAGATGAATGAATGAAAAAGCAATAAAATGACAATTGTAATAAAGTTTTACCTTTATTGTAGAACCAAACATATTACTTAAACCCAGACAGTTTGCACTACTCTTTCCAGGCTACATGTTTAAAGCAAGAATATAAGTGGATTTCATTAATTAAAAAACTCCCATATCTGGAGGATATGTTTAAATCTTATTTGATAAACAAGCCTGATGAAGCTAAGAGATGAAGCTAAGAGAAAATCTGAATTTTGTGTGTTTCTGACACATTTTGACATCTAAAGTACATGAGTACTGGTGAAAAGCAGTTTAGTGACCTGTGCTATTTTATCTCTCTGTGTTACACCATTAATGGTTAACCATTGAATGGTTAAATTCAACGTCTATTGTTGCTGATTACAGTTTTTCTCAATTGGTTTAGTACATTTCTCACATCAGAATTGAAATTCTCAAAAGTTCTTGTTCAATTGTCACATCATCATGCCATTTGTGCAGATGAAAAAGGCAGTTTCTCATTGCATTGAACAAATTGCAAATGCTTTTGTCCATCCATGCAAATGATTGTGTACAATTCTCAGTTTTTTCGTACATTATCAATTGCTTTTGTCATGCTAATCAAAATGCTTTTCTTATAGGACTCTATCAAATAGTCTCCTTCCCCAAAACATTTAGGCTATAGTTCATCATATAAGTCTTCACATGCAAAATGATTTACCAAGCCATCATAACATGTCAAGCATATATACATTTCCATAAGACATTTGTCTGTAAATATGATCTAAATTGGTAAATTCCTCCCAGGTGAATCTTTCTGTCTCTAATGAAAAGAGTTCACCAATGATCAACAGTTTTCTGAATGAGCTCAATGGAGCATCTCATGAACAATCTACTTGGGAGTATATCGGTAACCAGAGCACAATAGAAAGTTACAATGTCTGACAATGGAAGGACAACAGCCAAGAAGAAGGAGAGGAAGAGGGGTGAGGCTGCGTGGTGGAGGAGTAGGAAAAGGAAGAGCTAGAAGAAGCGGACACATGTGCTGAATTACATGGAGTTTACTGTATCAATCTGACAAAGCGCAGAAGACGGGGTCGAAACCTTATTGGACACCGAGGCACCATTGATGTACCAGGCCAAAGGGGTGGCAACATAACTATGTGTGCCGCAATATCAGATAACATTCTAATAGCATTCCTAGACACTAGGATCATACAGGGATCATATCCTAGGTGGCCCAGCCGAGAATATGGCCCAGCCCAAATATGCCATAATATGGGACAATGTAAGCTTCCACAAGTCAAACCTAGTAAGGCAGTGGTATGCAAACCTAATTTATAATATTATTATTATTATAATAATAATTTTTCTCAGCCTGGAGGTGGAAGGTGTATGACCGAGAGCCACACACACAAGTGACCCTTCTGGCTGCAATGGATGCAGCATGCCAAGACATTACTGCAGATTCCTGCAGGACATGGATTAGGCATGCAAGAAGATACTATCCACGCTGCCTTGCACGGGAGGACATCAGGTGTGACGTGACGAGAATTTGTGGCCTAACAGACAGGAATGGGAAGAAGCTGAAGATCAGGATTGAGATTAGAATTTGGGGAGTTGTTCATATTTTTTTTTTACTTACTGTATGACCTATGTTTATATTTTTGACCTATGTTTTGTTTTGACCTTACGTATTGTATTTCACCTTTGTTATGTGCAGTGGTGTCTTTTTTTTTTCTTTACGCACTGCAATGTCAATGTTTGCCAATAAAGAAGTCATTCTGTAAATGTGAATCTTGTCTTTTCCAATCAGTCTTACACATATACATTATATGAGGTCAAATGTACAACACTTGTCATCACACCTAAACCACATTTTACATCAACATGTCCCTTCAAAGTGCACTATTCAATTGCCAACATGACTAATGAATTTGACTGTCTTATCCGTACATAATGACACAATGATTAAACATTCTGATGGCACTGACAAGTATATTGACACAAAAACTTGCCTTTGAGGGATGGACTAAGGATTTTGAGCAAGAGACTGGCTTTTGCAGGTGATCCACGGCGTTTTGCTATTTGTCCAAACTGTTTTGAGAAATGCACTTGATCTTCTGCAAATTGCAAGAATGATTCGAAAAATGTACCAAAGTGATAGAGAAAAACTGTAAATTACTTGTCAAATGCTATAACAAGACCTGTCCACTAGAGAGCAGTCAAGCTTCATCAATCATACTTCATACAAGGGTGTAGGTCTCGTTTAAACTAGTGCTGTCAGTCGATTAAAAAAATTAATCGAATCAATTACAGGATTTTGTAATTAATTAATCGAATTAGTCGCATTTTAATGACATATCTGCTAAAGGTCTCCTGATAAAGAATTTGAATTCTAGGATATTCAAAAATTGTAGTGCATGACTAATCAATTGAATACAGTAAGAAGAGAAGATTTGAAATCCAATTTTTTATTGGTGAACTGTGCTTCATGAATTAAATCCAAAAGTAAAGGTCAAGCACATCTGCAAACCAGTTAGGCCAGATGCATTATTTAAAAATGTAAAACAGTTAAATAAATAAAATAAGGCTGTCTTCAAAAATGTAATACAAATACAGCAATTCAGTTAAATAAATACAATTCTGAAATAAAATAAGGCTGCCTCAAATAGGCACTTAAGCTCAATATAGCAATTCAAAAATGAATAAGAGAAGTATAACACGCCTCTAAATGAGGCAAAATGAAGAACAAGACGCCAACAGGCATTTCTTTAGGCCTTTCACTGAGGCCACATCTGCTGCTGACACAGCAGGTAAGTTAGGAGAACATGACATAGTTTACCAGAGGTTAACAAAAATCAGAGGAACAACACCTCAACCCCAAAAGAGGATCTGTGGTTTAAGTATCAACCTCTGAAATCAAAAACTCACAGGATCTAACTTGCCTGAACATGTTTCAAATTTAAATGGTATGTCAGGCTGGAGTTGTTCTTTTTGTAAATAACCTTGCCATTCAGCGCACTTGCCTCATCCTCCTCTCATGTCTGCTATTGTTGTTAATTTGCCGGTGCAGGTGACGTAGCATGGCCGAGAAGACTACAGGTCCTCCAATGGGCTAAAATTCAAATGTGCAAGCATTGGCTCAAAATTGCGTTAAATTTTTTAACGTAATTAATTCATCGAATTAACGCGTTAAAATGACAGCACTAATTTGAACATTAACCCGTTAAACCCAAAAGCCTCTGATACAGGGGCAGCATTGAGGTTTATATATACAGTATATTGCATGAGAAAACAGCTACATCGCTAAAGTATATTTATCTGTAGTAAAACACAATATTACTGTTACAGCATCAATATATATTGTTAATATCCACACCATCAATACAATAAGAAAATATTACAATATTATCAGTCATAGGGCTGCAAATAACAACTATTTTGATATTAAATTTCGATTTGAGCTGTTTGTGTGAATATTTAATTTGGACCTTTATTATCTCCTTTTTAAACATCCTGCAAAATAGAGTCATATTCTGTATTGATCCTCAGTGTAATTTCTATAATTTTATGGACAAATAATTTATCTTTGAACTTCGCATTTTTTTGCAGATTTTTCCTTGAGTCAGTTTAGTCTTGTTTTACGTTTTAAATAAAGTACTTTAATCTGTAGTAAATGTCAATTTTGATTGTCACAAGTTGTAGATTTCTTTTGATACCAGGATTAAGTACCTTGTGGTTGTAAATATATTATACATTTATTGTCTTTTCAAGCAGGAAAACTAAAAAAAAGGCCTTGGGCTTAGGTGTTTAAGCATGGGTCTGGTGGAAATGTTTTTATTTATGCAAATGAAAACCCAAAACTCAGACACCAGGCAACAGTTCAAAAAATACAGAACACAATGCAGTAACGCTCAGTCTGTGGTCCTTTCAAATATATGTTCTTATAGATCAGCTTTTATTATCTCTGCTGATTCAACACAAATAGGCGTGATTTCCTGTTTTTTAATTTTTCAAAATAAAAGTTCTCTGCTTCATGGCTATTTGGGATAAGGCAAATGCCAAAGTACTAAATAATAAGGGGCATCCCCACAAAAAATCTACACCTTTGCTTGTATATTACTAGTTTATATAATAATAGATATATGTAACTATTACAGCCTATTACTAATTTATAAGCTATAGTTATAAATCATACAGATAACAACATACAGTTAACAATTGTTATTTAACAAGTCATTTATAACAATATAACTAATAGTTTATTAACGGTCCATTACTGTTTAAAAGGCATCAATTTTAAATACTTGAGCAAACACTTGGGATGTGATTTGCTGGTTTTCTACATATTATGTAGTTTTTTGTTTGTTTGTTTTTTAAATGCATGTTGATTAACCCCACAAACATGAAGGGATGGAGGGTGTGAGGAGCTAAAAGGTAATAGTTTCTATTGTACATAGGATTGTGGGCTCAGGGGCAGGGTTGTGGCGGATCTGATCCCAGTGCAGGGGATTTTTAGAAATGTCTCCATGTTCCTGTTCAAGTACCTCATAAAGCGGTCACACAAGACAGCAGAGAAAATGTGGTACTCGACGCAACAAGTGTCTGTTTTGTTAAAAAGGGTGTGAGCACAATGGCTTTAGAATATGTGGAGGAGGGGCACTTGTTTTTGAGACATCACCAGACCACATCACTGATCTGTCTGCCTCCTACTCGTCGTCTCTGTTGTTATTCTCATTCTCTCTGAGAATCAGTTGGTGTGTTTGTGAGAGGAAAGGAGACAAAAGGGAAAAAAAGACAATAAAGACAGAAGGTGAGTGTCTGTATATCTGTCATATAAATAAACATAAAAACCCTGAAACTTCTTTCTATTATTGCTGCAGGACATTTCTCTTTCTAAGAATTATGTGTACAAAAGTCAAACATACAAACCACACCACAATAGTGTTTTGCTATTACTTGCCAGTCATTGCCTTAATTTAAACATTACGAACAAATGTATGCTCTCATTCAATCAAATTCTTTGTTTAGCACTGTTTGCATATACAGTTCTCTAGAACTAAAGGCCAGCGGCTTTTAATGAAATGGCTGGAATGAAATGGCTGGAATACATGTAGAGATGCTGTTTTCAGAAAAAAAGTGCAGTGGTCTCTTATGTTTTCCAGGGATGCATTTAGTTGTTGCCAATTGAAACAATTGATTTAAGTCAATTAAGTTGATTCAACTATTTTTTCAGTGTATACTAAAAAAGGAACCAACTTAATTGAATTGTTTTAATTGGTAAGACCCAAACGAATTCATTAAATAAATAAGTTGGAGTCCAACTTATTTATTAGTATTAGAAACCTATTTGTATTTCAAACAGTGTAGAACTGAAGGTTCAATAGAAAAAGTATGGACGATGAACTTTTTGGCATTAGGTTAACATGTTGTCATAGTAAGAAAACTTAGAAAATTGTAACCTGTAAAAATATAAAACCCCTTGATATGAGGGCAGCATTGAGTTTCCTCAGCTACAACACTAAATAAAGTATTTTCATCTGTAGTAAAACACAATTCAAATTTTTTTTCTGTATTATTCTACCTATATTTGCTCCATCACAGCAACATAAATTGATTCTGACACTTCTGTAGCCACCTCAACTGTTTAAGTCCATAACCTTTGTGGTGGTAGAGATTCCATTCCATATTCATTCCATATCATTTAGAGCAGGGAAACAGGAAAATAAACCTGGCCTTAGGTAGTTAATACTGATTAATTTTCATGAATGTGTGTCTGGCCTGACACAATATGCAAAGTCCTGTTTGTGAATGATCTAATTTACATTCTGCCTAATTATAGTAATTTTCTTTGCATGTGTCCAATTATTACAGAAGGCTCTCTGATGAAAGACCTTTGGTGCATTTTTACACTACCTTACACCTCACCTTAATGTCCACCCTCACATTAACTGTGCATTAATTATAAGGCAGGTATTCATCTCCTTTTCACACATCTGTTTTCTCTTGATATAATTATCTATTGACTTTTCTACTTTCTACTCACTGTAGCTTCTTTTATTTTTTCCAACAGCAATTTAGGAGACAAAGATGACTTGTTTTCAAAAACCTACAATAGTATTTGTTTGTTTAATATTTTTTGTTTAATTGTTTAAATTGTTTTTTTCCACTTTAATCAATACAATTTACAAGATTAATTAAAATAAATTTTAATATGATACGGATCATCAGGTTATGTGATAATCAAGAGACACTGCATGACCTCCTATATACAGGGTACATACCTCTATATAAACCTGTATGTTCTAGTGGCAATGTTTACATTATGTTTCTTTTGAGAAACTGTCAGTAGGTCCAACAACTTCAATTCTGACTGAAATATTTCTATATTTATATATAATGGCTGAAAAACAATTTTGTATAATTTGATATTACTGTAATCGTCCCCAGAAGATAGATCCTAGTAACTTTGTGACTTTTCCTCTCGAACAAGGACATTTTAATTGTAAACTTTACTATATTACCTAATATGCATCTCCATTCATAATAGTGTCTAAATAACTATAACTATTTAATTAATTAGTTACTAACATAATTTTCTATCGTTTTAAAATAGAATTTAAATTATATTCTTTAATTAATTAATATTCTGAGAAATTGCTCTTATATTGTTATGATTTTAGCATCTAATTATTAAAAATGCTGAGACGGTTTGGTTTTTGCGGAACCCCAGAGCAGAGACAGAGACGGGCGTACGGTGCAAAAAGGTTTATTCCAACAAAAAGGTGTGCACAAATAAACTAAGGGCGCTGGCTGGGGGAAGGCAGCCAGGAACGGGGGAGCCAAGTTCTCTGGAGTAGGGGACGGCGTGAAGTGGAAGAAGGCAGGAGGAGCTATAGTGAAAAAGGAAAAAACGGTAAGTGCGCAAAAAGGGAATAGTCCAAAAACACAGGGAAACGTCGGCGAACATGTAGACTGGTACCGGGACGAGGCTTGGTCATAAATCACTGGCGACATAGGCTAGTATACTACGGCGCCGGTGTAACGTTGCTTCCGGGTATATATGGGACCTGGTGATTGCAGATCTCCGGCAGCTGTGTCTCGTCCTGAGCCGCAGACCGTCCCAGGCCACGCCCCGCCGCGCTGTGGAAAAACAAGGGAAAAGAGAACACAACAAAACCAAAAACCAAACCATAACAGTACCCCCCCCTCAATGGGCGCCACCCGGCGCCCTACCAGGCTTGTCAGGAAATCGTCTGTAAAAGTCCCTGATGAGGCTATTGTCCAGGATCAGGGAGCGGGAGACCCAGGAGGAAGCTTCAACTTGACTACACTGGGATTGATTACCTTGGTGATTTCGAATGGACCGATGTACCTGGGGGCTAGTTTTTTGGATTCCACCTGAAGGGGGAGATCACGGGAGGAGAGCCACACCTTCTGACCTGGCCGATAGTCCGGGGCGGGAATCCGATGCCGGTCCGCAAGCCGCTGATTCCGGGCCGTGGTGCGGGACAGGGCCGCTCTGGTTTCCCTCCAGACTCGATGGGCGCGCCGGAGGTGCTCACGTACCGAGGGGACCGCAACACCAGACTCCTGCGTAGGGAACAGGGGGGGCTGGAAGCCTATGGAGGCCATAAAGGGAGACATACCTGTGGCGGAGCTGACCAGGGAGTTATGTGCATATTCGACCCACGGGAGGTGCGACGACCAAGAGGCGGGGTGATCAGCAGCAACGCAGCGGAGTGCCGACTCCAGATCCTGGTTGGCCCGCTCCGTCTGGCCGTTAGTCTGTGGATGGAAGCCAGAGGAGAGACTCACCGACGCCCCCAGTGCCCGGCAGAATGCCTTCCATACTTGGGAAGTGAACTGGGGTCCCCGATTGGAGACAATGTCCACAGGGATTCCGTGGAGCCGGAATACGTGTTGGACCACCAGTTGAGCGGTCTCCATTGCCGAGGGGAGCTTGTGTAGAGGCACGAAGTGGGCGGCTTTGGAGAACCGATCGACGATCGTGAGGATAACGGTGTTCCCGTCAGAAGGAGGCAGTCCTGTCACGAAGTCTAGCGCGATATGTGACCAGGGACGTGGGGGAATGGGTAGAGGCCGAAGCAGACCCGCAGGGGCGCGGTGAGATGCCTTGTTGCGAGCGCAGACGGAGCAGGCGGCGACGAAGTTCCGGGTATCAGCTGCCATGGTGGGCCACCAGAAGCGCTGCCCCAAGATCGCCAGGGTGCGGTGGAACCCGGGGTGGCACGCGATCTGGGAAGAGTGCCCCCACTGGAGTAGTGCCGACCGCACCGCCTCGACGACGAACAACCTACCCTGGGGACACCCCTCCGGCGGTGGCTGGTCAGCAAGGGCCTCCTGCACCTCCCGTTCCACCTGCCATCTGGCCGCCCCGACCACACATGCAGGGGGGAGAATGGTCTCCACCGCCCCCTCGTCCACCACCGGGGCAAACTGACGCGAGAGAGCGTCAGGCTTGGTGTTGCGGGACCCCGGCCGGAAGGTGAGGGTGAAACGAAACCTCCCCAGGAACAGAGCCCACCGAGCCTGGCGGGAATTTAACCTGTGGGCAGGGCGGAGGTAAGACAGGTTCTTATGGTCGGTCCATACAACAAACGGCAGGGCGGCACCCTCCAGCCAATGTCGCCACTCCTGCAGCGATAGCACCACGGCCAGCAGCTCGCGGTTACCGACATCGTAATTCCTCTCCACCGGGGCAAGACGGCGCGAGAAGAAGGCGCAAGGGTGCAGCTTGTGGTCCGTACGTTGGGACAGAACCGCGCCAACACCAGTGTCCGAAGCGTCTACCTCCACCACAAATTGCAACGCGGGGTCCGGGTGGCACAGTACTGGGGCTGAGGAAAAGAGTTTCTTTAGCCGCTCGAATGCCGCACTAGCCTCGGGGGACCAGTGATAGGGGACTTTAGAGGAGGTGAGTTGGGTGAGAGGCTGTGCGACAGTGCTATAATTCCTAATAAAACGCCGGTAGAAGTTGGCAAATCCCAAGAACCGTTGTAGGTGTTTGCGGGTGGAGGGGATGGGCCAGTCTAAAACGGCTTGGACCTTTCGTGGGTCCGCCCGTAGCTGTCCCCGCTCTATAATGAAACCCAAGAACTCCACGGAGGAGACGTGAAATTCACACTTTTCCGCCTTCACGTACAGGCGGTTCTCCAGCAGGCGTTGAAGCACCAACCGGACATGTTGAACGTGCTCTTTAGTGTCCCGTGAATAGATTAAAATGTCGTCTAAATACACAAAAACAAAGCGGTTAATCATGTCTCTTAGCACATCGTTTATAAGCGCCTGAAAGACGGCCGGCGCGTTGGTGAGGCCGAACGGCATCACCCGGTACTCATACTGCCCCACAGGCGTATTGAACGCCGTTTTCCACTCGTCCCCCTCCCTAATGCGGACCAAGTGGTAGGCGTTGCGCAAGTCTAATTTTGTAAAAATTGCGGACCGATGGTGAAACCCAAACGCCGAGTCGATGAGGGGCAGCGGGTACTTATTCTTAATCGTAATGTCATTTAATCCGCGGTAATCCACGCATGGGCGAAGAGTCTTGTCCTTCTTGGCTATGAAGAAAAAACCTGCGGCGACTGGAGAGGACGAGGGACGGATGAGACCGGCCGCGACGGACTCGGCGAGGTAGTTAGACAGACTCTCCCTTTCAGGCTTGGAGAGCTGGGCCCCCGGGACCAGATCGATGGCGCAGTCGTAAGGGCGGTGAGGGGGAAGTGCGAGTGCACGGTCCTTGCTAAACACAAGCTGGAGATCGTGATAAGCGGGGGGAACATTAGATAAATCAGGAGCAGCCGGGGACTCGGGAGGTGTGGACGTGCTGATGGGACTCGCGGATTGCAGACAGTGAGAGTGACAAAAAATGCTCCAGTTGCTAATGGTGAAGCGGGACCAGTCAATTTGTGGGTTGTGCAGTGTGAGCCAGGGCAGACCTAGGACCAGTGGTGAAGCGGGTGACGGAATAACAAAAGGAGTGATGGTCTCGCGGTGGTTACCAGAGAGCTGCAGTGACAGTGAAACAGTGCGGTGGGTGACAGTGGCTAACAACCTACCGTCCAGGGCAAAGATCTCCTTAGGCTCCCTGAGCGGAACGAGGGGAATCTTAGCCTGAGAGGCCAGAGCGCAGTCAATAAAATTGTCATCAGCACCGGAGTCTATAAGTGCTTGGATCGGCAGTGAATGCTGTGACCACGACAACATACCTGAAACCATCAGTCGGGAGGGGGGTCTGGGTGAGGTGGTGGTGTGGCTCACCAGCGGCCCCCCGGTCGCTGATGAGCCTGGTCTTTTAGGTCCGGGCAGTGGGCGAGAAAGTGCCCCTCCCGGCCGCAGTAAATACAAAGCCTCGACCGGACCCGGCGCTGGCGCTCGGCGGAGGAGAGCCTGGTGCGTCCCAGCTGCATCGGTTCACCGACAGCATCTGGCGGTGATGGTCCGGATTCCGGAGCAGTAGCCGGTGAAGGTTCGCTGGACGAGGGTGGAGAAGGGCGAGGCGCAGGAAGGCGGGACCGGACGGATCTCGAAGTCTCCCTCTCCCGGCGTCGCTCTCTCAGGCGGTTGTCCAGCCGGATGGCTAGCCCGATGAGCTGCTCCAGCGACGTGGTCTCCTCTCGAACGGCGAGCTCATCCTGCAGATCCTCGTTGAGGCCCCTCAGGAACGCCACCCGGAGAGCGGTCTCATCCCACCCGCTCTGAGCGGCCAGGATCTTAAAATCGATGGCGAAAATCGCCACCGGAGCGGAGCCCTGGCGAAAAGTCAGCAGCCGGTTGCCGGCTTCCCTGCCTCGAACTGGGTGGTCAAATACCCGCCGCATCTCCGCGAGAAAGGCGGAATAGTCTTGGCGGACGGGTGAGCCTTGGGTTGCCTCCGCCCAGGCAGTCGCTCGCTCCGCGAGCAAGCTAACGATAAAAGCAATTTTTGATCGATCCGAGTGATATGTCCGGGGCTGCTGATCAAACACCAGCGAGCACTGGTGGAGAAATTGTCCGCAGCTCCTTAGTTCTCCGGAGTAACGGGCGGGCGTGGGGATATACGGTTCCCGCAAAGTCTGTCGCTCCGGGCTGAGCGAAGCGGACGACGCAGCGGGGCGGCTACGGAGGTTAGTCCCGTCGGGAGGAGATACCGCGGATAGTCCGGCAGCGATAGTCTCCACCCGATTCCCCAGCTGCGTGAAAGCCGCAGAAAAGTCTCTCATTTCCTGCATGAGTGCTGCCAAAGCACGCTCGTCTTGTCCCATGCGTGAGCCCTGGTTAGAAAGTGCCAGACGGAGTTGCTCTGTCTCCGCGGGGTCCATTCTGGCCGGAGTATTCTGAGACGGTTTGGTTTTTGCGGAACCCCAGAGCAGAGACAGAGACGGGCGTACGGTGCAAAAAGAGGTTTATTCCAACAAAAAGGTGTGCACAAATAAACTAAGGGCGCTGGCTGGGGGAAGGCAGCCAGGAACGGGGGAGCCAAGTTCTCTGGAGTAGGGGACGGCGTGAAGCGGAAGAAGGCAGGAGGAGCTGTAGTGAAAAAGGAAAAAACGTAAGTGCGCAAAAAGGGAATAGTCCAAAAACACAGGGAAACGTCGGCGAACATGTAGACTGGTACCGGGACGAGGCTTGGTCATAAATCACTGGCGACATAGGCTAGTATACTCCGGCGCCGGTGTAACGTTGCTTCCGGGTATATATGGGACCTGGTGATTGCAGATCTCCGGCAGCTGTGTCTCGTCCTGAGCCGCAGACCGTCCCAGGCCACGCCCCGCCGCGCTGTGGAAAAACAAGGGAAAAGAGAACACAACAAAACCAAAAACCAAACCATAACAAATGCTGCAGCAGAACATGGAAAATCATCATAGATATCTAGAGACTCATACAAAAATATGCTGATAACCACTATTAATATTCATTCATTCATTCATCCAACCATCTTCTATAGCCGCTTATTCCTCATTAGGGTCTGTTGGAGCCAATCCCAGCACATTACGGGCGAGAGGCAGTGATACACTCCAGATGGTCGCCAGCCTATCATGGGGCTCCACTATTAACAATTTCATTTATTTAGTTTATTGAGTTTCAAATCTTGGAATCTATGGTTTTGCATTGCTATGAACATACTGCAGTGAAACAGCAAGAAAGCAATGACAGATATAGACTTGGACAAAATTGTTGGTACGCTTCAGTTAAAGAGAGAAAACCTACAATGGTCATAGAAATAACTTGAAACTGACAAAAGTAATAATAAATGAAAATGTACTGAAAATTAACGAATTAAAATTAGACATTGATTGTGAATTTTGGTTCAACAGAATCATTTAAAAAAACAAACTAATGAAACTGGCCTGGACAAAAATTATGGTACCCTTAACTTAATATTTTGTTGCACAACCTTTTGAGGCAATCACTTCAGTCAAGCAATTTCTGTAGCTCTCAATGAGACTTCTGTACCTGTTGACAGGAATTTTGGGCCACTCCTCATGAACAAACTGCTCCAGCTGTCTCAGGTTTGAAGGGTGCCTTCTCCAGACTGCATGTTTCAGCTCCTTCCACAGATGTTCAGTAGGATTTAGATCAGGGCTCATAGAAGGCCACATCAGAACAGTGCAGTGTTTTGTTCTTAGCCATTGTTGGGTGTTTTTAGCTGTGTGTTTTGGGTCATTATCCTGTTGGAGGACCCATGACCTGCGACTGAGACCAAGCTTTCTGACACTGGGCAGCACATTTTGCTCCAGAATGCCTTGATAGTCTTGAGATTTCATTGTACCCTGCACACATTCAAGACATCCTGTGCCAGATGCAGCAAAGCAGCCCCAGAACATAACCAAGCCTCCTCCATGTTTCACAGTAGGCACAGTATTTTTTTCTTCGTATGCTTCATTTTTGCGTCTGCGAACGTACAGCTTATGTGACTTTCCAAAAAGCTCCAGTTTTGTCTCATCTGACTAAAGGACATTGTCCCAGAAGCTTTGTGGCTTTTCAATATGTGTTATGGCAAATTCAAATCTCACTTTTTTATGACTTGCTTTCAACAGTGGTGTCCTGCTGGGTCGACTTAACATCTTAAGTCGACCTGGGTCGACTTATCTTTTTGTGCTCTTCATAGCGAGAGAAAGCTTCTGGAGCCATAAAAAGTTTAAAACATAAACCACATGAAAACAATAGCTTTCCCAGGTGAATTTCTAATCCAAAACTAAACCATTTCACATAAAGTATAAGATAAATAAGATTTTGGGGAATAATATTGTACTGATTTAGGCCTACATAGCTTTTTATGCTTTTGTGCTCTTCATACCGAGAGAAAGCTTCTGGATCCATAAAAAGTTTAAAACATAAACCACATGAAAACAATAGATTTCCCAGGTGAATTTCCAATCCAAAACTATACCATTTCACATAAAATATAAGGCAAATAAGATTTTCTCTAAAAATATTGCACTGATTTAGGCCTACATAGTTTTTTTTTTTATCTTTTTGTGCTCTTCATACCGAGAGAAAGCTTCTGGAGCCATAAAAAGTTTAAAACATAAACCACATGAAAACAATAGCTTTCCCAGGTGAATTTCTAATCCAAAACTAAACCATTTCACATAAAGTATAAGATAAATAAGATTTTGGGGAATAATATTGTACTGATTTAGGCCTACATAGCTTTTTATGCTTTTGTTCTCTTCATACCGAGAGAAAGCTTCTGGATCCATAAAAAGTTTAAAACATAAACCACATGAAAACAATAGATTTCCCAGGTGAATTTCCAATCCAAAACTATACCATTTCACATAAAATATAAGGCAAATAAGATTTTCTCTAAAAATATTGCACTGATTTAGGCCTACATAGTTTTTTTTTTATCTTTTTGTGCTCTTCATACCGAGAGAAAGCTTCTGGAGCTATAAAAAGTTTAAAACATAAACCACATGAAAACAATAGATTTCCCAGGTGAATTTCCAATCCAAAACTATACCATTTCACATAAAATATAAGGCAAATAAGATTTTCTCTAAAAATATTGCACTGATTTAGGCCTACATAGCTTTTTATCTTTTTGTGCTCTTCATACCGAGAGAAAGCTTCTGGAGCTATAAATAGTTTAAAACATAAACCACATGAAAACAATAGCTGTCCCAGGTGAATTTCTGATGCAAAACTATACCATTTCATATAAAATATGAGGTAAATAAGATTTTCTCTAAAAATTTTGTACTGATTTAGGCCTACATAGCTTTTTATCTTTTTGTGCTCTTCATACCGAGAGAAAGCTTCTGGGTCTATAAAAAGTTTAAAACATATACCACATGAAAACATTAGATTTCCCAGGTGAATTTCCAATCCCAAACTATACCATTTCACATAAAATATAAGGTAAATAAGATTTTGTGTAATAATATTGTACTGATTTAGGCCTACATAGCTTTTTATCTTTTTGTGCTCTTCATACCGAGAGAAAGCTTCTGGGTCTATAAAAAGTTTAAAACATATACCACATGAAAACATTAGATTTCCCAGGTGAATTTCCAATCCCAAACTATACCATTTCACATAAAATATAAGGTAAATAAGATTTTGTGTAATAATATTGTACTGATTTAGGCCTACATAGCTTTTTATCTTTTTGTGCTCTTCATAGCGAGAGAAAGCTCTGGAGCCATAAAAAGTTTAAAACATAAACCAAATGAAAACATTAGATTTCCCAGGTGCATTTCCATTCCAAAACTATATCATTTCACATAAAATATAAGGTAAATAAGATTTTGTGTAATAATATTGTACTGATTTAGGCCTACATAGCTTTTTATCTTTTTGTGCTCTTCATACTGAGAGAAAGCTTCTGGAGCTATAAAAAGTTTAAAACATAAACCACATGAAAACAATAGCTTTCCCAGGTGAATTTCTGATCCAAAACTATCCCATTTCATATAAAATATGAGGTAAATAAGATTTTCTCTAAAAATTTTGTACTGATTTAGGCCTACATAGTTTTTTTTTTTATCTTTTTGTGCTCTTCATACCGAGAGAAAGCTTCTGGAGCTATAAAAAGTTTAAAACATAAACCACATGAAAACAATAGCTGTCCCAGGTGAATTTCTGATGCAAAACTATACCATTTCATATAAAATATGAGGTAAATAAGATTTTCTCTAAAAATTTTGTACTGATTTAGGCCTACATAGCTTTTTATCTTTCTGTGCTCTTCATACCGAGAGAAAGCTTCTGGAGCTATAAAAAGTTTAAAACATAAACCACATGAAAACAATAGCTGTCCCAGGTGAATTTCTGATGCAAAACTATACCATTTCATATAAAATATGAGGTAAATAAGATTTTCTCTAAAAATTTTGTACTGATTTAGGCCTACATAGCTTTTTATCTTTTTGTGCTCTTCATACCGAGAGAAAGCTTCTGGAGCTATAAAAAGTTTAAAACATAAACCACATGAAAACAATAGCTTTCCCAGGTGAATTTCTGATCCAAAACTATCCCATTTCATATAAAATATGAGGTAAATAAGATTTTCTCTAAAAATGTTGTACTGATTTAGGCCTACATAGTTTTTTTTTTATCTTTTTGTGCTCTTCATACCGAGAGAAAGCTTCTGGAGCTATAAAAAGTTTAAAACATAAACCACATGAAAACAATAGCTGTCCCAGGTGAATTTCTGATGCAAAACTATACCATTTCATATAAAATATGAGGTAAATAAGATTTTCTCTAAAAATTTTGTACTAATTTAGGCCTACATAGCTTTTTATCTTTTTGTGCTCTTCATACCGAGAGAAAGCTTCTGGAGCTATAAAAAGTTTAAAACATAAACCACATGAAAACAATAGCTGTCCCAGGTGAATTTCTAATCCAAAACTATACCATTTCACATAAAATATAAGGTAAATAAGATTTTGTGTAATAATATTGTACTGATTTAGGCCTACATAGCTTTTTATCTTTTTGTGCTCTTCATAGCGAGAGAAAGCTCTGGAGCCATAAAAAGTTTAAAACACAAACCAAATGAAAACATTAGATTTCCCAGGTGAATTTCCAATCCAAAACTATACCATTTCACATAAAATATAAGGTAAATAAGATTTTCTCTAAACAGACAACTCTCTCCTTTGCTTTCTGTGGTCCATGTTCAGTGTGGTACACAGCATGATACCAAACAGCACAGTGACTACTTTTCACCCTTTAAATAGGCAGACTGACTGATTACAAGATTGAAGACACCTGTGATGCTAATTAGAGGACACACCTTAGTTTAACATATTCTTATGGTCAAATTATTTTCAATCTTTTTTAGGGGTGCCATCATTTTTGTCCTGGTCAGTTTCATAAGTTTGTTTTTTTAAATGATCCTGTTGAACCAAAATTCAAAATCAATGTCTGATTTTCATTTGTTAATATTTGTATTTTCCAGTATTTTTTTATTTATTTATTATTATTTTATTTTATAATTATTAATTATTATTTATTATTTGTTTTGTCAGTTTCAAGTTATTTCAGTGACCATTGTGGGTTTTTCTCTTTTTAACGGAAGGGTACCAACAATTTTGTCCACGTCTCTATATTTCAACAAAGGAAAATAAGGGAAAATGGAAACTTTCCAGTTTTTAACAACCTTCTTGGCCAATTGAGAATAGATTTGATTTAGCAGGATGTTCTTGAATACACCTTGAAGTTGTACAGAGAAGACGTGACCACTTGTCTTGATTAAGTTTAAACATTTAGTTACTTTCTCATCTCTCAATAAATCACGCAAGTCTGTGCAGGCTCTTGAGGGGCAACAGAAAATGAGGAACCAGCCCAGATTTGACCCACAGACCTTGCGTTGTAGACATGTGATATAGAAGATTGACATTTTATTTTATTTTGGGGAAACATCTCGACAACTATTAGGTTCACGCTAAATTCTAAATTCTTTATTCATGATTCCCTCAGGATGAATGGAAATTGGACATTGCATTTCTTTAATTATGGACATAGTCCTAAACACAAAGAACAATGTCATTATTTTGCAAGTATTTGGTCATAAACCAAATTATTGAGATAGATTACTGTAATCACCAAAGTGAATACAAAAGACCTTTTTTCACAGCAGCCATATTGACATAAAATAGTAGGTAAACACCTGTGTTACCGATGATATTAATTAAAGTTCCATTGAAGTCAAACAGAGTCATTGTGCTGCTGTGCAAGTTGGCTCAGTGGAATGTCTCCACTACAATAAATGGAACCTTAATCAGTACCATTGGTAACACCTGTGTTTATCTACTATTTCATGTCTATATGGCTGCTGTGAAAAAAAGGTCTTTTGTATTCCCCTAGGTGATTACAGTAATCTATCTAAAGACTTTGGTTGATGACCAAATCAAAATAATGACCTTGTACTTTGTGTTTAGGAAGGAAGTGCCATACAGCGGCGGGTGAGCTGTCATGGCAACAATCAGTTTGTCCTCCATTTTCCTAGCAAGCGATCACCTGGGAATTGTCTGAAATTGCATTTGGAGTAAATACCCTTAATACTTTTAACACAAGAAGAACAGACATCCAGTGGATTAAAACAAATTTATTAAGATAGTAGATAGTAGAGTACAAACACAACAACCAAGGTGTTTAAATGATATTCTTGCAAAACGAGTAAAAGTAGGAATTACATTTGCTAAAGTAAACTTTACAACACTAAGAAATAAATATCCTGCCGAGGTGCACAGCATTTTATTAGTAAAACTGGTTGATGATGGTTAGTACCAGCAGTGCAGGACATGTATGTTTGTAGCATTTTCTCCAGAAACAAAAACAAAAGATCTCTGAAAACACAAAACATTCATAGTTGAATGCTTCACCCCCTCCTCCCCATTACCTATAAACAAAAACCATTTCATTTTATCTGCTCCTCCTGTCTGTTTTTACTTCTTGGTCTCCTCGATCTGCTCCACCTCGCTAGATTCATCCACCACCTTCCCATTCACCATTGTCTGAGTCACCACCTTCACAATCTTCCTGGTGCGAACGTCAGGTTCCTCTGCATGGGGGAGAGACAGGAAGAGAGAAAATTTGAGATGCACAGCACATGAACTAATGTGAGAATATGAAGGATGAGTTTACAATGAGATGAGTAGTAGTAGTTGAGATGGAAGAGAGTATGAGAGTGAATGAGGAAAAAAAAGGAATAAAAGGAAAAGGGGATTTTTTTGGTTTCATCTCTCTTACCGTAGGTTGATGTGATGTGAGTTTGACTAAACATTGACAGTAAAGCTTATGTGTTGTTTGGTTTTGTAAAAATAGCATTACTGACTTTTAAAGAGGCCACAGGCTTTGATTCTGTGTTGTATTTAGTCTGTTCATGTTGTGAGACGAACGCCTTCGCCTTCCTTAATCCGTTTACATGAGTCAGTCGTTGGGTGTCAACATTTTCACTCCCACATTAGTTGCTGTAGGAGCTAAGCTGTCAATGATTTTTGCATTGTCTGGACGGTCAGAAATCTATCATTAGGTGGAGCCCCGGGCCCCTCGTGTGTATGTGTATGTGTATGTGCGTGAACGTGTGTGTGAAGGAATGTAGTCAGAACACAGCTGCCTCAAACTCACATAAGATCCTTCGCTATTATACAGCAACTGTTTAATAAATTGTTCTGAAATAAAAGCTTCACTTTCTTTGATGAGTTAAAGATGGAAGGGGAGGGACTCACTTTTTGGTGGAGGTGGAATTTCTTTGACTCTGTGGGTCATAAAGAACACAGAACAGCTTTAAACTGACTTGAAAACAAGATAAATACATTTAAAATGCAATCCAACATGACAAGAAGCATATTGTCTAACTATTAAAAGAATGGCCCAAATCATTTTTTTGATGCAAGTGAGTTTTTTGTCTAAATGATCTCTTGGTGATTCTGTCATGTCTGGTAAAATCACCTTAATCCTGTGTAAAAAAAATACTCTTTAGGGCAATGGCCATTTTATTTTCTGCCTAATTCAAAATCAGGATAAAATGCTAATTTAACAAGCTTTCACAGTGGCTGCTTCAAGAAGCAAAAATCTATCTATTCGAATCTTGCATCAGTTTCTATTGGTGAGTGATAAAGGTTTTAGACTTTTATAGTAATTTTGTCTAAATCTCACAACTTCTACTTTAATAATAATTTAATATGTGCATATGAATAAATAAAAAATGTAGTCAAATATAAAGAAAGAAGGTTCCAGGATCTTTAGTCCATTAAACATGTATCATCACTTCATTGAAAATCTCACATCAAACATCTCAGGTTTCAAAAAGGTGTCAGAACTGGATATTGGAGATCAATTTTATTCAATAAAAATGGGCAAAGACCTGGAAAAGTGATGAAAAAGGGACCTGACATTAGTTTGTTTAATGTAATGTGATGTAAGTTTAGAGTTTGCTCTATGGAATGTAAGGACATTTTAATCCAGTTTTAAAGTTGCCCTTAGTCACACTCAAGTTTTCAAAAATTGGCCTAAAAGTCACATTATTTTTTAATGTTACATAAATGACAAACATCTTTTTATGTGTGTCTACAGTCATCCTTTGTCAAGGCCTTTTTGATTGAAATAATTCATAAATATAATATTCTTTGCATTTGATAAATGCTTTGTAGTTGAAAAAATTACCCAGGCCATTGTCACCCTTCAAAAGGGTGACGATATTCAAGATCAGACTGAAAAGTTGAGATGGTTTAGAACCCTTCAACTGTTTTTTTTTCTTCTCAAGACATTGAAAACTCACGCTTCCTCTCCCTCCAGCAGGCGCCTGTAAGTAGCGATCTCCATTTCCAGGTTCTGCTTGATGCGGAGGAGCTGCTCATAGTCAGTTTTGGTCCGCTGCATGTCCAGTCGGAGCTGGGACAGGTCATCCTCCAGCTGGCTCAGGGTGGCCTGCAGGCGCTCCATCTCGGATGAGTATTTCTGACCTGACTCTCCCAGGTTCCCCTCCAGAGCCGCTATCTGAGAGAAGAAAGATAAATAATCATTGTCCAATTCATGAAATGTCCCAAAATGATTCATAATTCTGTACTGTACTACTTGTATTGTAACCAGTGTGCAGTAATGTGATGCTGGTCTCATCAAAAGGTTTTTGCCAATGGAAATCAAAGCTCAAAAATGTTTCCTGATTCTGAAATTACTTCCCAAACCATTATCAACAAATAACGGTGAACTGACATGGCCTCGGCATCCAAAAAACAAACATTTGCTGCTCTGACACAATTAGCCATCTCACCACAGAAACCCAACACCCATAACAGTTCAGCAGCCAACTCTGTTTACTGTCAATAGAAGATCACAAGAGAGAAAAGGCAGATTGTTTTTTCCCAGACACTAGGCAGCATAAAACAGAAGCAGGAAGTTGCACAAACTATATAATATATATATATGTAAGGATTTTCAGTGTCATTACTCAACAAATCCCTCATAAAACCGCTCTTTCTCAAATGCTACTCCATAACTAATCAGGGCTTTGTGAGAAAACCAACATTATCATGGTGCATGCATTTTTTTAGTTAGATTTTGTTTGTAGTGGCTAGCAATGTCAGATGTTTGTTTCCAGATATGAGAGACAGCAGATTTAAAAAAAAATAATTTTGGCATCACAAGTAGATGGTTCAATTTCTTAAACTACAGGTAGTTTAGAAGTAGTTTAAACAAAAAAGTCACAATGTGCATATTGTTCTCTATGTTATTTTCAATGCCATTTGTTTCAGTTCTTATGGAGCCAAAAGATACGAAAACCTTCCGGTGTTGCAGCTCACCTGTTTGTGCAGACTCTCCAGCTCCACCTCCAGGGTCTGCAAGAAGCGTTGGCGCTCAGTCAGCTCGCTCTGGGCTCCTCTCAGAGCCTCGTTACTCTCCTTCACCTCGTTCTGAACCGTCTCCAGCTGGTCAGGCCACAAAAACACCCAAAATATTGTCAATTGTCATACTGTTAAAATAATGGTCTAAGTCATTTTTTCAAAAGTTTTGGGGAAAACACAAACTTTATCAAATGCAGAGAACATTATATTTATGAACGTTGTGTGTCACTTATGTAACATTAAAGAATAAAGTGACTCAGGACTAATTCTGAACAGTCGAGTGTGACTTTAGGAAGCTTTTTTTCCTAAATATGTTTATTGAGTCACACATATACATCTTGTATGCACCCATCCAGTACAATGAGTAGGAAACAGCCCATATTAATAAATAAATACATTATATCCCAAATCACAATTCTGGATTTCAACCAATTCTGGTTTAACCTAGAGGTAAATTAAACAAATGTCAGGTTATCTTTTCATCACTTTCCCAAGTCTTCTTTGTTTGTTTGTTTTTTCTTTCCTTGTTGAATGTAACATCCAACTTTTTCAAACCTGAGATGTGGCAAATTTTCAATGAAGTGAAAACACTCAACAGGCATCAACATGTTGAATGCACTAAAAATCCTGGAACTTCCTTTCTTTCTTTATATTTGGCTACATATTTATTGAATCATTGACTTGCACAGCATTTTATATTAAATTATTATTAAAGTATAACTTGTGCAATTTAGACTAAATTACTACCTATAGGGTATAAAAAGTATGATCTTTCAATTAAGGATTGAGGTGATTTTACCAGAATTAAGTGATTTATGTGGCAGCATCATCAAGAATTATTATAAAGTATTTAGGCCAAAAACCTTTAGGCAGACTTTATAGAACCTTAAACCATCCTTTAATTTCATAGCACAAACTCAAGTTAAGTCAAGAGTTAAAATAAACAATGTTGTGGTGATGTCAGGTAAATCAAATTCGTCAGGAAGAAGTTCCTTTTTTCATCACTTTCCCAGGTCGGTTTCTTATTGAACGTAACTCATTTCCAACATCCAGATGACTTTTTGAAACCTGAGATATGGCAAATTTGTAATGAATTGATGACACATGATTAATGGGCTGAAGATCCTGGAATTTCATTTCTTTCGTTAAATTTGGCTACATTTTTAAAAATGTATTGATATGCACAGTACTTTGTATTAATTTATTAATAAAGTATAACTTCTGAAATCTAGACTAAATTGTTATAAAACAATATAGCCCATAGCCTTTATCACTCACCAGTAGAAACTGATTTAAGAATCATGTTTAGAGCTTCTTCTTGCTTCTTGAAGCAGCTGCCATCATGAAAGCTTGTTAAATTGTCATTCTAGCCTAATTTGGGGAAAAAATTGTCTTGACTTAGGCAGAAAATAAAATATCCTACGTAAAATTTCCATTCCATTTTATATAAATTTATATAAATTGTATAACTTGTCAAATTTAGACTAAATTACTACCTATATGGCATAAAGAGTCTGATCCTTTCAACTCAGAAAGGTGATATTACCAGATGTGGCAGCTTCATCAAGATATTATTTAGACCAAAAATTCACTTTTATTAAAAAATTACTTAGGCCATTATTTTAATGGCGTAATAGGGTGACGATATTTAAGTGGATCCATTGATCAGTGAAATGAGAAATGGCCATTGACCTTCTTACGATACCACTGCTCCGCATGCTCCTTGTTCTTTGCGACTATGCCCTCATACTGGGTTCTCAGGTCAGACATGATGGATCCCAGCTCCGGCCCACGGGCTGAGTCCACCTCCACATTCACTTCGTCCCTGGCGATGCGAGACTTCATCTGCTCAAGTTCCTGCAGGGCGAGAAGTAGTTTAAACACTCAATGTTGCTTTGTCACAATGTGTGTATTGTCCTCTACGTGCAGTAGGCTTCCACTTGTACATATATTTGTGTTTAATAATTGTATTTGCTTAACAGTTTCTGAAAAACAAACAGCATATGGTGATGAGTAGAGTTTGTGAATCCTACACCACAGGAGAGGATGTGAGAGCATTCTTCATTATTTACAGATTCTCCATCAATAGTTGATGAAGCAGAGCTCACCTTACACAGTCCACACACACACACACACACACACACACACACACACACACACACACCACACACACACACACACACACACACACACGCACGTACACACACTCATTCATGCATGTTCTCTGGATCTCTTTCACTCTCTCTCCTGTGTGTGATTATCTCATGCAATTTGTTTTTAGGTGTGTCAAATTCGATATTCTTTGCTTTATGCACAGGAGTTGTGCTGTTGCTTAATGTTTAATTAGCATTATTTCAGAAGGCTCTTGGAGAAATCAGCATGATCAAGTTTCTCAGCTAAACCCTAGAGATGCTACTTTTCCATTGAGGTTTTGTGTACACCTGGGATTCAGGTCAGTGGTCAGCCTGGTGACTGAGAAGAAAAGCCTCCAGTGTACTTTCAACATAAAGGACAGAAGAGAACAGAAAAAGACAAATCTACAGTCCTCAGTAACCTTATTGAATAGACCGATCACCATCCCTGAGATCTGGTTTATGTAATAGATTTTATTGTGTTATTGAATCATACTTTATGTTTTTTTTTACGTACGTTTTATTATTTCTAAAACGTACTACCCTTCTTGAAAACATACTAATGTTGGGTCATCATAAACATTGAGAACCACCTGTTGTTTCAGAGAGAGCAGACGTTCCTCTAGAGAGACTCAGTGGGTAAGTTTATCTCCTCTCTCATAGTAGTCAGGGCCCAGGGATCAGCAGATTGGACAGAAGGAGCAGGTTTAGGAAACCAGATCTACCTGCTCCTTTTGTCTACAGTAACCAGAGGACCACCTGGCTTTACCCCCTTAAAGACCTCCGGAGACCCCAAAATGGGTCAGTCAAACATCAGACGACTTGTTGTTTGTGTGGGAAAGATGGAGAAGAAGCAAGATAAATCAAAGTGAGATGAAATATTAAAGGATGGAGAGCACAAAGTAAACACTATAGAATGGAATAAATAGACAAAATACCTCCTCATGGTTTTTCTTGAGGAAGTAGAGTTCTTCTTTCAGGCTGTCCAGGTCTCCCCTCAGAGAAGCGATGATCTGCTCGTGGTCCGTCTTTGCCTTTTTCAGGGCGACACAGTCTCTCTCCACTGACTGACACATCACCAGCTCAGTCTCCCACCTGTTGAAGCATACATTAGCAATATATAAGGCAAGTTCATGGAAATTTTCATGGGGGGTCAAAAAAGTTGAAAAACACATGCCAGAAACACATAAGCATAAGCCAAAATGCATGCTAATGTGCTCTCTTGGGGGCCAAAACATGTGCTAAAGTGCTCTCTTGGAGCTAAAAGGTATGTTAAAGTGCCCTCTTGGGAGCTAAAACTTACAATAAAGTGTCCTCTTGGGATCTAAAAAGCATGTTAAAATGCCCTATAGGAGCCAAAAAGTATGATGAAGTGACCTCTTAGGAGCCAAAATGCATGCTAAAGTGCCCTCTAGGAGCCCAAACACATCCATCTTTGCTTTTTTTCAGGGCAACACAGTCTCTCTACAGACTGGCACATCACCAGCTGAGTTTCCCACCTTGTGAAAGCAGCAAGTAACAAGACTTTATGATAGCATACATCAGCAATATGCAGTGACAAGTTCATGGAAATGTCCAGATTTGCAAGTTCATGGAAATGTTTGTCCCTGCCCTTTTAATAGTCTGTGCACGCCACTGAACCAAACTATTGGACTCATAGACTCATTATTCACTCACTCACTTGATTCTGAAGTCATCAGCAGCCAGTTTAGCATTATCGATCTCCAACATGAGACGTGCATTTTCCAAGGTCTTCTTCCTCACCTGACAAACATTTACATGCATAATAAGGTTAATAACATGGCAACTTGTTATAATAGACTTTATAAGACAGCCTTTAATATGTCAACTCCGTCACACTCCAGTCCACTTTATTTGTTATGTTTTGTATGGTATGCATTTGTTTAATTCATTATGAATTCAAAAGACACCAGGAAATGTGTGCAATAAGGAATCACATTCCAACGCCTTTAAACTGTAACTTTCTGTTTAGGTTAAAACAAAAAAAATAATTATTAACCTTGCCTTGGCTGTGTAAATTTAACACTGAGGCCAAGCGTGGAGACACTTTTGCTTTTGATTTTTTACTTTTAGTTCCTTTTGAAGTGTAGGGGGTAACGGAAAAGGAAAGTTAAAATATATTATTAAAAAACACGTTAAACATGACAAGAAAACATGACAAAACAAAGGAAAAAACAGTGCAGTCACAACAATTTAACGTTCATGTGTTCATGTGAACATACTGAGCTTGTTCGTGAACGTAACTCGAGAACATACAACATACAATCACGTGTAAAGAAATATAGGCATTTTTGATTAACTCAAAGTCATAATCTTGGACTGGAGTGACATTAACAATACTTGGAACAACACTCACAACACTTTCATATTTTGAGCAAATGTGATATAAATGACTGTATTACAGCCTCAATTAAGTAAATATAATTGGAATATTACAAAAAAAAATCTAAAATAGTCTTTTACTACAGATAAAAATATTTATTTTAAACCTTAAAATAAATTGGATAATCACACAAACTGTCAAAACAATCTAGATTAAATATCAAAATAAAGGTTAGTTGCATCCTTACTACTGACTGAGTATATTAAACTATTTTCTTATTGTATTGATGGTGTATCATATTGATGATATATATTGATACTGTAACAGTAACATTATTTTATGTTTTGCTACAGTTAGTTCAACAAACCATTAACTATAAACAATTATGAACTATAAATAAACTAGTTCAATTTGAAATTTGTGAACTGAACTTTGAACTATTTCATAGTAGAAAACAAACTTTCTCTCTGCTTTTACTCCATGTCTTACGGTACCTCTTGCTCGACAGCATGAGCCTGGGCCATCATGGCATCGAGGTCATGACCTTTGGGGATACGGTCGAGCATGAGCTGCTTGATCTTCATCTCCAGGTCGGCGTTGGAGCGCTCCAGTGATCGCACCTGGAGCAACACAAAGAGACATTTGAACCGGAGATAGCAGCCATCAAAGGATTTCAGTTTGATGATAATGAGAACACCTCTGTGTCCTGTATCAGACCTTGTCCAGGTAGTTGGCCAGACGGCTGTTGAGACTCTGCATCGCCTCCTTGTCATTAGTGCTGTTGCCGTGCAGCCCGTTGAGCTGCAGGCTGATTGGGCCATTGAGGTCTTGGCTGATGGAAGCTGAGCGAGTCAGCGGGCCTGCAGCGGAGAATGAAACCGATGTACGGGAGCGGGCTCGGCTGGTGTCCATCAGAGAGCGGCTGGAGAAAGAGGGCTGGCGATTCATGGAGTAACCCCTCAGTGACATGCTGGAGGCCATGATGGCTGACTAGAATTAAAAAAAAATTTGAAATAAGTAAAATTATCTGCCAGTGCAGTAAGATAATTCTACTCAATACCACACTAATTGTATCAAAAACAGAGATTTTCATTCAAAATTTCCCTTTTTGTAGTGCAGGTGTTAAATGTGGGTTTGTCACCACAAGCAACTCATGTTTTTGGATTATAGTTAATATATAAATGTTGATAAGCGCAGGCACGACATGGTAGCACAGGTTCAAGACCTCCTTGGTCCTTGGTCTGGGATCTTTCTGTGTGGAGTTTGCGTGTTTTCCCCATGTCTGCGTGGGTTTTCACTAGGTTCTCCGGCTTCCTCCCACAGTCCAAAAACATGCTGAGGTTAATGGGAGATGCTAAATTGCCCATAGGTGTGAGTGTGTGAGTGAATGTGTGCCCCACGATAGGCCGGCAGCCATCTGGGGTGTATCCCTGCCTCTCGCTGTAACGCGCTGGGATAGGCTCCAGCAGACCCATGCGACCCTAATGAGGAATAAGCAGGTATAGAAAATGACTGACTGTTAATAATGTGTGGGTTTGTCCCTGCCTCTAGCCTGTAATGTGCTGGGATTGGCTCCAGCAGCCCCCTGCAACCCTGATCTGGCTGTAGAAATCTTCTTTTACCAAATGTGTTTTATTCAAGCATTTTTATAAATTCAAAAAACAGAAGCACATGTGAATTTTCATTATCTGCTAAAGATTCAACCTACAAAGTCTTTTTTTGTCCAGACCGACAGTCCACAACCCAAAAGAGCATCAGTTTACTAATATATAAGACTAAATAAACCAGAAAATGATCAGGTTTAAAGCAAAGCTCACACTACAAGTTTCACTTTTTTTCCTGGTTCAGGTCAATTTGGTCTAGTTTTAGGAAAAGACAACTAAAATTTTAAAGAAAAAGATCAAATTGACTAAAATCAAGAAAAAAAGCAAAATTATCTGCCAGTGCAATAGATAATATCATTCTACTCATTATTGCACTCATTGTTCCAACGACAAGAGATTTTCACTTAAGACTTCACTTTTTGCAGTGCACTGCAGGTGTTAATTATATATTATGTTAAGAATATATAATTAATAATTATTTTTTATGTTAAGAATATATAAGTAATAATTATATTTTTATGTTAATAATCACAGGTTCAAGACCTCCTTGGTCCTGGGTCTGGGACCTTTCTGTGTGGAGTTTGCATGTTCTCCCCGTGTCTGCGTGGGTTTTCACCAGGTACTCCGGCTTCCTCCCACAGTCCAAAAACATGCTCAGGTTAATTGGCAACTCTAAATTGCCCATAGGTGTGAGTGTGTGAGTGAATGGTGTGTGTGCCCCAGGATTGGCTGGCGACCATCTTGGGTGTATCCCTGCCTCTCGCTGTAACGCGCTGGGATAGGCTCCAGCAGACCCATGCGACCCTAATGAGGAATAAGCAGGTATAGAAAATGACTGACTGTTAATAATGTGTGGGTTTGTCACCACAAGTGACTACTTTCACATTACACGTATTTGTTTCTATAGTTACAAATAAGATGTGCAGCTTTAAATACTGAAATAGGAGGAGAAAAATTTATGTTTAAATTATATACCTCACAAGAAAAATGCATAACTGAAAAAGCAAGTCTGTTCCTACTATGCTACAGTAATTTAAAGCTAGAGCTACATGAGATCTGGCTGTAGAAAAGCTCTTTCATGGCCCTTAAGCAAATGTGTTTTATTCGTGCATTTGGCTGGACTCTAATGGAAAATACAAGTAGGGCCTAATATTCAAGACAACTGCACACACCCTGAAAATGATGAGGGTCTTTAAATGAGTATACGACTGGCTAGTGGCTGTTCAAACCAACCATCTGCATCTAAGAGATGACTGACTTTATGGTGAGAGCCACTTCAGTCAGTCTGTCTCACCTCCATTCAAATTCAAAACTCGACTCGGCATAAAATCAAAATGTAAATGACAACGGCTTAACCCGAGGTTGAAGAAGAGCTTCTAACTCTCATATAGACTATTACTATGATAATAAGATGCATGTTATATTTCAGAAGAGACTAAGTAGATTCATAAAACAGGTACAGAGGAGATGACTAAGAACTCCGTGACTCTCAAATACTGTAATATCTTTCTTTCAGGTTAAAATGTTAGGGAATTCTGCTTTTCTCCCTGTTTTTGTTTTAATCTTATTTGATAGAAAGTTCAACAGGTATTGATGCTACTTTGAAACAGGATTTTAAACAAGACTCGTTGGCATGCAGATGTCAAATAGAGTACAGGACAGAGATTCTTTGTGTGTGTGTGTGTGTGTGTGTGTGTGTGTGTGTGTGTGTGTGTGTGTGTGTGTGTGTGTGTGTGTGTGTGTGTGTGTGTGTGTGTGTGTGTGTGTGTGTGAGGTTTCACGCATGCTTGCTTTTGTGTGTTCCTCAGCAAGCTTTCAGTGTGCAGATTATCAGTCAAGGGAACCTTGTGTCTCTTGTCACTTGATCCATGCAACGCTGTTCCCACAACACTACAAAGGACCCAGCAGGAGACAGACAGTCCTTGTTCGGATAAAAGACAGAGCTTAGGGAAAACGATCTGGAAAATATTTTAGAGTGAATTCCGGCGGCACAAGGAGACACCTTGTTTCGGCAGGAAATAGACTTTCATTTCAACCAGCAGCTGTGATGACAACTTTGGACAGAAAGTGGACAGTAAAACTGAATCTCACTCACATTTATTGAGATCAGTCTTTTGTATTTTCCCATGAAAACATTTTTAAACAATCCATCTTAAGGAGTCTGATTGCTAAAAAAAAATAAATAAAAAGCATCCAACTTACCAGGATTTTGGTTTAGCTCAAGGACAGGTGGGATCCAGAGGAATGCAGGAGGCTCTGTGCCGCTGATGCTGCAGGTGAGTTTATATGCAGGTGTGCATGGAGAGGGAGGAGCTAACCTTAGGTAGGGAGCATGTTAACTGAAACCTGAAGGTCCTGAGAACGGTAGGTGCAGATAAGTGTTGTAAAGAACCTGAACTATACCTCGTTAAATACCTTGACCTTGCTGCTACTAAGGTGGAGCACAGTTCTTCACTGATATACTTTATTCTCACTTTTACAGCATCTGCAGGATTAATTCTAACATTAGATATTTTTGCTTCATCAAATATTTTTCCAGTTTGATAGAACCAGCTTGGCTGTTTTTTTTTTTTTTTGTTTGTTTGTTTTTTTCTCATCTTCTTCCTTTTTTTTACTCAAACAAAAAACCTAAACATGCATTTGGGGACAACAAGCTGTACATTGTGATCTTAATAAAATGAATACAGCAGGTGTGTGGATATGAACATAAAAACATAGCAAAAAACTATTAACAAATCCAGAAGACATGAGCATCTGAGTTTTTAAAATTTCTGGTGAAGGTTCAACATAAAATGTTTTTTTGGTCCAGACCAACAGTCCACGACCCAAAAGATCATCAATTAACTATTATAGAAGACTATAGAAAGCAGAACATAATCAGGTTTGGGAGGTAGAGACATTTTTTACATTTTCTTCTTAAAAATGACTCAAAATAATAAATAAACTCAAAATAATACTATTGATACTAATCTATATAGAGGGAAGCTCACACTGCAAAAACTGAAAGCTTAACAAGTGAAAATATCTTGATTCTGATACAATTAGTCCAATATATATATTTGTTTCTATTGTCAATATACAATGCAGTGCAGCTTTAAATATTGAAAAAACAAAAATGTTTTACAATTTTTTTGGACAAGATACCAGCAACAAACACTTGCTGTCTATTTGACTGTGATGCAGCTTCCATCCAGCAGCATCACTGATCCCAGTAAAGCGTGCCTGCTCATGTATCTGTGCTATTAAATATCTCATTATCATTCCCATCCCTTGGATGTTTTTTGTCTAGTTGGATAGTTGGGTGGAGCCCCACCACAACCTCTTTGGAGCCTCCTGGCCTGCAGTCGCTCATCTTGCTGTAACCGGACCATCCACCTGTCAGAGATAAAATATTCAACAAGTCACGCTGAGAAATGAAAACCTGGTGACCGAAGCACCTCCAAACATACGTGGTGTACAGCAGCTTCCTTCAAACGGCTCATCGAATATCACTGTCACTGTGTGGTTTTTACACATGTTTACAACATGCCTGTGTGCTTCCTAATGATACAACTTCAAGATGAGTTTGTGGAATTTGAGCTAAAAGGAAATGCTTTAGACAGTCTACATGTTTACCATATTTTATTTATTCTACACACTCACAAATCACTCACTATAATTCCTCTGTATTTCGTTCATGCAGAGTTTTAAAGAAACATGGGAGGGGGGGGGATTCCCACATCATATTTTCATATTCAAATGCAATGAGATAGAAAATGTTGGCCTCTCTCTGTCTTTCAAACCTCGTTATTTACATGAAATCCATAAACATTCTGCATTCAGTTCAAGGAGTTTGTATTTGAGCAAAAGATGGTTTATGACCTAACATTCTTTTCAACGGTAAAATGGGGGATATGAAACAGGCCAAATAAACCACATATGGCACATTTCTGAATTTCCTTTTTAAATACTATCTACCAGTATTAGAGATTTGTGTTGTTACATTTATGTCATGGGCGACATGGTGGCGCAGGGGTTAGCGCTGTTGCCTCACAGCAAGAAGGTCGCAGGTTCAAGACCGCCTTGCGTCCTGGGTCTGGGACCTTTCTGTGTGGAGTTTGCATGTTCTCCCCGTGTCTGCGTGGGTTTTCACCGGGTACTCCGGCTTCCTCCCACAGTCCAAAAACATGCTAAGGTTAATTGGCGACTCTAAATTGCCCGTAGGTGTGAGTGTGTGAGTGAATGGTGTGTGTGCCCCACGATTGGCTGGCGACCATCTGGGGTGTATCCCTGCCTCTCGCCGTAACGTGCTGGGATAGGCTCCAGCAGACCCCTGTGACCCTAATGAGGAATAAGCAGGTATAGAAAATGACTGACTGACATTTATGTCACATCTAGCGTTTTTATTCCTCAGTTGGCAGTTGTTGTTTTTTTAGCAGATATTTTGTTTTTTTTAATTTACATTTCCTCAACATATATCACAGTTATAACTTTGCTGGTTAGTTTTAACAATAAGTTATTTGAACAACAGAAACTATATTAATTCAAAAGTAAGTGAATCAGCTCATTTGTTTGAGCAGCTCAATACCATTTTTCTTATCATGACAAAACTCACATGAGGTTTTCTGTGACTATTTTCCATTCATTCACACACTCATACCTTTGGGCAATTTAGTGGTCAGAACAGGCTAAATCTAATATAGGACCTACCATTAGCAACCAAAATCAAGCTGTTTAAAATTAGTCAGCCATGTCACAGTTACACAACATTTAAAGGGGCGGTGACGTCAGTCACAGTGGAATTTTATGGGTTAATCCAGAATGGCTAATGAACCTGTCATTGCAATTCTCTGCAATATATTTTTTATTCCTGCAAGCTGGAATTATTTACCTTAACCTCAGAATGAGAGAGTAGTAAACTCAGAATCACCACAGTAGTGATCACTTGTGCCAGGGGAGGTAATATTGCAATCAACAGTTTCATGTTCAAGATCATATTTCTGTTTGGTGTCACTGTTGTGATACGCTGATAAAAGCTTGTGTGTCAAAACACAGCAGCTTAAGAATTAAAGACGGTTCAACTGAGGCCACAGCAACAGAAATCTAGTTCATACACCTTGTTGCCCTGACTTCAGCAGTACATAATCTATAATAATTGGCTGTGTATATATATATATATATATATATATATATATATATATATAATATAGGGTATCATATTTATTTATAATAACAACCAAATAAAACAAGAATAATGTGCAATTAAAAATCCATAATTGACAAGAAAAAATATTGCTCACTTATTGCGCAATTATTATTAAGATATATTTTATGATTATATATGATATATGTTTATCATATTATATATGATAAACTGGGGATGAAGAATAATCAGTGTTATCCACTTAAACTACAGGGTCCCCCCGTGAGATTGCTCCACTAATCATGTACAAATATAGTCAAGCTATACATCAAATTAAACAGGAGAAACTCCACTACAAGCACATATAAGTCATATTTACACACACCAAACACAACTCCAACACTAAGTAAATTAATTAACATATATGAAAATCGGTGTATGATCATAAAGCCACCCCACTCACCACATTTTGATGGTGAGCGCTCTGATACTTCATGTTATACAAACAAATGATGTCTCATATGAAAGCTGAGACTTTGACGAGTCCAAAGGTACCATCAGTGTAGCTTTATGACAAAAACTCAGTAAACTAGCAGTCAAAAAACGCTAAAGTAAAAAGTCGCTTGTTTGAAGCGACAAACAAAAAATGTGTTTTTTTGTTGCTGTTTTGGGATGAAAATTTTTATTTGAGAGCAATAAATGGTCGTTTTGTGTCAACGAACATCCAGAGACATACCCTACTTACTATGTGTATGTCCCAAACCTAAAAAAGGGCTGGAGTTCAAGGGGTTAAAACGGTGCATGCTGTCCCACAGACCACAGACCATTCACCATTAGTGATGTCCAGTGTTTACAGCCTGTTGGAGATCACCTCGATGTGGTGAAGGCTGGTAAATACAGGCTTATTATGCTCAAAGCAGGAACCAGTGTTTCCCAAAAGAGGGCAGCAACAAGCTGTATTTACACAGAGCCTTAGCTGGGTCTCTCCTTATTATATTACAACTGAATCTTTCATATTTTTCATTTAAATGTACAATTTTGAGTAAAAATGTTAAAAAAAAAATTAACATATATTCTTAACATACAAGTTTGCCATTTTTCCCCTTTACAGTAGCTTAAAGGTTGTTAGTGTCATTTTATTACATACTAATTGTCAATCGATGATTATTGTTGATGATTATTTTCTGTATCAGCTTGAAGATTAGAGAAATATTTAATCCCAAGGCTCATTTTATTTTATGTCATTGTTATATACAGGTTATTCCATATTTGGGGCTGTTAGAACAAAGTTTGGCTACACAGGAGTTTGTACTGAAAGCTGAGTATTAGGGCTAAAAAAGGAGAAATGTATAAACTTAATTTAGCATTCTGTAACTAAGATGCAACAACCTGAATAAAATCAATCTTGATGAAACTGCATGTAGCGGTCATTTACACAAAGGCCAAGGTACTACTGTAGGCCACTTAATCCACTTTTGTTGAAATGTTGACATTGTTTTATTTGTAGAAAAAACAAAAAACAAAATGACGTCTGGTCCAATACCAGAATAACGCAATACTTTCACTGCCACAAATGTATTCTATGCACATACACTTTGCACAATCAAAAGCGTATATATCATATACATATCATCCCATGCTTGTGAATTCCAAACAACAAAACACACTTTACTGACCTAAGCATAAAAACATAATAATACCTTAAATATAAATACAAAGTATAAATACAGTAAGCTTTATACTATTATTGAACTGTTGCATGTGTTTAAATATAAACACAACATATATTATATAACAAAAAAACACTTTTTCAAACATGCTGTGTTTTAGTGGCTCTTATACTACACCTGAGTAAAACTTTCCTCTCGTTTTCACGTTCTTGCTCTCTCTCTTTCTCCTCCGTGGATCAGACATTGGTTGTTAAGTAAATAAACAAGTGATTAGACTGGCAGGATGTCAGGATACTACTCATGACCCCACTTGACCCCTTATGACTCCTGTCACAAGCGATCATGTGACCACGCTAGCAAAAAAAAAAATGCACAAAGGAGCAGTTTAGTTGTGGTGCTGACGACATCCTGGCCTGAGCCGTCGCTATTATCATGAGGATAATATGAGGATTTTATGGTATATTTAGGCCTCAGCGCTAAATAATTAGTGTGAATTAGGCTTAAAAAATTAACATGACAGTTGAGGACATGAAACTCCTCCTTTAACTTTTATCATCTCGATGTAACAATGACACAAAATGATGTGCTTCTACTTCCCAGAAGCACAAAAACACACAAGCACGGGCCAGAGCAAGCATGTAAAACACCAAATTTGCTGCTTTTTTTATTTTATTTTTTTTTAATTCCTTAAAACACAATCTTGACAGACAAACAGACTTCAAACTACTTCAGCTGTAGCTGATTTGGCCACGAACATGACTGATGCCTCTGAATAGTCTTTTTTGCTCCTGAAGTGATTGCTTCCTGTTACAATCCTGCTGCTGCCAAGGGCACGCCTGCATTCACATTGGCTGGCTGACAGATGGACAAACAAACGCATACGAATGGACAGACACAGGGGAGCGAGCAGCTTGTGCAGCTTTTCATTGTATTTTTCGCTCATCATCGGTATTACACTGATTATTGTGGAAGGATTTAATATGGTTGAAAGTGAGTGAAAGTGATCCAAGAGAAGCAGCCAAAACACAGATAACAATAGATGGAGTTTGGCATCATGGAATGTGTTACCGGAGCAATAGCCCTCCAGAATTTGTCTAAACATCACTCCACACAAAGTATAAATATGTTGTTTGGGCTTTTATTTTCTGCAACATTCAGCAGTTTTCTTCTAAATAGAGTTCATTAGTGCTAAACAGGAAAAAAAAGAAAAAAAGAAGAAAAAGAAAGGCAGAACTCGCTCATCATCTAATCTCAGCTCGGTAGCACAAATCTTGGTTGCAAAATGATCAAACGTATGCAATTAAGTATATTTTGAATACAATCTGAATGGGAACACCACAGTTCACAGAAGTATGAGTTTTATTGGCCAGCCTTGCAGTCCAGAGTGTTCAGATTAGTTTGAGCCCTTAAATGATGCAAGGTGGAGGAAGTCAGATGTTTCTTTGCAGCATTGATCGAAGCTGGAGTGTCTTTGTGACGCTGAGAAAATGTGGATTGTGTTTTGTGCGTTGAAGGATAGATGCACCGTTTTTTTATAAATTTGTATTAAAGCAACAGGTCAGGTGCCCCAAATTAACATTGAAATAGGTTTTAGTTGCTGTAATCATTCTTCTTGTCCATGATGGGGACAAAATCCACAGCAAGTTTTGACATAAAAAAAGAATCTTTAAAGGTTTATCTGAAAATGTACGAGGATTCAGTCATCTGAGTAAGACAAATAAAGAGGGTATCTTACAGTTATCATCTATTTAAGGACCATGAGGATTGCAAAGAGAGAAAAGCATATTGACTTAATTTGACTAATTTGTGTGTGTGGATTTTGTGCTCAGAGAATTAAGGGATCTTGTATGAACAGGAGGAATTACAATATTTGTCAAGGTTCATTTGGGCGCCTTGACAAATAGGGAATATATCCTTTAAGAAATTTGCTTTTGGATCAACCCCTTTTTGTATTCATAACTATGTTCATGCCATTAAAGTATATTATTATTTTTGAAAACCCCACATGAAACATCTTAAGATTTTACTGAACATTGTTTGAGGCAGCAGGAAGTCTCACCTGCAGGCTTCATTTAAGTGTTTTATTTTTCAAATCAATATTCCTACAGCTTGCTTCCTGCCCTTTTCTTTGTTTCTCACAGTTCCCCAATCAAGAGTTTAAATCAAAGATAATGAATGGAAATAGATATGTTATTCCACCAATTTAAGGAACTCAAGCCATTCCAGACCCTGATTGATGTAATTTGGGCCCCGAGTCACAGTTTTGATGGGCGAACTTCAGTGCAGCAGCCATTCTCTGATAAGAAGATAAGGATCTGCGGCAGAGAAATTGCATGCAGATAACAGCATATGTGAACAACTCTGGAGGTCAGCACCTGCGCTCGCTCTTTTCTTTTCTTTTGCTCTACAGTAAGTATCTTTTTTTTCCCCCCTTCCTGAGTGCAGGTTGCTTTTGTGTGTCGGAAACACGTCAGACAACTCAGCATGTGTTTGGAGATTCTTATCTGGCCTGGGTTGGTAATATTTAAGATACGGATCTATATGCATAGCTGCTGAGTGTATGAAAAGTTGAAAGGAAAGAGTTCCTTAACCCTTATTTAAGAAGGGAAACTTGGCAAAGGAAGCATTCTTATCCTGTACATGGCCCGGAGAAGTAGCAGCGGAGGGAGGGCAGCACCGTAGTGGTACAGCTACAGTCTCATTGACAGCTCAGCCACTGTAACAGTTGTAACTAAAGGCGGCTGCTGCCTTGCTCAGGGGGACCTCAGCAGCCGATGTGGGGGAAGGTTTCCCAACAGCTCCCAGTGTGACGTTTTAAACTGCTGAGCTCCACATTTAAAGTTAAAGTTTACAGTGAAGTCTGTATTTTATTTACCATGAATTACCAAATAATACAAGTTTCTATTTACTACCGGGTCCCCTTTAAATGACAATGAGTGCAGGTCTAGGAGTCTAATTTATTTTAAAAAATAATAAATAAAAATTCAAGGAAAAAGATGTGACCACTGATGCTGCACATTTTTCTTCTTCTCCCTTTTTTTCCGCAAGCGCCTCACATCATTTTATCATGCTCAAATGACGTTAAAGAACACCCTCTCTGGTAATGATTAAATGGCAAATGCCAAAGCTCCGGTGCAGTGAAAAAAATAAAAAGCATGCCATAAATTCAAACTTTCTGTCAAAAATATGCAGAGGAAAACTCTGGAGAAGCAGCTGTGATACGATTACTGTAATCTAACTTAAAAAATTCTAAGTTATATGTTAGTCTTATCATATTTTTCTTGGTAATTGGGATTTTAAATTTAAATTGGTAATTTACAGTATGTATTTGTCTATAGTTAGCATTAAGATTAAGGCTGCAACTCTGTCCATCATTTTGTATTTTAATTGATACTTAAGAATAGAGTCTAAAAATGTTGATCTCTAAAGGAAATATTTTTCCTTAAAAATGACCCAAAACATTTCGTTAATTAGCAAAGCAAAGTTTGTGATTAATATTTCACCATGTGGTTAATTTCTGCAGAGCTGAGACATGCACATTGGACCTGAAAAACACACCACACCCATACTTTCTGATAATGAGCTGTGATTGGCTGAGAACTTTTGGACCGGTGTGGACAGAACCACAGGGAGATACAGGAGTGTGATAAGCTGCCAGACCCCTTTATTACAATATACTAAAAGGTTACTTTTGTGCAATTACACCAAAAAATAAATTGCCTTTTAAGTGACCTTTCAAATCACTACTTTCTGCCCAGTTAAAGGAAAAATTAGGCTGGGACAAAAAAACTAAAAAACTTTATTTGTAAAGGACTCTTTTTTTATCAGCTCAATGTTTTTAACTCTTTTGTCTCAAAAGTAGAAAATACTGAGACAGAGGCTCTAATCCAGACACGACACACAAGACAATAATGATACAGCTCTGTGATCCATCGCTAATGTGATCATTGGATGTTTGTTTTGAGGGAGAAAGCTCAAAATCCGATGTTGCTCAGCTTTCCTTCATTTGGTCCCATTAACCGCTGGCAGCACTCTTGTTTTTCCGTTGTTTTTGAAAGAAGCCTTTTCATATTCATATTTCTTTTTCTGAAGTCTGCACTCTGTGTGTCTGCGTGTGTGTGCATGTGTGTTTTGCCCTTTAGGAATAATTCTGCAAAAGCTATGCTCTCCAAAACATGAGTTAAATGCCCTGAAATATAAGTTAACTAAACAGAAAGCAGTCAAGGGTTGGATTCTGAAATAATCCTCTAAGTGTAACTGTGTAATTAGGACTATAAAGTCAGGAAAAACACTTGTCATTTCAACACTAATGAACAACTATTACTGTAATGACATAATTCTGATGCATGTAAAATCTAAATAAAACTCTTCCTGATTTTCTCTGCTGTAAATCAAATAAGGAAAAGCCTGACATGCCAAATTAATCTTGATGCAATATTTGTCAAGAACAAAACAAAAAGCTATTATTATTAGGGGCAGTGGATTTTAAGTGCAAGTTAATCAGGCAAAGTACAAGCAGAAATGAATATTTTTGAATTAAAACTATTTCATAACTAAGGACCTGTTTTGTCACTTTTCCTCGTACGTGGTACATTAGCAATTAGCCTGTACCTTAGTGTGATTAAAGGGCATGTCTTACTAGATATTACTGTGTCAAATCTGACAACAGGAAAAAAAGAACGAGTTGTTCTTTTTCAACATGATACATTTCTTCTTGCTTCAAGAGAAGATGTTGATCAATATGCCCAGCGGGTGTGATGAATATGCACGAGGCGTCCGCCGTGGCGGCCCGGTAATTGCCGGTCGTCAGGGGTGGCAGGCGCACGGTAATTTGCATCTCAGGGATCCTGCAATCAGCGTTCTATTCATTAGCGCGCCAGCCGCTTCATCTGCCGGCCACTCAGAGCTGCCAATCTCCCCTCGGCAGCCACAGCATTCGAAAAAAAAAAAAAAAAACAGAATGGAAAAGTTTCAATTACAAGCCATGGTTGCGGGTAGTGGTGTAACAAGTCTTAAAACCTATATTTAGGCTGTTTAATGCAGGTGATTGACTGTTACCCGCATTGTGAAAGAGAATTGGGGGAAAAGCTCAATGAAACCACCATAATCTGGTCTATTTTATATCACCTTTATCTCACGGGGGTGGGAGGTGGGGGTGGGGGTTTGGCTGGCTGGTTGGCTTCATTGGCGGCTACGACATCTTTCTCCTGTCTGAAGTGGGGCCTTTGGATCTTCCATTGAAAACAGAAAGGGGGGGTTACATGAAAAGAAAGATTATTATACATCTGTAAGTGAACACTGGCACTCAGGGCTATTGTCTCATGAAGATTACACCCAGGGCAGGCTACAGGCTAACATGAGACACCAGGAATCTATCATTTTCTTTGCGGCACAATAAGGCTAGTGATTTCCTGTCTGATAGCAGCATGTGTCGCACTTTATCAAAGCAGGAAAGCAGAGCGACTAACACTTTTCTACTTCTACACTCTCATAAATAAGCGTGGAGGGTTAGGTGCAAAACTTCTCACTTGTGATATCCTGCATCCTGTCTCTTCTGTTTCCCCTTGGGCTTTCTTTCCTTTTTTTACCCTCACTTTCTTTAAAAAAAAAAAAAAAAAAAAAAAAGCATAAGAGAATGCATGACTCTTGAAGCTTTATCGTGACGACTTAAGGGATGTGTCACTCACTCACTGTGTGTGTGTGTGTTTTGTGCCAGATTTGCAGCAGGAAGGGAGTTCCTTGCGGTAGAATCTGAGGGGTCTCGGGAGAAGTGAGTGCCAAAAGTGTGTGCACGTGTGTGTGTTTGTGTCTGTGTGTGCAGTAGTGGTGTGACTTCTATTGTTTACAGTGACATAGCTGCTGTTTCCTGCATCATAAATCTACATGTTAACACATACACACACACATGCAAATAATGACAACTGAATTTATGTGACTTGCAAAAAAAATGATTTTAAAAAATGCACCAATGTAAATACAGAATACATTAACAAAGGCTAATAATATTGATGTTTCTAGACATACCTATATAAGAAAGTACATTTGCAAATAAAAAAGGCACACTCCTTGCACACTTTGCCCTGCCATTGTCTTGAAGAGGAAGCCTGTGAGTGGAGGAAGAGGTCGGATCTTGTCCTCAGCTGGAGGAGGACACAGGGCAGAGGGGGTTGATGGAGAGACAACACCAGGATGGAAAGGTGAGGCCAAGAGGAGGCGAAGGAGGAAGAGGAAGAGGAAAGAGAGGAAAAAAGTAGGAGGAAGAGGAGGAGGCAATATGTTATTGCCATCAATCTAGATCTTCGCTGAAGCCAGTCGAGAAGCCACGCGTGAAAGCAATTTGAACGTGATGTGATTTGAGGAACCGAACCGGACGGCTGAAGACGTGCGTGTATATAAACATAAAGTAGAGAACCAAGAACCGCAGAAGATCCTGGAGCGTATAATAAATATTTCTGTTAAATATACTGTTGACATATCGCTAATTTTGTAATCCTGAAATTAGGTTTTATGGAACAAAAGTCTTTTAGTCTAATGTGAATTTATTTTGAGATCATCAAAGAGAAAAAGAACATAGCTCAGTAATCTCAGTCACTCTCTCACACACACACATTAAGATTCTGATGGCTTTATAATAGTGTCTGCTAACTGACTACTTTTCATTGGCACAGAGCAATTTAACTGATTAAAGCCACCACATCAATGTGTGTGTGTGTGTGTGTATGGACACGTACATGCATGTGTGATTGATCCATTATTTACAGTACATGGTCATAAGAGCTGACAGCTATCATGCTTGATATATGTTCAGGCTGAGACAAATTAGACAGTAGTCTAATTAAAGGAATATTTTTGTTGCAGGTTTTAACGCCTTTTTCGTAACAAAAGGAGTTTTCATCTTCAACTCTCATTAACTTCCTGCCCATTGGATCTTAATACAGAAGGGGATCATTTTGTATGTTGGTGGATGATGGCGTCTCATCTTTGACGACTTCAACTATCACATGGATTTCAATGAAATTTGGTGCAAATATTACACATTATACACCAAGCGTCCAAAACTTTGACCTACGACCAACATGATATTCCCATAATCCTCTGCAGTACGAGTATGCTGATGAACATCATACCTGTTCAACATCAGCATATTGTCATCCTATTAAAATAATGGCTTATTTTTTTGTTATTGGGAATCAAATACAAGAGAAAATATTTATTAATCATTTGAATCAAAAAAAGCCTTGACAGTGGATGACTGTGGACATACAGTACATTGACCATTGTGAGTCAATTGTGTAATGTTATAACCTTTATGATAATAAACCTTATCATTCAGCAGTAGAAATTGATTCAAGAATCATGTTCATCTGTTGATGTTCTGTTCATCAGGTTTTTGAAGCAGCCGCCATCACAAAAGTTTGTTAAATTGCAGAAGTCAAGGCATTTTATCCCAAAGAATAAAAAACTTTGACTTAGGCAGGACATAAAATGGCCTACATCACCCTCTTCACTTCGGCCATTGTCTTATAGGGCATAAAGAATATATTTCTTTCAACTAAGGATTATAATAAATAACATAGGCAAGAATGACAATATTAACATTTTCATGGAGAACATGTATGCTGATGATGGTGTTCAAATAAAACTCTCTTTAAAAGAGAGAGATTGAAAAGCATAATTACGGTAACTCTAGTATTATATGAACACAGAATGCGAGCTCCCAGGCCTGCTAGCATTTTTTTTTTATTTAAATCCTAACCATGAATGTGACAGAACCAGTATCTAACTCCTTTGTTGATGAACAGGTAAACATGCTGCATAAGACATAATTAAATCTTTAGCCTACTTTCTTTTTTACTCACAATTGTTTCTTAGCTGACATGTAAATGTATACAGAATGCTGTCTGTTGTCTCCACAAACCTGGGATTAAACCTGGCGTCTTGTGATTGGAAAACAACCTGAGTTGGAAGACAGTTTTCACTTTTGACTGCTTGCATGTTTGATCTCAACTCCAACTTGTAAACGCAAATGTCAGACATAGGAAGCATGAAAACACCTGAACTCTATATACAGCAATATTTGGATATGGTTATATGGTTTGTTGTCTCTGCACCGCACCCCTATACTGTATCACTGCAACTCAAAACTAAAACCTTATTTCTTTAATCACTGAAACCACAACCATTGATTTGACATGTCTCTGTCAAATTATTATGTAGCACCTCTCCCAATTCTGCTTGAATGCATATCTTTGCTGTGCTATTGCAACTGGACTCTCTCTAACCATCTCTCTCTCTCTCTCTCACACACACACACACTTGCACACACACAGTAACTCCCTTTTCTCCAAATGACTGAAATAACACTTACTCTTGCCATCATCATGTCAAAACCCGTTTCAGTGTCAGTCTGTCTCACCCAGCATGAATGACCAGACCTGCAGCTGTCAAAATTCCATACAAAAAAGAAGAAAAATAATAAAGTTGGTTTTGAAAAGACACAAGACGAAGAAGAACAAGAAGAAGAAGAACAAGAAGAGAGGAGCAGTTGAAAGGTAAAGTGAATTCCAGGAGAGTAAAACTCTGGGAATTTATGATGCTTCCTGTCCAGTTTAAAACAACAAACCCTTTTTTCTGCTGAGAGGCGTGAGCAGTAACACCGGCAACCGTTGCGCCTTACTGGGCCTGAAAAGAAAGGAAAACTTGTGAAGCCCTCTAGAAAACCACGGCCCCACCCACAGAAGCACCTTGACACGCACCTGTCAAAAGATGTCAGTGTGGACAGTGGCACATGCAAGGGAAGGCGAGAGGGAGGCCGGGGCAGAAAAGGCGGAAAAAGGAGCGAGTGGTGTATGCAGCGTGGCTCCGTGGGTGGCAAAGGAGAGGGATCACTGGAACTGACAGGAGCTATTTGACTAATCCAAAACAACAGCTGTAAGGTAGGGGATGAGGGGATGAAGGGGGAGGAGGAGGAGGCAAGGTACAGGAGGTGAAGGGGGAGGAAGGTTTGAGCAGCATTTTGAGAGAAAGGGGAATTATGGAAAGGGGAATATGAAAATTAACTCTGCATGTACACCCTGAGGGGGGAAGAGAACCATAAAAAACTACAAATAGAAAAAGAAAATGTTGGACTTTACAAAGGGTGAGGTCATGTAAGATGTGTGTGTGTGTGTGTGTGTGTGTGTGTGTGTGTGTGTGTGTGTGTGTGTGTGTGTGAGAGAGAGAGAGAGAGACAAAAATAGAGGAAGAGAGGGAGAGAATGAGGGAGACAGGCAGAAACTGCAGAGGCTGCATCCATTAGCTTCCACCCAAGGGGTTGTATCAGCAGCACACCGCAGCACAGGTGAGAATGATTACACACACACCGTCCTCATGCATACACTGGCCTTCATTACACATCTGGTTAAATTTTGTCGAGGGAAGCTGTGTTGGGGTGGTCTTTGCTCCTCCAACACATCGGTCCTGTTAACACGGCGGCGGACCCTGCAGGGCAGTGTCTTAACATCTTAACATCTCCTCCCTGCAGAGCGGCAAAAGCTGCTAATGAATTTGAACACTGGTGCTGGTGAGAGATGCTGGTTTGCTCCTTAAAAAAAAAGAAAAAAAGGCAGACAAAGTTCATGATTTAAAGGATGAGGCTGGAGAGTATGTGCAGAACCAAATCACCAAAGAAATCTAAAACCTGACTATCCTGCAAAAAATGTAATCTCAACTATTCAAAATGCATCGGTCCAATTAGTGCAATATTGAGTAGAATTGTCTTGTATCATTCCATTATTCCATTTACCCCCCTGATTTTGGCTAATTAGGTCCACACAAATGCAGGTAGTTTTGAAACCAAAGTTTCATGGCCCCCAGTTAAAAAAAAGGTCCTGTCCACATCACCCAAGTGATAAAAAAAATTTCTCCAACCACAAAAAGGTCAAAAATTCGCTTCAAACAATGTCATGCACATGCCAAAGCAATGGGTAGTGATAGCACTCCTAACAGAAAGGGCATGGATACAACTTCCTGATTGCCGTCGCAGAAATTACGGTACATGTTTTTGCTTTTTTGCGGAAATTATGTCTACATAAGACAAGATTTGATCAGCAGTTGCAAGAGATTGGGAAGAGGATCTGTGAAAAGAATTCTAAAAATATAATCCAGTGGGAGGGGAAGTAAATATTTCTTATACGATATAGTACAATAAAGTACTATTCCTGCAGATGGCAGCAATACAACATTTTAGATGCCGGCTGCCTTAAAACCCAAAGAAGAAGAAACTGTTGGCTTTTCCCATCCACGCATGACTGCTGAAACCGGACCTTTTGAAAAAAAGTTCACCCTGGACTCCAGTTAGAAAAAAACAAGAGCCTACAACTGTGTCTATGTGTGGATCAAAGGCCGAAACCATGCAGAGAAACACACAGTTTTCGAAAATACATTTCTATAGTAGCTTAGACTGGACAAACCAAACATTGTCTCTAGATGTGACCTTTTGTGACATTGCATGGCCACCGTAGTTGATTTGTTTGCAATCTGCAACTTCGCCAGTAGATGCCACCAGAAACTATAAACTGTACCTTTAAACCTTAGGCAACAATGTGAATGAATTCAATCATCAAACTATTCATTTTCACTTCTATAATTATATCTCCTCTTTCACTCATGTAATAATGTTTTTTTTTCTCTTTATTATATGTGGTTACTAAGTACCCTCTTTGCTGTCAGCATTGGCTTCCATTCATCCATTGTTTTTTTGCTTTGTTTATTGTATAGCTGACAGAAGATTATGCCAGGAGACATGAGGAGCAACACAAAGAGAGACACAAACATGTGATAAAAGTCTCCCAGCGGAACCAAACTCAGAACTCTGTGGTCCTGTGTCTTCAGACTTTACTGGCCCACCAGGGAGATTGGTTCTCCTCCTGTTGATCTACCAGAAACAAACAACAAACCACTAAAGTTAAATGTTGAAACCCATGCATGTGAAAAATTCCTTCAGTGCAGTTTCTCTAATGGCCATTATTACTATTTTAAAATGTTCTCTTAATATTTTCACATCATAAATAGATTATTCATATAAAACAATGAAGGCATCTTAACCTGTTAAAATCTAAAACCCCTGATACGGCTGCAGCATTAAGTTTTATTCATATATCACATGAGACAACCTCAGTTACAATACAAAATAATGTATTCTTATCTGTAATAAAACACAATGTTATTGTTACAGCATCGAAATTTATCGTCAATATCCACATCATCAATACAATAAGAAAATAGTTTAATATATTAACAGTAGTAGGGCTGCAACTAGCCACTATTTTGATATTTAATTTAGATATGAGCTATTTGGGTGAATATTTAATTGGGTCCTTTATAATCTCCTTTTTGAACACCTTACAGAATATACTGATTGTATGGACAAATTATTGACCTTATTAATCATTGAATGTTGCATTGCTGATTATTTTCCCCTGATTTGGGTTAGTTTGGTCTTGTTTTAAGTGAAGTACTTTTTATCTGTAGCAATTTTAGATTTCTTTTGCAATATTATGACTAAATTTGCTCTGTAACAGCAACATAAATTGATTCTGACACTTCTGTAATCACCTCACAAGTTGTAGATTTCTTTTGATGCCAGGTACCTGACCTTTGTGGTTGTAGAAATATTCCATATTTATCATCATTTATAGCAGGAAAACTGGCATAAGTGGTTAAACTATCACTAAATTGTGCAGAGATTAATGGCTCAGGGTATGTCAGGTGATTTAGAATTCCTTATATAGGATAATATAATAATAATATAGGATTCAAGATCCAAAGGTGATATTGCTTACAATATGTGCAATGAAATGCATGGTAGTATATTATCCAGATAGTGTGTAAAAGAATAATAAGACTAAAGTAGAAAAAAAATAAGATAAACTACAGATGAAGAAAACCTTGGAGCATGCTGATTTTCAGTCTATAATAGAACTTCTATGTCAAAACATTGGTCTGTTTGCATTATTAAAGGCTGTAAATCACTCAGTGTGCTCCATTTTTTATCTGAAATTTACTGAGCCGAGAAACGCCTGATTTGGCTGCATATCTGCTGGAAGTCAAGTGGAGAACCACTTTCTAAACAATAATGTAGATAGATGACTTTAAGTGATGAAATGACTAAAAAAAGTGTATTGGCCTGTATTCTGTGCAATTTCAGTATACAGTAAATATAAATGTACATACAGTATGTCACGGAAAGTGAAACATGTACATTCAAATGAACAGGATTCACAGATATATATATATATATACAGTGGGGAAAACAAGTATTTGAACACCCTGCTATTTTGCTATTTCTCCCACTTAGAAATCATGGAGGGGTCTGAAATTTTCATCGTAGGTGCATGTCCACTGTGAGAGAGATAAACTAAAAAGAAAAATCCAGAAATCACATCATCATATTTTAACAATTTATTTGTGTGATATAGCGGCAAATAAGTATTTGAACACCTGAGAAAATGAATGTTAATATTTGGTACAGTAGCCTTTGTTTGCTATTACAGAGGTCAAATGTTTCCTGTATTTTTTCACCAGGTTTGCACATACTGCAGGAGGGATCCTGGCCCACTCCTCCACACAGATCTTCTCTAGATCAGTCAGGTTTCTGGGCTGTCGCTGAGAAACACGGAGTTTGAGCTCCCTCCAAAGATTTTCGATTGGGTTCAGGTCTGGAGACTGGCTGGGCCATGCTAGAACCTTGATATGCTTCTTACGGAGCCAGTCCTTGGTTTTCCTGGCTGTGTGCTTTGGGTCGTTGTCGTGTTGGAAGACCCAGCCAGGACCCATCTTCAATGCTCTGACTGAGGGAAGGAGGTTGTTCCCCAAAATCTCACAATACACGGCCCCAGTCATCCTCTCTTTAATGCAGTGCACTCGTCCTGTCCCATGTGCAGAAAAACACCCCCAAAGCATGCCTTTCGTGCCATGCATGATTTCGAATCATGACGTCTTAGTGTATTACCTACAGTAACCTTGGAAACGTTGGTCCCAGTTCTTTTCAGGTCATTGACCAACTCCTGTCGTGTAGTTCCGGGCTGATTCCTCACCTTTCTTAGAATCATTGAGACCCCACGAGGTGATATCTTGCATGGGGCTCCACTCCGATTGAGATTGACCGTCATGTTTAGCTTCTTCCATTTTCTAATGATTGCTCCAACAGTGGACCTTTTTTCACCAAGCTGCTTGGCAATTGCTCCGTAGCCCTTTCCAGCCTTGTGGAGGTGTACAATTTTCTTTCTTGTGTTGTTGGACAGCTCTTTGGTCTTCGCCATGTTACAAGTTAAAGTCTTGCTGATTGTATGGGGTGGACAGGTGTCTTTATGCAGCTAACGACTTCAAACAGGTGCATCTGATTAAGGATGATACATGGAGTGCAGGTGGACTTCTAATGGGCGGACTAACAGGTCCTTCAGGGTCAGAATTCTAGATGACACACAGGTGTTCAAATACTTATTTGCCGCTATATCACACAAATAAATTGTTAAAAAATCATGCATTGTGATTTCTGGATTTTTCTTTTTAGTTTATCTCTCTCACAGTGGACATGCACCTACGATGAAAATTTCAGACCCCTCCATGATTTCTAAGTGGGAGAAATAGCAAAATAGCAGTGTTCAAATACTTGTTTTCCCCACTGTATATATATATATATATATATACATATATATACTCACAGATATACAAAGGATAAGGATGTTGATGATTAATGATGATGATAATACTGCTAATTAAAAAAAATTCTCTGATTGGCAGATATTAAATGTTATAAGAAAGTACCTCTTTACACCATTTTCAATCAGTGACATGATATTAAAAATCTTGAGTCATCTTTTCTTCATTGACTTAATTGTCCAACCTGAAAGTCAGAGTAACAGGTAGACAGGTGATGAGTGCTATACTTATTTTTTTAGGTGTATTGCATTGTGTTTAAATAATCAAGTAAAACCAATCAATTTATATATGAATGTGCTTCTCTCCATGGCATAAATGTGAAAAAACAAACTTGAGGTTTAACTGGAATCCAGACCCCTCTGCATACCGAGACAGAGGTCTGCGATCTGCGGTTCTGGGTTCCATTTAACATTTGAGGTTACGTCGGTTCTGCTCACTCAGGGACTTGGCTGTGAAGCCCAGTTCCTGTGGCTTCAGACCAAACCAAGAACAGAAACCCCTTTTCCTTGTAGATCTTTTCTAGATGTCTGGCATCCCTCATCCCTCTGCTCAGTGTCTCCTAGATGCCGTTCCAGAAACCATGAGAGCGGAATGGCCTTCTTCTCCTTCCCCCTGCTGCCATTCACTGTGATATCGCTGAAGTATTTTGGGTTTTTTTTGCTGAGGTACAATGAAACATCACTTTGATGAGATCAGGCCATGTTTGGTCATGAATGCGGTTTCGGGCGAAGAGACGTGAATGAAAGGGAATGAGAACTGACAGTTAAACACTTGAGGGCGCAGGGCTGATGCAGAGGACAGCTTTGGCCAGACCAACATAACGATCCAGGTGTACTGTTCATTTTGAGCCAGAGCTCTGAGAGATGAACAACCTGCATGTTGAGCCTTTATTTGAAAAAAAACATCCTTCTAAAAAAAATCTGCTGAAAGTCTGAATGTATTAAAATCCAGATTGCATTGTTTTGTTGCATGTTTTTTAATGCTATAATGCTGAGGAATATTTTATATTTCTACATTTACATTTCCTTCTCATACACCCTCTTAACCTCCCAGTTATAGAGGAGACCTGGACTCCTCTTTACAGTCACTTTACGAACTTTAAACATATGCCTTTATGTCTGATTGGGTGTCCGTTACTCAGTAACTTATACAAAGTAGCTCCCACACCATGCATATGTGTGTGTGTGTGTGTGTGTGTGTGTGTGTGTGTGTGTGTGTGTGTGTGTGTGTGTGCGCGCGCAAGTGGATCTAAGTAGCAACAGATGCTGCGCTGAGGCTTCCTGGAAACACAAATTTGTCAAAATGAAGCAGGAAAAAGAGAGAGCAGCAGTTTAGGTACATGTAACATACACTATTGGGCACACACAGACAGAATGGACACACTCTTATATATACGCCCCCCCCTTCATGTATTACACACACACACCAAGCCTCGAGTAGTGTTTCATGTGATGCGGACATTGAATCATCACACATACACACACACAGTATCATAAAGAGAAAGGGCTGAATATCCAGACACACACTCCTGTAGTACTGTGAGTAAACTTCTGGTTTTACATTGACAAAGTGATTCAGGAGGAAAAAGTGAAAAGTTGAACAAGTTGCAACTCAATCTCCATTTAACAAAATCTTTGCGTTCATTAACAAGTTGAACTTAAAATTGTCTCTTTCTTCATTTTTCAGGCCAGATTTTAAAAATATTGTATAACACCCTGAAATACACAAAGAGCTATTTTAGTCTGAACGGCTAACAGGAGAAACACACATCTCAATTTGGAGAATAGTAGAAAGATGAAAGAAACAAAAAGAACCATGCAGCTAAGCAGCTTTATCTCCGGAAGGTATGTGTTTGAGGTAAAAATTCAGCTGTGTACTTTAGTTTTTTGATAAAGAACAATTTCCTTCCAACATAATGATGTTTGAGAAGTAAAACATGGCTCATGAAACAAATCATGTTCTGACTTTGGCTTTGTCCCGGTTTGGGGGAGTAGTTTAGTTTTGCACTCGCCGGCCTCAGAGCGATAACACCAAATGATTTGACGTGTGATTTAATGCCGCAGTGCCTCACTGAGAACCACATTGCCCTCTCATCCATCGCTCCTTCTCTTTCTTTCTTTCCTTTCTTCAGCACCAGAAACAATCACGCTATCTCAGTGACGAACAAGCAGCCTGACCACATGATATCACCTCTTTAGAAAAACAAGAGGAAACGCGTGCCAGTTGCTCTCATATGTGATCAATTATTTTACGGTGAAGCCGGGCCGGGGAGGGGGAATTTTCAGCCATTAGCCCTTTAGTGCAGGGATCATACTGAGGGTAATAGTGACTAAACACTGAATAAACACATTTGGCTAATAGGTCATTCGAACCTGAAGCTGAGAAGGTCGGCCAGTTGATTGGCCAGAAGGTTGTTCGGAGCCACCCGTTAGCAATGCATTAAAAATATATCACTCAAAACTGCAAAAATATATGTATATCCACACAAATGGACAAAACAAACATTTATAGCACAACAGTATTGTTTTTTTAGTCTGGACTGTCACAAGCGATTAGAGCCACTACTGTAAATCATAATTTCAAGGGAAAAAAGCAACACAAGTGAGTCCTGCAGCTGACACGCAATTAACATTGTGTGTGTCAGCTTTAATTAAAGCTTTCATTGCCACTGGGCAATTTAAGATTTTCTTTTCTGGTTTCTTACACAAATGCTTAAAAATGTATACAACACTATAAGGGGAGAGAGTCTCAAAAACTCAAATAACTAGGGTGCCAACTAACAAATAATCATCATCATGTTTTCTTTTCATCAATATACAGTGTGATCTGTAAGTCCAAAAATGGTGAAAAATGTTTCCCAAGGTCACATTCTCACGTCTTTTTTGTCTTGACCAATACTTTATAACAAAACGATATTTAGTTTACTGCCATAGAAGACTAAAAAAACCAAGAATCCTTCACATTTCAGAAGCTGGAATCAGAGAATCTGGGCATATTTGTGTTCTAATATTATATAATTGGATCATTAGAAAACCATGCATTGAAATGTAGGAAGTACTAAGAGCTAAGTGAACAACTTTATGTTTGGGTTGTTTATTCTATGCCAGTTACCCTTTATGAACAGATGTTTATGTAAAACCTTAATCTGTATGGTAACTGTGAAATAAAGTGAAGTAAACTTTTTTAACCTCTGAATAGATAAGTAGTATAATAAAATATCATTGAACTAAAAAAGACACTTACCCTCTGAATACTTAATTACATTCCACATCTCCACAGGTATCATATGTCAGGTTTATAGTCAGATTAATCAACCAACAATGGCTGAAAGACACTTATTCATCATAGAGTCAAATCAAAGTTGACCATTATGTCCTTTAATTGGATTTTTTTTTCATTTGTACTTCAGTGTTGTTTTAAATGATTGCAAGTACTTGGTATTATTTTGCAAACACACACAAACACACACACACACACATACACACACACACATCACATACATATTCACAAAGACAGCTTCAGGCACTGCATGGTTAGGGTGAAACATAACTGCTCACCTAATTAACACAGGCTGAAGGTTCCTCCTCTAATTCCAGCACCTTTAACCTCAAACACAAGAGCTGGCTACTCACCAGAGGAGCTCGACCCCGGAGCTCTCCACGGCAAATACTGTACAACCCTTTTCATTTCAAATTCATATTCATATATAAGTACATAAGTTCATATAAAAGTACATACTCTGTACTTTTCTATTTATAGAGATATATTTATCTGCATTTTTTCCATCTCCAGGACCAATATGAGTAATTTAATCACTCAATTTCCACCCTGATTTCATCAGTATGGCTGTTTACACTGGATTTATCCTCAGATTCGTGAGACTTTTAAGACGTGTCTGCAGCAGAATATGTGATTATACTTTTTTTAAACATATTTGTTTTTACTGCAGAATGCATTCACAGTGTGAGGAAAGCACTGGTCACTCTCTCTCTCTTTCTGTTTCTCTTCCCATCACTCTCTTTTTCTATGCCTGCCTCTCTCTCTCTCTCTCTCTCTCTCTCTCTCTCTCCCCTCTGTCCCTCCCTTCTGTTTATTCTTCTGGCGGTGCAGCAGGCCTCCAGGGCCCAGAGGCAAGTCATGTTCTCAGGGAAACTGCAACTCTCCACAGAGCCGATATCAAAATAGTTTAAAATGAGAATTGTCTGATAGTTTCCAGTGAGTATAGAGCTGAGCCAAACACTTCATATCGCCCTGCCAGCAGAATGCAAACAGAGCCGGAGGCTGGGAGAGAGCAGAGATGCAAGTGAACCTGTTGTGTTCTTGTCACACAACAGACCTCAGACCACTCTGGTTGGCTTAGTTGGCTGGGACCAAGGTTTCCATTTCTTTCTTTTTTTTTTTTTTCAATTTAAAGTAGTGTGTTGTTTTTGCTCAAATAGTCAAGGGTGTGCAGGTGGTGACTCTTGTTGGGGAAATATTTTGTCAGAGCTAGAATACTGAGATGAACCAGGCATCAGCAGCACTAGGTTGAAGTCAGGTAAATTTCAACATCAGGTAAAATGGGACAAACTTTTACAGCTTATAGCAATACATGTTATTGCATTGCTGCTACAAATGTCCTTTACAAGAAACCATAGCTTTTGATTGATCTGAGATAACTAGGATGGGTGGAATAAAATTTTTAGAAATAACCGGCTCCAGAACTTGCACATTGAACCATCTGGCATGTTGATTTTGCTCTTTTTTGCACTGTGGCTGAAACAATAAGAGTGTAACACCAAAAACGTTGCATTCTGTTAAATGTTTGACTTATAATCAACGTATTTTCACAATACACTTTACTTTTTATGGAATGATGTGGTGTCATAAAATCACTAGTTCCTGTGGTAGTCTATACTTAACTGATAAAAGGACTTAAACGTTAAAAAAACAAAGTTTTGAAGGTGATGTTTAAAAGCTCCATAGATTCTAACGTATTTTACTCTGCAACATATTTTCTTTATAATATATACCAGAAAACCATATTACCTTCTAAAAGTAACATTTTCTTGATAATCTAGCCAAAAACGGACCTAATACCCAAATCATAAAAACCGCCAACATTGACAGACCTGATAAAAATAAATTGCACAGTTTGAGTGAAGTGATTCTGAAGAAAAAGCACAAGCGAAACACCACAAAATTTGGTATTGCCCTTTAATCTGTGATTAAAAGGTAACTGAGACCATTTTATTTAAAAAAAAATCAGTTTATTTGACATTAAACACAAGGAAGTAATATAATATGCAAGCTATGATTTCTGGTTTAGAGTTGTCTTCTAAAACCTATATTTCCCCACTGAGCATATTTAAGATTATTACAAATAATTACTCCCCACAGATATGGAAAGGTGCACTTAACAACTTAACAGTGTGTTGGTTCGCTGGTCTGTTGCTGTGGGAAATCTTTAGAGAAACACATTAGACGTGAGAGTGGTGTCATCATTCTAAATGAAATTCACAAATGAATGTGATTAAGTAAAATGTAATGACCCCCTATGTATGTGAATTGTCACTTTTTCAGGAAATATACCCAAAAAATGTGCTGATATTATTGATGTGCTGGTAGATTTAGTATTTCTATGTATTTGTGTAAAGCAAATACCATTCTGAAACTATTTTTCTTTTATTTTGCCTTCATTTGTTTGCCCCATGTTGTTTCTTTGTGCTGGCGTTGGGTTAGTGTTTTTGTCAGGTAGCTGGAAATGCCAGCCTAGAGTTACACAACGTGTAATCTGAAATAAATTATATTATCATTACCACATTACTCACAGCCAGGACAATGATGTGTGGGAAGTAGGTGAAGGATTCTTTTTTTGTATGTTGTTTTGTGTGTGTGTGTGTGTGTGTATTCTTAATGTGATTTATAATTAAATTTTACGTTCTTTCTACGTTTCTACGTTTTTTTAAAAAAAAAAAAAAACAACTTCTCTTCTGTCTTGGTTCAGACTCACTCATAGATGTCCTGACTCTTTTGTAAAGGATATATATCTCACTTATGGATATTATTTGTCACTCTCTGGGTTAAACACACCAGTTTAAATCTCTAATGTTTGACTTTCAATGGGAATACACATTTAAATGAAGAATAAATTTTAAAAAGTACAAATAAAATGAGCATGTCTTCATGTTGGGGGCTGGTGGACTCTGCCTGAATAAGCACTGGAACTTTCCAGCATTTCTTTTCCTTCTTATTTATTTTTTGTCTGTGTTGTTTTCTCAGTATTGCAATGCATCACTTGACATTACCCAAGCAAGTTTGAGCTGCAGCGCATCAGCTGAAAGCAATTTGGTCCGGAGCGCAGCTGCCAGGCGGATAAGACTTTCCTTCTTTCGTTTACTTTGAAATGTTCCTTTTTTTCAACATCCAAAATACACAAGGCAGCCAAATTGCTGACATGTGTGAGAGGGGCAGCGAGACTCCTGCATTCTTTCATGCCCCACTATGCAAAACTCCACATTGTTTATTTAAAGAACACTGAACACTTTAGCACTATTAAGAAACATGTCATATAGTAAACTAAAGGTTTCCTCTCAGGAAAAATCCCTGTCAGTTTATTTTTCTTTTGCAAAAAGTTATTTTAGTTTTGAGTCACAAACTGCCTGCATTCACAATTAAGCAACGGTGTTGTAACCCGGCTTGTGTGGAGCAGGACTAGGTAAACCTGGAAGTGCCGTGATTATTTATGTGTTGAGGTATTGACGGGCGAGATGGAAGGACTGGACTGTCTCTTTCTCGCTACCTTACACTGACCCAAACAACACAACGCAGCAGATGGGGAGTGAGGGGTTTCATATATTTTTAGCAGCTTGGCTAACTTAAAATTCATCTAACTAAATAAAATAAAAAATATATATATTTGTAAGACAATTTAATCGCATCTGAAAAGATGTTTACTGTGAATTGGCTGTAGCCTCAGCATGGACGATGTTTCCAGGAAAAAGAAACATAACCCAAAGTTTTTTTGTATCTCTTTCTCTCTCTTCCTATGGCTTTATTATGAACTGCAGACAACGCAGCAGATGGGGAGTGAGGGGTTTCATATATTTTTAGCAGCTTGGCTAACTTAAAATTCATCTAACTAAATAAAATAAAAAATATATATATTTGTAAGACAATTTAATTGCATCTGAAAAGATGTTTACGGTGAATTGGCTGTAGCCTCAGCATGGACGATGTTTCCAGGAAAAAAAAAACATAACCCAAAGTTTTTTTGTATCTCTTTCTCTCTCTTCCTATGGCTTTATTATGAACTGCAGACAATTAAGAGAATAGCAAGAGTTAAGTTTAATCCATGGTAGGGCCGAAGAGGAAAATTAAAGATGACATGACTCTGACACATGAGGATCTGAGTGGAAAACAGGGAGCAGGACAGATGGGGGGGGGGGGGGGGGGGGGGGGGGGGCATGGACAAGGGAAAAGGGCAAAAAATCTGACATGTAAAGGCAGGGGCTACAGCCAGAGGACAAATCCGTGCGTCAGCGAATGTGGAGGAAGAGGAGAGAGGACTTCAAAGAAGAAAAAAGACGGGAGGGCTGGGTTGTGAGTGATAGCCCACCAGGGCCTCGGAGCGGCCCGGCACTGGGAAAATGGCTAACCTACCTTGACATGCATAGGAAACCCAAAACTCTCCAAGCCCCCTTGTCAGATAGGAGCCACCCAGAGGAGCCCAGCCACAACTGTGTAGCCCGAGCCGCTGTGTGTCCTCTTTAACTAGTGCTGTTTAGATGAGCACATGGCGGAGGAATGCCTCAGTATACCTTAGCAGAAACCACAAGCACAACAGCATTAGGGACGACATCAGCTTTCCCAGCGTATGGGAATAAGTCAACTCTGGCTACCAGGGAGATTATAACTGCTGGCTGGGGTTCAATGTGTAAATGTGTGTGTGTATGTGTGTCAGTTGGTCTGTGTAAATGCACAGGCATATCCTTCAAGGAAAAGTCCCTTTGATGCTGCTATGCTGCAGGAAAGCTGTTAATATGAGGCGACAAGGGCAAAGTGACTCCGAAGTGGTTTTGAGTCACGTTATATTCGAGTAAAGCAGGAGTTGTGATGCGATATTAGGGGAAAGTTTCTAACTTTGGTGACAAGGAGCAATTATTTAAAAAAGCATCGCTCCTTCACTGTGTTGAATGTTGTGGGAATGACAACTTTACAAACGTATGGTGCCAAAGTTCCTCAGTTTGCTGCTTCCACCAGACCTCAACAAGGGAAACACTGTCAGAGGAAACACAGAGGGGAATTTTATGGTAATGAGATTGTGAATGTGGCAAATATCCACTTGATATGAGCAACCAGGTCTGCCAAAGCCTTGTAGAAGCTGCAGAATGCGTTTTTTTGCACAAAATGATGGTGGACTGTGGATTTTGGCCCTCAGCACTTAAATTGAAAGAATATTTGAAAGGAACCTTTTAATAGCTAACATGAACAGGAGGACTGATTGCAGCAAGGAAAACCTCTTTCAACATTTCATATATGGTCACCTGACCTGTTTTAAGACAGACTTGAAAACATTGTGAAACTTTCCTTTAACACCACTTTGAAAAGGAAAATTAAGAGTGTTGTTTCGATGGTCAGATTACAGAAAGACTTCACTAATACTTAACAGCTCTGCTCATCAGATCTACTTATGTAGATTCCTGGAGAATCGGAGATTGCGACACAATAAACACCTACGGTCCCACACTACTTATTGAGTTGCAATTTTTGATCCTCAAAGAATTTACAAAAAGTAAATAAAACTGTGAGTCTACCTTTTCTCAATAGTCTGAAGCACACAAATTGGGAGAGAAAACTACAGATACAGAATAGTTTTCATCCTGCTATAAAGTAGACATGTTGTAGAAAGTGATATTTAATATATATAGATTTAATATATTTTTGATTATAAAAAGGTCTAGGGGGTTTATAAATATTGTCTCATGTTTTATTAAAATGTTCAATCCATAATTCATTAAAACTAGTCAGGATTTTTGTATACAGTCAACATCTATCCATTCACAGCCATTCAAATCACTCAATCAGGAAAGATTCTCATTAATATTAATGAGAGAGACACAACATGACCTGCTTTTTCTAGAGCTCCAGAGAGGAAATATAAAATTATGTTGAGATTAATTTTAGTAATTTAAACCACAAATTTAGTGCTATCAAAACACCCAGGAAAAGATTTGTGAATGTGGATGCAGGGTATATAATTTTAAAATAAAGATATGAAAAAAGCAATATCACTTAACCAGTAGTCCAACCAATAGTTTTGTCAGAGACAGAAAAGCGCAGATGCAAAAATTAATGATGCACAGAGCAGAGGCATTGTTAGTGTTATAACTATTACCTGAGCTTTATATATCACATAAATCAAATAATCAAATAAATTACAGTAGTTAAAGTATTACTGTATTATAGTGTAAGTACAACTGAAATTGTAGTATTTAATTGATTTTTATTGTACAACTAATAACGTGATAGTGTGAATTCAACCAAAATCATAGTATTTCATTGATTTTTTTTGTAAAATTAATCACATAATACTGGAAATACAACTGAAATCACTGTGATTTTATTGTACAATTAATCACCAAATACTGTAAATACAACTGAAACCACAGTATTTCATTTATTTTTACTGTACAATTAACCACATAATACTGTAAATACAACTGAAATCACAGTATTTGTTTTTTTTGCTTGTTTTTTTACAGTAAAGATATAATACTGTAAACAGAAGTACAGTACTTCTACTGTAAAATTCACAGTAACTTTCTGAATAATTGCTGACAGTTAATCACCAAAAAGGAAATGGTTTTATAGTGTATTAACTTGTAAAAAAAATACTTTATTAATTATTATTATTATTATTAATTATAATTTAACTATGGAAAGCATTTTGTTGCACACAGTAGATTACACTGTCTGTCCAGATGAAACTCCAAATAATTATAATTAGTTCACTTCATGAATACAAATGTATGGAGGAGAGGAGAAGAGAGGAGAGAAAGAGAAGGAAAAGGATTGGATGTTGGCACGCAGGGAAAGGCAGTCTGCGGTAGACTTGTAAATAGCCGGAGGGACAGAGAGATGGAGGAATGGAGCTATCAGCAGAGAAGTGATGAAGGTCTGGGATCAGGCCAAGATAAACACTGGCTGGCCCAGAAGGAACTACAGCAACACACACACACACACACACACACACACACACACACACACACACACACACACACACACACACACACACACACACAGATATGAACTTCACTGGCACATACATGCACAAATGCACACAAACATACAGAAATACTTGAGGCTGCAAGCACTTTATACCCGCCATACATCCACATGGAACACATGTACATGCATGCTCACACATGATGCATGACACACACACACACACCTGCAGTCAAATAAATAGCATCCTGCATGACTCCCAGACCACAGTGTCTTGAGTGTTAAGCTGTGTGACAACAGCCCGAGCCATCATTTCGACATCACATTTCATCACACACTTCACATTAGTCCATTTGCTCAGATACCACAGAATAAACATGCAGTGGAAATGAATGGCTGGAGTTTTATTTTTAAACACATGGAGTAAACAGACTCAAAACTTAGCTGAGCCCTCTGAAAATCCCTCCTAATGCCTTGGCAGAGTCATTTAGAATACTAATCAATCCTTTACAGTAAAAAAAAGAACAAAAAAAATCTTTCATTCCTAAAAAATAAAATAAATAAAAGAAGTTATGTGCTGTAGATGTAATCATACAGGATGGGTAAAATGTTAGCAGCTACTGTTAATGTTCACACTTGCTTGTGTCTTTTTTGTTTTGCATTGTATCTGTTCAGGGCGACATGGTGGCGCAGGGGTTAGCGCTGTTGCCTCACAGCAAGAAGGTCGCAGGTTCAAGACCTCCTTGGTCCGGGGTCTGGGACCTTTCTGTGTGGAGTTTGCATGTTCTCCCCGTGTCTGCGTGGGTTTTCACCGGGTACTCCGGCTTCCTCCCACAGTCCAAAAACATGCTGAGGTTAATTGGAGACTCTAAATTGCCCGTAGGTGTGAGTGTGTGAGTGAATGGTGTGTGTGCCCCACGATTGGCTGGCGACCATCTGGGGTGTATCCCTGCCTCTCGCCGTAACGCGCTGGGATAGGCTCCAGCAGACCCCTGCGACCCTAATGAGGAATAAGCAGGTATAGAAAATGACTGACTGACTGACTGACTGTATCTGTTCACCTCTGTTCATGTGTATGCACACGTCAGTGTGTGTTTTACTGTCTGTCTGTGACAGAGCCTTATTAGTGTGCTGCGAGGCGAGAGCTCTCCTGCTCTGTCTTGTCTCTGACCAGTGAGCATCTTGGGTGAAACCATACGATTTTGTAGTGGTTTCTTAAGACCGGCATTCAGAGACATTTGGCAAAACTAAATCATGAAAGAGCAACCTCGAAGTGTGTCTGTCTGGAGTGCAAAATTCAAACCGTGGTCATCACTCTGTCACCATGCAGATTTTAGGCTTTAAGGGCCTTCATTGTTGTGTGTGTGTGTGTGAGAAAGTTTTCCTAATTACTTTAAATGTAAGCAAAATTAATCACAGTTGTAATGCTAATATGTCATTGGTATAAAGGAGGGTAATTACTAAAAAGAAAATAATTAAAAATGAAGAAATAAGTTATTATGGAAATAATTTAAAACCAGATTTTCAAACCGGAAACCATATAATAAAAAAATGGACCAAATACACCACACATGACAGATCCCTGAAGCTTTTTTTGAAATACTAACTCTACTAACTCCCAGCATCAGAGATTTGTGATGCCAAAATGGGTGTTTATGGTAAATTTATTCCTCGTTTGAAAATGAATCAGCTTGACAGCACATGTTTTGCATTTCATTGAATATATCATGTTTATAACTTTGCTACTTCAATTTAACAACAAATTATTTGAACAACAGAAACTATATTCATTCAAAAATAAGTGAATCAGCTAAATCGAATATGCAACTCGTTATCATTTTTCTTATTGTGACATACATCACATGAGGTTTTCCATGATTATTTAAAGGCTAAAAGCCTAATGTGACATAAATATCACCACAATATTTTCCCAACTTGTTTTATATCAATTTATTAAAGAATTATGGTCAGACCCAGTCACATGTAATATAGGACATGTTATTAAACCATTAACATTGTTAAATGGCTTGAAACTACCTTAGTATTAAAAATCAAGCAGTAGTGTTACACACTGTCACATGACCACTCCAGGTTGTTCAGTATATGTCACTTAGGGCTGAATGAAAATTTTCCAGAACATTTAAAGGGGCACCAGAATAAGAGTGGGTTCTTATGGGTTAAAGAAAAAGTGTTTGTTTAGGGATAAGTTTAGTGTACAAACCTTCTTCAATGTAGCTTCAACTATCTGAGAAGTTGTCCTGAAGCACTTTAATTAAATACTGGCAGGTAAATGGATGAACCGTCAGTCTTTTACTATCAGGCTACCATCAACCAATCACATCAACAAACCAATACATTATGACGTAGTAAGAGATGCTGAAGAGGAAATGCAAGAAAACTCTTCAGTAGCATTCTTTGCTCTTCTTTCAAAGAAGAAATAGTGATATAACTGATGGTGTAGCAGCATCTATACTAACCTCTTGCAGCTGCCATTATTGTTTTTGAATGAACATTTCTTGCTGTCATCACAACTAAACCTCACCCCCAAACTGCCAGTAGTTTTTACAGGATGCTGATTGGTTCAAACCACTGTGTTTCAGCCACAGGCCATAACTTGGAGCCTGAAAAATGTAAATTTAAATGCAGTATTCTGGTGCAATATGAGATCAAAATCAAGAAGCTATAGATTATCAATAATCCATGCATAATAACATCTTTCAGATTGAGCTATGTGCCAATTAATTGCATTTTTATCTCTTCTAAATGTACCTTAAATGGGTAATTTTCAAATTTGTAATACTCTTGTCATGTGAGTGGACAAATACGCTTCAGGCAAGTGTCTGATGTGTTTGATTATTGGAACAATGAGACAATATATTTCAATATAATATTTCAATAATAATGTCAAACCTCAGTTTGACTTTTAAAATGCTCAAAACAATTGTGTTAAACACAAATCAAACCAGCTTCTGTCATGTTGAGCCTAACTTATAAATGCAGTGATACCCAACCAGAACTCTGGACACATCTTGGATGTTTTCTCCCTGTTTTTATGGTGTTAACATTAATTCTGAGCCCTAAATATAATAAAAATGTGTCTACTATAGTCAAAGTACGGTGAGTGTTGTACCAAAACGATGGCTCTGATGGCAAGATTCTCACTGTTCTTGCCTTAAACATAACCAGGTGGGTGTGTCATGTGGTAAAGTCCTGGTTGGCAGGAGGAACAGTAGCAATGCAGCAAACAGCTTCATATGCAGAGAATTTGGTTTTCACCACGTTTTTTTGTAAAACACCAGAAGTTTGTTGATAATCAGCTGTTGATATCAACCACAACATTTCTGGCTTTGGTAAAGAGAAGGATGCTGTGGCGCTGCCTGTTCTTTATTTCTGGCTGGACAGGTTAAATGTGAAGTGATTGTTTTTTTTTGTTTGGCTGGTTTGTTTTCAGTTTATTTATTGCTTTCCGTCTTCCTCTGCCCTTTTATGTATTTATATATTTGTTTCTTTATTTAACTTTTATTTTTATTTATTTTCTTTGGAAGTTGTAATAAACTGTCCAATAAAATTTTAATTCATCAGTTTATACTCTGATAGAACATCCTTAACACTGACGGAGAACGCAGCTCATATAATAACCTACATCCCTAGTTCCCTATTCTCTCAAACATCAGCAATGTCAAGCAGTCTTTATTTATTCATTTTGGTGTGAAACATCACTGTTCCTAACTCTGCTGTGACCATTTCTTTATTTCATACATTCATGGCTCCTCTCAGGAAACAAACCACAGCTGCCGCTTATGTGTGCACTTGTGAATCTGTGCAAGTTTCCCACTTTTAAAGCTCTCAGATTCATAATCTCCATTAGTGGATGTAGTGGTGGTACTTTGCTTGTGTGTGTGTGTATGTATGTGTTTTATACATAAAGCAACCTGCATGCCTGTTCAAAGCCTCCCTATGAGGAGATGAGAGGAGACATGAAAGCAGCACTCAACAACGTGGACAGTCTGAAAGATCACAGAGCTAAATGGCACCAACATAAACAAATCAAACACACCTATATTTTAGAGTTTGTAAAATATTGTACACCCACATGTCAGGGTCTTTTAATGGATGCAGCACAGCAGATGTCCTATGGAAGAGAGGTGCACTTTAGTGTTAAAGAAATTCTACAGATTGGAAATTCTATTTTCTGACTTCAAATAGCACTAATTTTCTGTTCATCTATAATTGAATAAATTAGTTCATCGCGTTTTCTGACTTGAGCTCCATCTTCTGTTTCAAACTTGACGGAAAAGAGAAACAAACATCTGTCGGCTATGATTCCTAGTTGCTCATCATGTCCATTTTATTGTGTTAAACCCGTCACTTAACAATGGGAATATTGACAGAATATTGACTGTGTTATGAAAAAAGGCAGTATGTTTGACTTTTTTCAGTGCGTCAGGCTCTCAGGCGGCCCGTAGCTTTGTAAAAAAGCCTAGTATTGTATTTCTTTCCTGTGCCAGAGCCCGTTTCCTGTGGTGGTGCCGTGTCAAACAACGATGACCCTCTGCTTCCTGCAAGTCGTATGGAGACGGGGGCCTGCCACGAGCCCTGAGGCCTCGCCGCCAGCCACTGAACGAGCCTCAAGCCACCAACCCCCCCGCACTCCTATCTGTATGTTTTCAAGTCATTCCCCACCATGCCCCTTCTGGATCTCACGGTTTTCCTTTCGATCTCTTGTTCCCGTCCTTTCTCTGTAGCCTCCCACTCCTCTCTCTCCTCCTGGATGCGCTTTCCTTCAGTTTGTCTCCTTTTTCTTATTTGCCTCCTGTATGCCCCTTGCCCCCTTTCTCCTCCATGTTCCCCTCTGCCTCACACCTCCTTTCCTCTCTGCATCTCTTCTTCCCTCCTCCCTTTGTCCTACAGTCCAGGTCAGCGGAGGGGTTTGTCAGACGTTTCCTGTGCGAGCCGCAGGTCTGGACCACACCTTCGCAAGGGGGATTTCTGCAGCGATTTCTGCCTTATAGAAACACGGGAGAAGTGTAGACCCAGCGCTACTGGACATACTGAACACATATAGTTGTTTTGGAAATAAGCGGTGACTGTTGAACTTTGTGAGATTATAAACGTTAGAAACGTGTGGGAAAAATGTTGAGCATGCAATAGGCATAGTATCACTGTTCAATCTAGAATAAGCAAAAACAAAACAAAAACGTGTATTTTTACATATTCTGAATAAAATCAGTGGCTGTCACAGTGGAGAACTGATGACCTCCCTCCCTGTTTTTCTGCACTGAAATAAGATGTTTTTATATCATGTGCAAACATCCTTGGGCCACATATCTGCTTTTGAGTATGAGAAAGCTGTCAAATCATGCCTTACAATCGGTCCCCATAGAAATCAACCACATGGCAGGGGTTAAAGACTCAACCTGCCTGACGTTTTGTAGTGGAGCAAGTCAAAATCCCAGCTACTCTCCACATTCAAGTTCGACTGCGACTTTGACTCTGGACGACGTCCCAGCAGTACGTGAGCGTACGTGTGTACATTGGCACAGTCCCACTATGTTCCACAGGACAGTGTGTCTTTTGAATTACTTCTCATCTCCTTTCATTCAAGGTCATGTTAATGCGTGTGTGCGCCGGCAACAAATAACGTCCTCTCTCTGTGCATCTTCGTCCAGAGGGGCAGGTCAGAGGCAGGAAGCGAGCTGGGAGAAAAGGAGGAAGCAGAAGCAGCTCTCTCTGACTGCAGGTAGTGACCTTTTACCTTCACCTCCAACCTCAACCCTCCATCAGTGTGACAATAAATTCTTGACAAAACACAGATGTGTAAAAAGCTGTGGCGTTACCTACAATTTGCAAATATTGAAGGGACTTTGTCTGGCATCGTAGAGTCTTGAAATATTTTAACCCTGTCAAATAATTAACAAATCCTCTTCGTTAGTTATAATTAAGTGTGAACTTACTCAGAAAAAACAGGAATTATAATTTATTTCTTTATTATTAACAGCAACAAATAATAACAGCATGTTGCATTTGTTCACTCATTACATTTACAGAAGTGGTCAGGAAAGCAGTACGGATTCATGGACTAGGTTCACACAATCATCCAAACTTCGTTCCTTCATCACAATGTTTGATGATGCTGCAGGTGCAGCTGCGGACATGAGGCCTGTCCAAAATCACCTCACACGGTTTTGGTAAAAAAGCCGAATGGATGGTTTTGGACAGAGCCCATGGCGGTGGAAGGTGACTTGACATTCTGGAACTGCCTCACCAGTTCCAGAAGAAGAGCCTGCTGCCGTATTTTGCAGGCTCCAGTTTACCCTCAATGACCACGTTAGGCTCGGGACGTGGACGGGAGTGGTAGGGGTTCTCAGGGAGGGCCCGTGAGGTTGCCACTTTGGTCACCTAAAAAAGACAATGCTATAAAGTTAATTTCCAAAAAAAAAAAAAAAAAAAAAATGCTCGTCTGCATTTTCTAAAAAAAAATTATTTTACAAACAAACCCATGCCATTTACATTTGTCAATAAAAAAGTCCAAAAAAAAATGTTCTCGTCACATCTTATGGTCAAACATGGTCAGAAACCTGTGAGACTCCTAACCTCCTTTGCCCTGCCACTCCGCATCTTTTCTCAGCCTTTTTCCTGCAATGCCTCAAAGCGACAGGCACTTATTAACCACTTAAGCCACAGGCCTATTTTCAGTTTTCCTGCTCTAAATGACACATTTTAAATATCTCTATTACCACAATGGTTATAAACATGTAGTTGTGTCAAATGAAATCTATAACATGTGGCGTGAGTACAGAAGCGTCAGAATCAATTTATGTTTCTGTCTAAATCTAAAATTGTGTTTTACTACAGAAAAAAAATTCTAATATTCATTTAAAACTGAAAACAAGATCAAACTGTCCCAAATCAGTGGAAAAAAAAAACATGAAATAAGATAAATTATCTACAATGCAAAGTTCAATGATTAATAAGGTAAAAGGTCAAAGATCAATTATTTGTCCATGAAATCACACAGGATCATTACAGAACTTTAAGAATATATTCTGTAATATGTTTAAAAAGGAGATTAAAAAGGACCCAATTAAATAATCACAAAACAGCTTAAATCTAAATTAAGTATCAAAATAGTAGTTAGTTGCAGCCCTACTACTGATATTATATTAAGCTATTTTCTTATTGTATTGATGTGAATATTGACGATATATATTGATGCCGTACCAGTAACATTGTGTTTTAATACAGATAAAAATATTTAGTAGTGTCTTTATTTATAGCCGTTTATGTATAGTGTTGTAGCTGAGGTTTCTTATCCAATATATACATACAACTCAATGTTGCTCTGTATCAGTTTTTGTTTTTTTTTTATTTTAGGATGAACATTTTTCTTTTTTAAATTACATAATTGAACTTATATAAATGTTGATATGTTCAAATATTTACTCCTAATGTTAATTTTAATTAAAAAATTATGTAAATCATACATTTTGATTAACTTTAAATGAAATAACCTAAATATGGAGCCAATAATATATAATAATAATATAATCTATACAAAGTAAAGATGTTGCACATACAAACACACATACATTCTTGATTCTGATGAGAAGATTATTCATGAATGTGACTTCAAACAATAAAAATGCCTGTGAGAAATCTAACAATCAAATCATGTGCAAATTATTTTTTTCCAGTGTACACAATACATCTAAATAACATAATCTAATTAGCATAATCATATGGAGTTTGTTTTGAGAATGACGTCATGGGACGTCCTGCAGCTGCTCACATCTTGATTTACATCCTCTCAGCTCCTATTTGCTCACCATATCCCTTATCTTCTTTCCTGGTTCTTCTTCACACTTTCTTCTTGAACTTCCAGGCCTCTCCTTTAATCTGTCCCTCCAGTGCTGCCTATTTTTTCTAGCTCTAAGATTAGATATCTTCCTGCCTAACTTGCTTTCTGAACCACCTCCCAAATGTCTTTTCATCTGTTATATAGCTGAGCAACCACAGGAACTCAATCAATGTATGGACAACCTGGACACCTTTCATAGTAATCAGATGTCACATCGCTCCGCCCTTCTGTATTCCCCTGCTTGTGTGATTTGATTCAATGAACTCAATCATGAATTCAATAGCTCTGCCTGGTGAGTGCAAAAATGCAAAGAGTTGATTACATCCATTCAAAGATTCACAGGTTCGAGCAATTGTCCTTTCAAAGACTACAGAAATAAATGCCCATAAAGCAATTGTCAAAATCCGTTTTCAGTGATTATTGACACCTAATTTGTGAATTAGCACTTTAGTTATGCTAGCCCTTTAGAAATGACACTTTTATAAAATGAAAAACCAAAGCAGCAAAAAAAAAAAAAAAAAAAAAGGATTTGCCCGCTGTAGTAAAAACTGTATGAATGCTATGCAGATGCAATCAGAGCCTCTTGCGCAGCCTAAAATCAGCAAGAATAGAGCCCATCAACCGAACTGCCCATCAACATTGTTAACGTGCAGTCGATTCCCTCTCAAGTCTCACCTTAGACAGGTCTCCCAGCTCCGGCCTCTCCCATCCCAGCTTATCCAGGACACAGTTGTCGAAGGATTGCTGCTTATTACGGCAATGCCGCAGTTCAGCCAAGTTCGAATAATCTAGACAGGTCCAGTATTCCGTGAAGGACTCTGCACAGTTCCCCTTGATTTGCCTACAAAGCACAGACATTTGAATAAGTGTCAAATATGTGAGAGGAGGATTAATTAATTCCAGAAGCGGCAGCGCAAGAGATAGCATTGTTCCCATTGTTGTTGAAATTTTGATAACCCTATCAAGATATATTTGTAGTTTTAAGCAAAATGTATATATCAAGATTCTCTCAGGAGCTCTAGAAAAAACAGGCTGCATCTGTTTCATTAATCTTCTCTGATTGATTGATTTAAATTGCTGTGACTGAGGGCTGGCTAGTAGTAGTAGTAGTAGTAGATTTGTGATATTATAACTTCACATACAGTGGGGAAAACAAGTATTTGAACACCCTGCTATTTTGCTATTTCTCCCACTTAGAAATCATGGAGGGGTCTGAAATTTTCATCGTAGGTGCATGTCCACTGTGAGAGAGATAAACTAAAAAGAAAAATCCAGAAATCACAATGCTTGATTTTTTAACAATTTATTTGTGTGATATAGCGGCAAATAAGTATTTGAACACCTGAGAAAATGAATGTTAATATTTGGTACAGTAGCCTTTGTTTGCTATTACAGAGGTCAAACGTTTCCTGTATTTTTTCCACCAGGTTTGCACATACTGCAGGAGGGATCCTGGCCCACTCCTCCACACAGATCTTCTCTAGATCAGTCAGGTTTCTGGGCTGTCGCTGAGAAACACGGAGTTTGAGCTCCCTCCAAAGATTTTCGATTGGGTTCAGGTCTGGAGACTGGCTGGGCCATGCTAGAACCTTGATATGCTTCTTACGGAGCCAGTCCTTGGTTTTCCTGGCTGTGTGCTTTGGGTCGTTGTCGTGTTGGAAGACCCAGCCACGACCCATCTTCAATGCTCTGACTGAGGGAAGGAGGTTGTTCCCCAAAATCTCACAATACACGGCCCCAGTCATCCTCTCTTTAATGCAGTGCACTCGTCCTGTCCCATGTGCAGAAAAACACCCCCAAAGCATGATGCTACCACCCCCATGCTTCACAGTAGGGATGGTGTTCTTCAGATTGTACTCTTCATTCTTCTTCCTCCAAACACGCTTAGTGGAATTATGACCAAAAAGTTCTATTTTGGTCTCATCTGACCACAAAACTTTCTCCCATGACTCCTCTGTATCATCCAAATGGTCATATGCAAACTTAAGACGGGCCTTGACATGTGCTGATTTAAGCAGGGGAACCTTTCGTGCCATGCATGATTTCAAATCATGACGTCTTAGTGTATTACCTACAGTAACCTTGGAAACGTTGGTCCCAGTTCTTTTCAGGTCATTGACCAACTCCTGTCGTGTAGTTCCGGGCTGATTCCTCACCTTTCTTAGAATCATTGAGACCCCACGAGGTGATATCTTGCATGGGGCTCCACTCCGATTGAGATTGACCATCATGTTTAGCTTCTTCCATTTTCTAATGATTGCTCCAACAGTGGACCTTTTTTCACCAAGCTGCTTGGCAATTGCTCCGTAGCCCTTTCCAGCCTTGTGGAGGTGTACAATTTTCTTTCTTGTGTTGTTGGACAGCTCTTTGGTCTTCGCCATGTTACAAGTTAAAGTCTTGCTGATTGTATGGGGTGGACAGGTGTCTTTATGCAGCTAACGACTTCAAACAGGTGCATCTGATTAAGGATGATACATGGAGTGCAGGTGGACTTCTAATGGGCGGACTAACAGGTCCTTCAGGGTCAGAATTCTAGATGACACACAGGTGTTCAAATACTTATTTGCCGCTATATCACACAAATAAATTGTTAAAAAATCATGCATTGTGATTTCTGGATTTTTCTTTTTAGTTTATCTCTCTCACAGTGGACATGCACCTACGATGAAAATTTCAGACCCCTCCATGATTTCTAAGTGGGAGAAATAGCAAAATAGCAGGGTGTTCAAATACTAGTTTTCCCCACTGTACATCCTGACGACTCTTAAGGCACCATTTTACTACAGGCTGCATAAATTTCTCTGTGGATGGCTGGCAGTCACAAGAAGCATATAAAAACAAAATCAGGACCTGAGTGCAATTACAACTTTCCTTTAAATCACTCCTTATTATAATAATTACAATTATTGGTCTTTCATAGTAACACGCAGTTTAAATTTGGGTGCCGGCTATTTGTTTCTGCTTTTGAAATGGAGGTCATTGGTGTTTAAGAGACATGCACAGTAAAACACACAAAAGCACCTTAGTTAGTGCATGGCATCAGGGTTACTGTAGGTAATACACTAAGACGTCATGATTTGAAATCATGCATGGCACGAAAGGCATGCTTTGGGGGTGTTTTTCTGCACATGGGACAGGACGAGTGCACTGCATTAAAGAGAGGATGACTGGGGCCGTGTATTGTGAGATTTTGGGGAACAACCTCCTTCCCTCAGTCAGAGCATTGAAGATGGGTCCTGGCTGGGTCTTCCAACACGACAACGACCCAAAGCACACAGCCAGGAAAACCAAGGACTGGCTCCGTAAGAAGCATATCAAGGTTCTAGCATGGCCCAGCCAGTCTCCAGACCTGAACCCAATCGAAAATCTTTGGAGGGAGCTCAAACTCCGTGTTTCTCAGCGACAGCCCAGAAACCTGACTGATCTAGAGAAGATCTGTGTGGAGGAGTGGGCCAGGATCCCTCCTGCAGTATGTGCAAACCTGGTGAAAAAATACAGGAAACATTTGACCTCTGTAATAGCAAACAAAGGCTACTGTACCAAATATTAACATTCATTTTCTCAGGTGTTCAAATACTTATTTGCCGCTATATCACACAAATAAATTGTTAAAATATGATGATGTGATTTCTGGATTTTTCTTTTTAGTTTATCTCTCTCACAGTGGACATGCACCTACGATGAAAATTTCAGACCCCTCCATGATTTCTAAGTGGGAGAAATAGCAAAATAGCAGGGTGTTCAAATACTTGTTTTCCCCACTGTACATCCTGACGACTCTTAAGGCACCATTTTACTACAGGCTGCATAAATTTCTCTGTGGATGGCTGGCAGTCACAAGAAGCATATAAAAACAAAATCAGGACCTGAGTGCAATTACAACTTTCCTTTAAATCACTCCTTATTATAATAATTACAATTATTGGTCTTTCATAGTAACACGCAGTTTAAATTTGGGTGCCGGCTATTTGTTTCTGCTTTTGAAATGGAGGTCATTGGTGTTTAAGAGACATGCACAGTAAAACACACAAAAGCACCTTAGTTAGTGCATGGCATCAGGGTCTGACCAAGGCTCTGTCTAAAACCTTCAGTAAACACAGACACAGCAGTTAAGACTGAAAAACCCCAGACCACTTCCTCAAATAGCCACCATTGGTAGTTTTATAGACACAAAAAGGCTCCATAGCTATTTCTAAAATTAACACCCCTTTTTGTAACTGGTGACTTGAAAAAAGTAGAGCAGCTAAGTGACAAATGTCTTTTGGTGTTATTTGGTTGCTGATTTGTTCCCATTTATTAGAAGATAACAACAGAACAGACTTGATAAAAAATATAAAGTCTAATTCACTCCATTAACCCAGAAAAGCCTATGACCATGATACAAGTCCATGACTGTCATTTTCTATTCAAAATAAAATATCTAAATGTTACTCATGCATTTTTCCAGTGACGTAATAGATAAGTTGGACAAAGTTTTCAAGCAAAAAAAAAAAAAAGAAAATTAAGTTTTGAAGTGCTTTCTGTCACACAATTCCATTGACTTCCTGTCCCTCCTTTCCGACAAGACAAAACCTTCCAGAAAGATGTAATTCTATTTAAATTATTTTAATTTTCGACATTGACATGTATATATTTATTTCACCATTAAAGTTTATACAATAACCCAAAAAATCAATCCGTTCCGGGGATAATTTTTTTTTTTTTGTTTATGGACATTTGTCCAAGCGGCAACTATAGTTTCTATTTTCTTCAAAGCAGAGTACAAAATGGAAAAAATATGCATGAAAACTTAAAAAATAGGCTCAAATGGCTTAAGCAATATCATTGACACAATAATAAAATAAATAAAAGACACAACTGTAAGAGAAGTTATAGTAACTCAAATTTTTCCCCAAAACCATGTTTTGCATTCACACTTGTTTTTAATGTGTGAAAAATGTCTTATTCTTTGTTTTACATTTCTTTTTCTGAGTATTTTGTGCATTTTCGTGTGTTAATATTTACAAAACCATGAAAATTATCCGCAAATTAATTACTCCTCTCCATTTAGATACATATCACTGACACAATATGCACCATTTTCAACATTCTTCTTTTTTAAATAACAATGAAAAAAAAATCACCTCATCCAAATAGAACTAGTCACGGTTCAGTGCACTCAGTGGAAGCAGTCTGTCCTTGGTTTTAAGGTATGGCTAAAATTACCAATTTATCTCTCATCACTGTTCTCAATTCGTAAAGCCTGTTTGTGCACCTTCCCTGCAGATGGTGCACTGGAACATAAGTGCATCCAACTTTTTTTTCCTTCCTCCAGTTTTGAATTGCAAATTCTTCTACTTGGCAATGGGAAAAATGGCATCTACATCCCACTTCTGACAAAAGCCAATAGAATGAAAATTTAATTAGTAGGACATGTTACAGAATAGGAAACAAGAAATCCTGACTCTGAAATCTCCTTTCATCTTGAACTTAATAATTGTTACCTCTGAAAACAGCAGTATACACAAGCTCAGAGCACATTTTCTAACTACGTCCATCACACAGAGGATTTAATGCGAAAACTGATCACAAACCGCTTTTGACCAAGGTTTGACTCTTAAACACTGCACTCTCCAACTGGCTCCAGAGTTAAGACACATGTTTAATAACTCTCTGACCACAAACACACTGTTTAGTTTTACAGATGACACCAGTGTGGCAGCTGCCATCTCACAAAAAAAATGAGTCTACATATGGTGAAAAGACTCACTTATGCAACACTAAGGTGTGTTGACAACAATCTTGAGCTGAATATAATCCCAGGTAATAGTATCAGGATTGAAAAGGAGTTTCCTCACTCAATTCACATCAATGATTTGATTTCACTAAGTGAATTAATACTGAGCCTCCCCTGCTTCATATCTACATGCCCTACATGTTAAACTCAGTTTAACTCTTTTCTGTACTGCACTTATAAAACAAACATTAAAGTAAAGACTTTCTTTGATGATTGTTGGATGTATGTAAATCCAAAAGTATTTGCCACCAAAAAGTTTGAAACCCCTACTGTGTATTACCTGAAGAAGCTGAGTGCACACTCGTTGACTTTCCTCCCTTCTTCTAGACACTTCCTTGGGTCCTTCTCCTCCCAGCGGCAGAGCATGAACTCCTTGTTTGGTTTATCACACTGGGAGCCATAATGGTGGGCAGCAGCCTTCAGCACCGCAGATGAAACATTGATCTGGACAGACACATAAAAAACAAAGAGACTGGTATAAAAAAAAGAAAGATCTATATATATATATATATATATATATATATATATATATATTTTGTTGACTCCTTAATAAAAGCAGCTGAACACTCAATTATTCAAACTGGTCTTTGTCTCACCACGTGCTGTCAGTGTTTATGAGTATTTCAGAAACTGCTGATCTACTGGGATTTTCACACACAACCATCTCTAGGGTTTACAGAGAATGGTCCGAAAAAGAAAAAATATCCAGTGAGCGGCAGTTCTGTGGGCGGAAATGCCTTGTTGATGCCAGAGGTCAGAGGAGAATGGCCAGGCTGGTTCGAGCTGATAGAAAGGCAACAGTGACTCAAATAACCACCCGTTACAACCAAGGTAGGCAGAAGAGCATCTCTGAACGCACAGTACATCGAACTTTGAGGCAGATGGGCTACAGCAGCAGAAGACCACGCTGGGTGCCACTCCTTTCAGCTAAGAACAGGAAACTGAGGCTACAATTTGCACAAGCTCATGGAAATTGGACAATAGAAGATTGGAAAAACGTTGCCTGGTCTGATGAGTCTCGATTTCTGCTGCAACATTCGGATGGTAGGGTCAGAATTTGGCGTCAACAACATGAAAGCATGGATCCATCCTGCCTTGTATCAACGGATCAGGCTGGTGGTGGTGGTGCAATGGTGTGGGGAATATTTTCTTGGCACTCTTTGAGCCCCTTGGTACCAATTGAGCATCGTTGCAACGCCACAGCCTACCTGAGTATTGTTGCTGACCATGTCCATCCCTTTATGACCACAATGTACCCAACTTCTGATGGCTACTTTCAGCAGGATAATGCACCATGTCATAAAGCTGGAATCATCTCAGACTGGTTTCTTGAACATGACAATGAGTTCACTGTACTAAAATGCCCTCCACAGTCACCAGATCTCAATCCAATAGAGCATCTTTGGGATGTGGTGGAACTGGAGATTCGCATCATGGATGTGCAGCCGACAAATCTTTGCCAACTGTGTGACGCCATCATGTCAATATGGACCAAACTCTCTGAGGAATGCTTCCAGCACCTTGTTGAATCTATGCCACGAAGAATTGAGGCAGTTCTGAAGGCAAAAGGGGGTCCAACCCATTACTAGCATGGTGTACCTAATAAAGTGGCCGGTGAGTGTATATACACTCACCGGCCACTTATTAGGTGGCATTGAGTATGAAAAAATATCATATCATCATAATATCTGTATCTATGTTTAAAGACAAGGTCCTCTGCAACACAACAATCAGTTAAATCTCAGATATAAAAATAACAACAGAATGGAGCCAGTTAGGCTCAATTCTAGCTAGTTTGGTTAAGGACATTTTGCATTACACTAATACTAAAAACAATTCAACTAACTACTAAATTTAAAAGAAACTATCAGCTGCTAACACATGGCTTATTTATTTATTCATTGAATTATCTTGGCTGTTCCATACTTAGCATTAGAGATAAGCAAGCTGCCAGCTGACGCCTGACTTCCAAGGACAAATATCATTGTGCCAAATATGCGTGCTGATACAAACCAAGAGGATTGTACCACTGCTGACATCACACAAAAAGTTAAAGAGTTCATAAGAACAGAATAGAGAGCGATACAACTCTCACACGGCGTTAATGAGCGATATAACCTGTATGGATGACGTATGCAAGTCCGTTAACGGCCTTTAATACTGTGTTATTTGTACCCATAAATATCCACTGGCTAATAAATAGTGTACACGTACAGATTATATAGGAACCTTTACTACTGTGAAGGCTGGTAACGCCAATGTAGTGGCAAAAGTTAAAAACTAAAGTTACTGAGCGTACCTTGAACGACATAGCAACTAGCGTTAGCATTTAGCATGTTCTGTCTTTCAATCATTTCCATTCAAGTCACGCAAGCGTCCACTGCTACTCACCTCGTCCACTTTCAGCTCCTGCAAAGTGGGAACTTCCACCGTTGTGGGCATGCCTATGTGCGGGTCTTCTGCATAAAACAAAATAGTAGAAAATAACAGTCAAGGTCCTCGTCAGTCTAGCTCCGGTAGGACCGAGAAGGTCAGTCTGATGACGTAATCGCGAGCGCGACGAAAACCAGAAGTCATCGGGATGCGCATGCGCACACAACGGGCTGTAAATGAGAAGCAATTGAAAAGAATTGTACGAATTCATTATTTGTTTGATATTTTCGAGTTTCGTTTTCAAATTGTTTCAAAAGTGAAAAGATATTTATATTAATAAACGAGTCTGCTCTTTGTGTTTAACTTATTGAGCTTAAATAACTGTGTCGCCATGGTAACGGCACACTTCCGACCAGTGAGTAACGTATACAATACACTTGTTTGTTCAGTTTAAGAAGAGAGTACGCAGATAACTAAATTAATTAATGGAGCTAACTGGAAGCAGTTACAAAGGAGGCATGAAAAATGGAAGGTAAAATAGCTCATAAACTTACTTGTATTATAACCCTAAACCCAGCAAAACAAATGTGAATAATTACAATGTGGTGGGTTTGTAGTTCAGTTCAACGAAGCTAGTTATGTAGAGCAAAACATGCTCCCACGCACTGTGACCATCTTTTCATCTCACCGCCAGGATGGAGGGAGAAGGAGAATACACCTTTCCCACAGATAGTAGGTATGTGGGAGAAATGAAAGATGGGATGTTCCATGGCAAAGGAGTGCTACACTTTTCAAATGGAAGTAAATACGAGGCCACCTGGGAAAACGGCATAGCTAAACAGGTGAGGAGTGTGTATGTGTGCGTGCGTGTGTGCGTGTGTGTGTAACTTTGTGTCATGCATGTCAGACACACTATGCATCCACATGTACATGCCTAACCTTATGTGTTTCACATTGGTTATAGTTGGTATTACATCTGGTCCCTTTTAGCAATCACTTACCATTATTGTCATTGTTATTAGGTTTCACTTCTTTTTTCCTGCATGAAGATATACTTTCTCCTGTTCCGTTGCAATATTTCATGGGCTTTTGCCACAACAGCGATCACTCCAATTACCATCATCATTTCAGTTGCGGTTCAATTGATATGATAGCAGCTCTGAACCGTGACTAACTTTGGCCAAGACTATCCTGCACCTGCATCCGTACAAGCTTGAGAAATCCTGCTTCAAAAACAGGACTTCACCATTTAATACACTATTGAAAGTCAAACTCTTGAAATTGTATCTGGTAACCTACCTCATTGTACAACCCACCCCTTCAAACAGTGGCGCTCAACTTTCAGATTGTGAGGAACCTTTGTTGTGGGAAAATGATAGTTTTGCAGTGAAAATGTACTATTTTTACATTTGTCTTGTGAAACACAGCATAGATTTTAGCTGCCACACTGTCTATGATAATAAACAAACATCAATCATTCAATCAATCTTTATTTATAAAGCACTTTTCATACATAGAAGTTAAAAGAGTTAAAAGCACCCCAAGCACCCTCCCACCCCAACCCAATGAACCCCACACCCCACAACTCTCTTTCTCACACACACACACATGCATACACAGGACCCATGACACTGCAGCATAGGGCTGCCACAGAACCACGGAGCCACCAACCACTCCAGATAGTGTCCCCATGAGAAGCGACATCCCAATAACAGTCCCAAGCACAGAGGGCCCCAACTGAGGAAAGACTGGCTGTATGGGATAAAAACAAATAAATCATATAAGAACATTAAAAGCTAAAATGAACATATAAAACATATAGGAATTTTAAATACAAAACCCAATATATAAACAAACTTATCCACATATTTTTTTATACAATTCCAGTATTACAGAAATCTTTTGAAGTACAAATACCACCATATAACTACTACAGTGTGTTAAAGTGGATCAAAAAGGGCTATTAAATTCACTATAACCTCTAATTTTGGCTGGTGCACAGACCTTCCCCACTACTAGAATTTTAACATGTCATAGCAGGAAAAGCACAGATGTAATCAATAACCTTAATCAAGGCTGCATTCCATAGGTGTTCCAGGACCCTGTTACTGTGCATGCAGTCATGTACACTTCAGTGGAGCTGAGGCATCTTTAATGTTATTAGTTACACCTGTACCTCTCTTGCAATGATTGGCATGAATATCTACTGTGAAGCAGGCATATGGAGAGGAAAAAAACTCATGTCAATCTGTCATATCCTCAATTTTAATTTATTACTGGTCAATTTTACTCTAATTTACATGTCTTCTCTCTTCTCTCAGGATGGGTTGAAGATTAATTTGCGATTGTTCTTCCCACAAATATGTACTTTCCACAAAAATCTGTGTTATTAAAACAAAGAAAATGGTAATTGACTTTGATGTGAAAATGTTATTAAGCTTCCAATATGCAAAATTACTGAACAATGCATATTTATATTTCTAAATCCGTTGTATCATTCCTCGGATAAAACATGCACTTGAAACACATGCACACAAACACCCACTGTGCAGGGGGTTCACCCAAAATACCAAAAAACATATTTTTCCACTTTCCCCTAGTGGTGTATATCCATGCAGATATTTTTGGTTTTATCTGCTGAGGTTTGAAGATATCCATCTCTGTGATTTCTGCCTCGATCTAAAAGACAATGGAGGAAAATCCAAATTTCTTTGCTTTAAGTAGTTAAAAGTGACATTTAAAAACCTCAACAGCAACTTATCTTTCCAGAAACCATGTCCGGGTATGTAGGATAGCCCCCAGATCTAACCTTCCAAAAGTTTATGCTGGAATCACTTACTACGAAAGAAAATGTCCCATTGATAAGAGTGAGTCACCAGTGAGGTCTGTGGATTATCTTGAGTAATGGGGACATTGTTTCTGTAGAGACGCAGTGCTGTTGAGTTCTTCAAATGTAATTTACTTAGTGCTTACATTTTCTGAAACTATACCATTTAGGTAAGTGTCACAGATTTTTTTTTTTTGCAGTTTTGATAAATAAACCAAGAAGAATTACATTGCATTTATTGTGTCTTCTTACATTGTGCTTCCCAACAAGGGGTTGTTCACCTTTGCTGATGGTCTGCAATACCAGGAGACGGACTGGGACTACTGCGACGGTTACAACAGGTGCTTCTACAGCGAGAGGTGCAATGGACTCAGCCCTTCAGGTTCCAGTAATTTACTCATTTTAACTCATGCTTTATTATCCAAGCACAAGTGTCGATTATAAAATGAAAAATACCTGAATTTCTTTAAGATGCTTCAGATGATGTTGTTGTAGTTTCCAATCAACCTGATACTCAAAAGGTTGAGAATTGAACATGCAATATTCTTGGTGTGATCTATTAATCACAGAGCAAATCCTCCAATATAGGGTATATCCCTGCGGGTATAGAAAATGACAGACTGACTGACAAATCATCCAGCTAATAATGCTGACTTATAGTTCTATAAGCCATAAAACCCTGATAAGAATATGACCCAGTACAAAAAAACAGTTTTTCCTCATACAGGAGAATCTTACATAACTGATCTGCATCCTCCACGTGTCATTCCTGACGGGTGTTACGATAGTGGAGATGGTTTCTATGACTCCACTACCAGGGTCATCACTTCCTACTCCGGCAGATTCCTCAGGAAGGCAGGTGAGACATAAAATTATAGATATCTAGATATATAAGATATATCTAGATATCATAGATAGAAATGATACAATAATGTCATGATGTAAAAGCAAAGGTCACCTCACAGGCACATCTTCCATTAGTGTAATTCTAATAATAATCATTTGCTATTAATGTAAATAAACGTAACCACGTTTTGTTAAACATAATTTCTTTTGGCTAAAGAAAAGTGGGCATTACTTGCTGCAGTTTAATATGCAATTAGCCAATGCCACAGCCACTGGAAAAACAAATAATCAATCCACATATAAAGAAAAACAGACATTTTCACAACATATCAATCTTCATAAAAATGTATCTATTTTTCCAGCAGTTATTGCACAGTTTTTCCTCTTTTTTGATGCCTAATCGGCTACATTTGAGTGTTGCTTAGTATCCAGGATTCTTTGCATGTTGCATGGAGGTAAATTCAAAGGATAAAACACAAAAGCGAACATGAATTTCCATTTCATATTCATTTTTACAAAGTTTTATGCCCAATTAGACTATTTGTCAGTGATGAATTGCTGTATATTAACTGCATTCATATAACTTTACAAAGCTGCACTACGTGTTTCCATAATTGACCTATACCAGGAACAGTGTCAGTTCTAGTGTCTGTTTTGCTATTGATTTAATCTAAGTTTCCAATTTACATTTTGAAATACTTTCTAAAGTTCTTGAAAATACACCTATGATGGGGGAGATGGTTTGCAGTGCTTTGATAAATGCACAATACATTTTTTTAATATGGACAGTGACAGAAAAGTCATTTGTAGACTAATGTCCCAGTTGGTTGATAATGTTGGGTTATTCAAAGAAGGAAATCCCCAAACAATCCTATACATCCATTAAGATTCCTTAAGTTAAAAGCTAGCATTTTGGGAGTCATTGCTGCCTTGTCATACATGATAGAAGTTCTGTGAAAAATAATGTCTGGTTTTCAACAACTAATTTTTCTTGAGAACAGGTCACATAGACAAACTCTTGCTGACGATTGCTTTGAAACATGGTTAGGAAAGGAAACACTGTGGCCATATGGGAAAGATTTAATAACACTGAATATATGGGGTGATGTTAAATGCATTATCCCTGGGTTTTGTGATTGTAGATTATTGCTTCATGTCATCTGATAAGCCTGCCTCTATGGACTATTGCAGGTTCAAATGTTTTTTTTTTGTCAAATGTGGAAAATTCAAGACACAATTTTCCACTGAATGGGTGCCCAGGTTTGAAACTCCTGATTTGAAGTGAATGCACTCTGTCAGGTGTCCAGAAAGGAATTCCTAAATGCTGCTAGTCATGTCTCTCCACCATGATTAGATATCACTAGACAATACTGTTAATTAGGCAGAGGGTACTCTGCATAGTCAGACCATACTACAATAATAGAATGGTTTGTCTGCACCCGTTATCATTTCTGCTAAAAACGTTCGGGAAAAAGTTCTGTCTTGTTTGCATTTCTTTGAACCAATCGCAATCGTATTAGGTGGTGTTAAAGCCAGGATTCAGCAGCGTATCTGCAAAATAGAATAGTGTCATTGGCTGATTTTGGATGATTTTTTTCAGTCAGGCTCATACCCACAATCTATATCTGTTAAGCCATCCCTTAATTTGAAGTTGTAGGATTTTAGTGCTATGTCTTCACAATTATTGTATGAACTTTCATAAATACATTCAACCAGCAGGTCATTTTATTCTCAGATGTAGTTTGTATTTACTGATAATTTGCAAATATTAATATGTTAAGACATTAAACTAAAACAGTGGACATGGTAAAAATTATACGTGCCAAACATCAGCATTTTTTCCATTATGCTGTAGTATGGCTATAGACTCTTTTTGGACAGCTTTTTTATAGCTTTAATCACAACATAGATGCAAGGAAATGTAAAATATAGAAATGCAGTCAGCATCCAAATGAAACCATATTTTGCTATTCTGCCATCTTTAAAAAAAAAAAAAATCAGAGCCTAGTTTCAATATCTGGATTCTCTTCTGGTGATTCCTGTATCTGTTTTATTTAGCATGTTAATTTGTACATGATTGTTTTCCACATTACAAATGCATACATGTGCAAAGATATGAATCCTGGCAGACATCAATGCATGATTCACATGATTCATGATTCCCTGAGGTAGAAATTAATTTTTGGAAAGAATATTTGTTTTTTACTTCGATGAGCTACTTGCAACATAATACAGATTAGTTCCACAAGCACACAAATCTTATTTACATATGTGTAGAGACAGAAGGAAACAGAACAGAAGATCCACATCCTCACCAGATGTCATCAACATGTGTAGCGAGGACAAAAATATGTTTTGCGATTCTTGTGGGTTGTTCATCATCATTATAGTTCTGGTATTGATCAGTGGAATGACAGAGAGGCAGATAGAGAGGATGAGAAGGAAACATTTTTTTGGGAGCCGAGATGAAAAAGAAGAGGAACTGAACACTCTCTCCAACAATGCTCTGACTCTGTTTTGATTTAGATAAATATAGAGTCAAACAGGAACTATTTAATTGATGTGTGCTGGTATGGTGTATGAATGTGTGTGTGTAGTTTGTTTTATATATTATATACAGGATTTATGCCCGTGTGTGCTCTCCTTCTCATCTCGTCTGGTACACATTTCTTGAAAAGAATGCTCCTGTATCCTGTATGGATTTATTTTTCAACCACGGAGGGAGGTGAAGACACATTTGTCAGAGTGGGTGTTAAGATGGAATTTATTGCCTCATGGCTTCCGCCCAGGATGAGGACTGCAACGATGATGGGACGCAGGGAAGAACCGCCCTCCCAGCGGGGATGTTCTCGTACGTTATGCTATGGCAAAGAGGAAAGAGCTCCCCATGTAGCCGTTACAACTCCTGGATGTAGGACAAGGACTAACTCAGTCAGTGAAGACTCATATGTAGAAAAGGTGCAAGAAAAAAAGCATATGAACCTATTTTAAACCACAAATGATTCAGGTTTTACCTCTGACTGCTGTTGCTAGGAAATAGACTAAACTTTACTGACTTAAAATTGACCTATTGTGAATTCCTACATTCCTTAGTTACTGTTGCTAACTTGGACAAACAGTCCTTCCTGGCATAGGGCCAAGCAGCAAAACAATAGGATCTGTTGCTAATTTCCCCCAAGAGGTTATAGATTATTTTTGGAGTTGAACCGATTTCTTGTCATCAAGGACCTGTGATACTAAATTTCATTGCATGGAGGGACATGTTAAGAATAGTAGAAATGTAGGATGATAGTGGAAAAAGGGGGTTGCGGATGGTTTTGTGGTTTAGACACAAAACACCTCAAGAAGGATAAAAAATAAGCTCCAATTTCGCGGATAGATGCACTCTGACCAGACAATTCTTATCCTGTTTCTATATATACTTACATTTACTTTATTAAGCATTTGGCAAAACATTTATAATATTAAAGATCCCTTTCAAACATGTCATAAGATACATGAAAATGCTCTGCATTGAATTATAATTTGTGTATATTATGATGACATGTGACATTTACAATCTACTTTTCCCCCATTGAAAATAGAGAATCTATGACTATTCCAACACAAGATGTCTTCTACTTCATTGAAAAGTCCAGAATCCAACATTTTCAACATCCAGCTTGCGCAAGCTGCAGACTGGACCCCACCTGGTTTCAAATTGGTTGTGATCATGCTTGTAAGACACAAATTTAAGGTGAGCAGAGAAACTATGCCTTTCAGCAGACGATGTAAAAGTAGCTTTCTGTCAACAAACTCTGCACATACAGTACTATGCCGGGATTTAGAGGCACTTTAAGTAAACTGAGGATGCTTTCAACAATGTCAGGAATATTTATTTATTTATTCATTTATTTGTTTTATTCAAAGTTCAGTAGACAGAGGAAACGTAGCATTAGTTAACATCGAGCACTGAAGTTGCACTTGCATTGAAGGTGATTGACATCAGCTGTTTCATTCATCCTTCAACATAAGTGGCTCACACAACAGCTGCTTGTCTACCAGATGATTAATCATATTCATGCAGCTCAGCTATTATAACCTGACATTTCTCACTTTCACTCTGTATGCCGGCGCTGTTTGCTGCTGCAATTCCAGCCACCGCCTCGCCCTCCTTCTTAGTGTTATATTGCAAGGGCCGTCTGCAGCTCAGGTGGTCAAGATTGTGGACCAAAGACTTCTCTCCAAATACAACTGGCTTTGCAGGAACCAATTTAGAGCAGTAAAAGGCTGTGACTGATCCTGATACTATTTTTTTCTCTCAGCTAAGCTTTCAAATCCTTGACCTTATTTGTTGGTTTTGATCAACGACTCACATGAATTTGTGTGTTATATGGGTTGTCACTAGGCGTTGACCAAGATCACTCTGCCAGCAAAATCGAGGAGTCATTTCAAACAGCAGATGATTATTTTTTAGATTAGATATATCATTCATATCAGCATGAACTCATTCAACTGATGTTGACTCTAGAAACAAATGATTCTCAGTAGATTTAATGAATTTGAAAGATTTAAGAATTATAGATCTTTAGACACCCAGGAACAAAACTGGATGGGGAAAAAGAAGAAGCATGAGTCAGAAATGCTATTTGAATACAAAGTCACCCTCTGTGGGCCTTAGAAGATGGAAAGAACTGTACAGTGTGTGTCAATGATGAAAGACTGCAGGTGGTAAAAAATGAATATTCAGGGATCACTGGTTTTGTCGGTGGAGGATCTTCCCAACTTTCATTATTATCTAACCTGCCCTCACTACCAAAGAAATTACTTATTAGGGGTCATTCTGGAGTGTGTTGCCATCTCTCATTTGAAACCGGGGAATCTGAAAAGAAGAATAGGACAGCATAATTTTCTCTCTGCAGAATTTTATTGTAAAAGGAAATTTTTGTCTTTACAAAAACCTTTATTTGGAATGAATCAAACATTTCAAATCAATATTTTTAGAAACCGTTTAATACTATGATGTAAATACAGATAAAACAGTTTATTTCAACATTTTGATATATAATATTGCCCGTTGAGCAAATTTAAGTTCATTAAAGGTCCCATAACATGAAAACTTGTGCTTTCTCTAACTCCAATGAGGGAAAGATAAAACTACAATGAGTAGAATTTCTCGACTTTAAATTCCAAATACATCATGTAAAAAGGTATAAAAACTTCAAATAAAATCCATAAAAGTGCATTATATGGGACCTTAAATGTACACTTTAGTGTACTTTATGTTTTTCATTTTTTTAAACTCTATTGATATGTGAGAGCCTTACAGCAAACATGTGCTTCCACTCACTGCCACCTCACTGTCACAGTGAACCAGCCCGGCTTAAATCAAAGTAAACCACTACCACACAATGAAGTGATTATTCTTAAATCTGATACACAAATATAATATATAATTTATGTAATCAACAAAGTAAATATTCCTCATACAAGCTACTAAAAGAAAAAAGCCTTTATCTGCCTTTGCTCAAACATCCAGACTAGGGTGGAAACGATTCTTTGAGGAACTAAAATACCTCGAATACTAAAATCATTGATCTCAATTCTCTGCATCGAAGTTTTGTTTAATCAATATTACTAGTTATTATTAGTGTGGTGAAACATGCTGGAATCTGTCGACTGTGTGCCAAATGCAAACCTGGCTGGCAACTAGGGTTGCAAAGGGGTGGAAAATTTCTGGTAAATTTTCTGAAACTTTCCATTGGTTAGAGTTAAGCTGGCGAATTTTGGAAATATTTCAAATTGGAAACTTCTTGTTTTCTGAATGTTTTAAGCCTTGAGGAAACTTAGCATTATGCTGCTGAATTTTTGCAGCATTCTTCAGTCTTTCCACAATATTCACACATATACAAAGATCCATCATCATCAACATCAGCTTGTGGATATAATAACTAAAAAGCTTGTTAAAACTCTATTGCAATGGCATGAACATAAGTATAGCTACAGCTATATGGTCTTCAAAATAAATACTTTACAATTGATGTGTAAATTCTTGAATAAAAAAGGTCAATGAAATGTTTACATTTATGTAATTGAGGTGTGTACTTGCAATTAATCTACAATACATTTTCTCCATCTATATTTAAGTTAATTTTGTAAATGTTCGATTTATTCCTGTTTATTCACATATATATTATATTGTTTTCAACTTTGAAAATTCACGGAATTTGCAACCCTACTGACTATGAATGGATGGATGAAAGAGAGAAAGTAGAGCAAGAGGAGACAGGTCAGAAACAATTCAACACATTTTTTTTATAAAGTTTGGAATCAGTTCAAACTGAAACAAAATAAAAAATGCAGTAAATTATAGTATGAAAATTAAAAAAAAAACAACTAACCAACCATAATAACACAACATCAATGCTGCAGGTATAATAATAATCCAGACACATTATTGTACTGATGAAGTTTTCTGTTACTGCTGATGATGCTGCCGTTTATGTTTGGAGGATCGGTATTATATTTGCATTTCTTTATAGAAATGTATTTTTTAAATGAGGAGGTGGGAATACATGTGTCACTGACTGATGAGCATATTATGTTATTATAAACAAATAAACACACAGCAGCAGCAGCTTCAGTAAAGCCCATGTGTTGCCATATTGTTTGTAGCACTTTCCTGTTTCTGGAATAACTGCTTCCCTTTGAAAAGTCACCACAGAAAAGAGTTCCACACTGAAAACATTCCACTGCCAAGGAAAACACCTCTGGTGACCAAACCGCGGCCCCTCCCTTTGTCCTAGTCCAATCGAGGTGTTTCACAGACAGATAAAATCAGCCTGGGGGCCCTGGGGAGTGGAACATATCCTTACAACTGCCTTTCCTGAAACTCTCGTTTTTCATACATCCCCGGGACAAGAATTCACCGTAAAACAGGATTCATGTGTTAATCCTGCAAGCTGTGACAGACAGATTAATAATTTTCAAAGATCAGTATCTCTCTCTCACCTTTCAAAGCTCAGACAGAAAGCTGCCACTGTTTTCTCTGATGTCATTATGACACAAGACCATGTTTGCAGTGAATTGGAGACAGATGTACACATATATGTTTGAATGTTTGTCCGAGCTTTCACATTTAGGTAATTTTGATTTCAGTGCAGTGCCTCCATTTAGAATACCACAAAATGTGCTTATATTAGCATATAATGACCCTGCATATTGTAAGTCCACTCAGCTGAGCTCCTCATCACTGTCAGTGGAACACTTTTTGTTTTTTGATAATGTTGCTGAAGAGCCTCAGCTCTCCTGTTTTTTGGAATATTTCTCTATTTTGCCATCAAATCCAGCAGATAATCATCTCTTATGTGGGTCAATGGGGTGAGAAAGCACATTTTTGCCTCTGTTAATTGTGTGCGTGTGTTAGTGTGTGTTCATGTTCATGTGTGTGTTCATTCTGTGCCATCAGACTGGAAGGAAACACTTTTCCCACTGAGTGTATTTTAAGGATTAAGATAAACAGACTTTAACAAGGTGCCATTATCACTTCCACACACTCTCTCTCCTGTGTACATTGCACAATGGTCATCCACTCAGATTTTTACTGTTCAGATGGATATCAACCAGAAACCTTTTAATAAACAAGGTTGTTTGTAGAGGCGCTACACATTTGAATATCAAGGTAAGCTTTGTTGAGAGAACCATTTACATAATATGAAACTCCAGCACCAACTGGCTAATAAATATAAGTGCAATATTGCAATTTAAATTAAATATCACAAAAAAGAGGCTTGTTTAAAGAAATCAACTACGGCACCTTCCTTCAACACTGCAATCTGCCCTGTTATCATGCCGCTACACACACCCTCACACACACACACACACACACACACACACACACACACATACACACTTACCTCTACAGAACTTTCACAGAACACATTACCTTGCAAACAGGCTCTTCTTGCACTTTTTAAGATTATGATGTATTTTCATACCTGGTCCTATGACTAAAAAACAAAAAAACAACTTATTTCAGTTAAATGCTCTTTCATATTACCGAGTTTTGTCTTGTGTTGCTAGAAAGATTCACAGAATAATAATCCCATTGTGTCACTAGTACCTATGACAATAAAGTTGAATTGAAATGACCTAAATCAACGAGACACCCACAGATAACTAAACTATACCAACTTCATATGACTTAAATCCGGACAGGAACGCTGCTATACAACCTCAAAGGGGCAGGATCATAGAAAATATGAAACTGTCTCTATCTAATTGTCATTACGTTCTATGAGTTGTGGCTAACCGAGGTCAGTGCACAATAGGTATCTTCTAAACGCGCGTGTCACAAAGAACTGACAGCTGCCGGTTGTATTCGATAAGATGAATTGACCTCCCGATCCAGAGCAGGTAGAAAGAAAGACACGAGTCGGGCTGTTTTATATTTGAAGTGGCAGTTAGTGTGTGACGCCCATCGCTGCGCAATTACTCACAATCAACTGGAGCGCGGCAGACCTGCTCCTCTGTACAATGGAGCCCCGCGCGCACTGGAACCTGGGGCCGCTCAAGTGCGTGCAGCTGCGCGCTCCAGAGACGCTCACTTCCCCTGCAATTAGCTCCTCGTTTCAGTTCTAACAATGCAAAACTGCTTTATTATCAGCTTCTCTGGCAGTCGCTTAAAAAAAAATTGGCGTCCATTTTTTTTTTGAGGGGGGGGGGTATTATTTATTGATGTCTGAAGTGGCCCTGAGAAGTTATTTTCCCCTAATTGTGAGGCTTATCTTGATTTGACGAATTTACACGAGACTTGAATGGCACTTCACTGTGGCAGCCTCACAAACAAAATGACCTGCGGTTTAATTATGCAGCAGCCCAGCAGTGAGTTCAACATCGTGAATGCAGCTCATCGCTGTGCATGCTTTACACCTTAATCTGCAGCTCAGAGGCATATTTCTTCTTATGTGTCTCTTATCGTTTAGATCAAACAATTAAAAAATATTTCGTTTTACAATATTATTAACAAAAGTCTCAATTCCACATCCTTCCAACAGATGACTCTGAACATGAGTGGATTGTACGGACCTGTCGAAAAGCGTGGGATGATGTTGGCGTCTCGACATCTGTTGTAGCCAGGCGTGAGGAGACCAGTGACTCCGCTGTTTAACGATATTTCAAAATGTCATTGGTTAGTATTTTAATTTATAAGCATATTAAAACTATAGGAACTCTCTTTGCTATATTACTCTACTGTATTACTGTAGAAGTTGCAGCCCCTGCATTCATCTTCATAATAATTTGTTGTGTGCAGTGTGTGGGCTTGCCTGCCTGTCAGAGTGTATGCAACTACATTTACTGAGACAAAGGGAGAGAGAGAAGTCAAATGATTTTATATTTTTTATCCATTTTTGAAATATAGTTTCTTTAATAAAACATGTTTTGAATGCAGTTGTATCAGTATACCTACATGTATAGTGTATAGGATATACAACTATAGTTTATTTCTAAATTGTGCTACGTGTTTGACGGAATTACTATTTTTCTAGTACTTTTATATTTTTCGAACTACAGGTTCCAAATCTAGTGGATCAAAAACAATTTGGTTGCAGCAAAACAATACAGAATCTGGACAACCATAGATAAAGGTTTGCTGGATCAAAGACATTTGTGATTTGGTTATTAGCCCCGATAGCAATATTTTCAGCCTATCGGTTTCAATTCTAATAATAAGGTGGCCTGCATATTAATAGATGATCATCTTCAAAACATAGCATTCTGTCAGTAAATAAGATGGCAGGACAATCAATGAAAACCTTGGTTGTGAAATTAATATTTTAATCGTATTATTATTCCCTGGAGTATTCATATTTTAATACTATAGGTAATGATAATATCAAGTAAAATATCAAGTAGGGAGACACATGCATGTTCTCTAAAATGAAATTTAAATAATACCTAATACAAATGTGCAGGTAATGATAACAAGGCATAAGCCTGCTGGGCAATGATAATGTACTAGGATGTAGGAGCAGACAACCACATTACAACTTAAAAGATCAAGAAAAGAATAAGACTTCATAAGTCTTTCAAAGGTAAACATTCTTTGCACAAAGTGAATCTTTCCCATGATGCACCCCTTTTGCTTAATGGAAAATACACACACATACAACAACATGCTAGGATGTAATTATTCATAAAAGTAAGACTAAATACAAATATGCACCTACATGTGTCACACATGTTGTAAAAGTGAATTATTGCTTCACATTATCCCCAGGAAATGACCCAAAATGACAACAAAAATATCACTTTCTATTTTATTGCATTTTAGTACACAAAACATTTATGATGCACAGTCTATCAAATAAACTTTTTTGTTTCATTTAATGTTTTTTTTAACAAAACAAAACAATTTCAGGGGGGGAAAGTGCTTTACAGGGATTAACCATCTCAATAAATACAAGGACATTGAGGTCTTGTTGGATCCTGTTCCTCACACAATGGCCATGGCACTATAATACAGATGCACACTCTCTACCCCTGGCAATACACACACACTTACTCACACGAAAACGCACACACATACACACATCTTATATGTACAAACCCAGTCTGTTTCCTATTGTCAATTTTGTACCAATACTGCATTTTCCTCCTTGCCTGAAAGACACACACACGCACAGATGCTGAACAAGCAACCACAGAAATTATAAATTAATGACAGTAAAACTGTTTGGAAATATGAAAATCTGTAGCATGTAACATATTCTGTAGGAATGTGTTTGACCAGTTTGCTCATCTCAGACATCCCTCTGTTTCTCTGTCAATTTAAAGAAACATAAGAGGGTGGCAGCTTAAAAACTGTTAGCTCCTGCTTCTAATGTTACAGACATAATTTAATAAAACACAATCCCAAACATTGTGCTTTGTGGTTTTCCTTCATGATTAGCAGTTGCAGTTAGATGCTACAATAGAGTCTGTGGACACATTTTGTGCCTTTGTTTAGTATGATATTATAATTCTGTAAACCTGTATAGTTTCTTTCAATAATGGAAAGAATAAGGCACAATTTCATTCATTAACAAAATTCTGCACCTCGTTTCAGTGGAAAATTTACCAAAAAATCGAGCTTAGGTTTTGAGAAGCTATGGAAATAATTCCTAAGGAAAATATTTTAACAGTGAGCATATTCTGTTTCCTTCATGGTTGCTTAGAGAGAAAAGAGGGAGGTGTCTTACCTCTAATGTGGTCTACTGTGTGTGCCCCGGCCCTTGGGCCACAATGACATTTTCCCTTTAAAATTTTCCCCCTTTGTTTGAATACTCTGATGGCACTCAAGAGGCGTCAGTCCTGCCCCTGGGTCAGTTTTCTTCCCTTCAAAATCCCCTCAAACGTCAAGTCAGAGGGGTGGACGGCAAAAGTTGCTGTACACAGGGAGCGATAACAGGTCCTTTTAGGTGGCATAAAATATTCAGTGAGTTCCTGCTAATGATAAATGCTTCACAATCACTTTGACAGACTGGCTCCAGATGGAATATTCCTGTTCTCAGAGAAAAAAAAAATATATAATGATGACTGTATCTTAGTTTTTCCTCCCACTTCTTTTCCTTCTCCGAGCGAGCAGGGCTCCTGTAAAGATGCATCTTTTCTCTGAGCTGACTCCTGCTTGACCTCCGCGTCAGGTCGGCAATGTCAGTGATGGGAGATCAAGGGGTTTATTGTCCATAGGTTAAGGGGGTTCACTAGGGGTCGCAGTGGAGCGCTAGCGGCTGAGGGGCAACTGGGGCAGTGACATTGCCTGACATGGGAGACTCTGAGAGGTCAGGACAGAGAAGGGGTGACCTGGAGAACACACAAAAAACAGTTTTAAAATGCATTTGAAGCATAACATTGTGCAGAAAATTGGGGGGGGAAAGCGATTAAAATAAACATGCTGCAGAAAAATTACTTACTGTCGATGTACCCGTGAAGGGCCACCATGCGCGCCCGCTCAGGACTGCCAAAGGGAGAGTAATGCAGCTCATCGGGCAGGGACGAGGGTATCCTGGCCTGGGGATGACCTTGGGGAACCCCACTGTGCTGGGGCGTGTGCTTTTTGTGTCTTGCTCTGCAGTTTTGAAACCACACCTATGAAGACGCAATGTAACCAGACATCATGTGGCTATATTCTTGAGTAGAATATATTGATTTTATTTACAGAAGTGCATTTTTACGAATCATAAGTGACAGACAAAATGGTGAAATGTATAATCAAGCATCATCATCTAATCTTTTTTATTGTATTCATTGTTTGCTTGAAGCTGAATTATCAATATCTTTTCCATTTATATCACACAAGTAGACTCGTAAAGTGTCTGTGTACTGACCTGTATAACTCTCCTGCTGAGGCCAGTCATGTCGGCTAGCTTCTGTAGCGTCTGGGCATCTGGATTGTTGTCCTGGGCAAATTGAGCTTGCATGATCTGCATGAAATCAGACCCAGAATACAGAAATCATAAAATACAGATACTACAAGTATCAGAAATGTGTTTGTTTTGCGGTTGATATTGGTGTCTTGACCTGCAGCTGTTCTGCAGTGAAGGATGTCCGGGCCCTTTTGGCTGGTTTGGGCTGACTGTCTTGTTCTGTTGGGACGGCTCCTTCTAATGTGATACCATTGCCTAAAAACACAGTGGCAGGCACAATGGCAGACAGTTGAGTTACAGTCATTAAATAAAAATGACAAAGATAGTCACAAGGAGATGTATTTGAAGAGGGGATTTGGACTGATAAAGGTTTTTCATTGTTGTCTACTCATTATGAGTAACAAGGGGTCCACTACACTCAGGGAGTCATCAGAGTTACTACAGGGTTATACTTTGATAATATTATTGTAATGTTTTTTTAATTAAAATATGACTGAAAATACACATTAACATGAAATTTAAAGAGATCTACATAGGTATATAGAGGCCCAATTCCAGTCACTCCAGTGTTATAATGGTACAATGTGTTTGCTCACTAGGCCAGAGGTGCCAAACATGTGGCCCAGTTCCTCAGAACTTCACAGAAATGTGAAGTCAGTAAGCATCTTTCAGCATTCAAGGGATGGAATATTTACAGATTTTATTTGTAAATGGTTTGTAAGGCAGAATATAATTCCCCCTGCTGCTTAACAAAGTTAAAAAAATCAGTAATTGTAAATTGCATTGCATAACTGATTGTTATATTGTATTATATTGTTGAAATATATTTTTTCATAAGTCAGTTCTTCTGATTTGTAAATTGAAGGTTAATTAATTGTATTAATTAATTTATTAAATTTGTAGTAGTTAGGTAAATCTCTATTGGTCTATTAGGATTTAACTAAAATAAATTTGACTCCCTTTATAAAAGGGGTTCACCGCTCTTTCTCTATTAGCTAAAGGGGTCCTCGGCCTGAAAATTGTTGACGAACCCCACATTACAAGAACCTGGTCAGACATATTAAATCATCATTTATATAACAAATTTATATTATGCATTTGTTATTTCTGGAGATGCTCACAAAATAATATTAAACACATTAAAATGCATAACTCTGGATAAATCCTGTTTTGGGAGGTGAGTCTTGAGCAAACATCTGGACAGTCTCAGAGGACCACTGTAGCAGCATTTGCCAGAACCAACACTCACCACTCTCAGCCGCCCGCTTGAGATTCTCCACCATGGTGTCATAGTGGATCCTGCACAGGACCTTCTCCTCCACCAAGCCAAACTCCTCTCCTGTGGACAGTTGCCTCTTACAAGAGTAGCATGCGAAACATGCCAAGTGGTATGCGTTCCCCCTTGCGCGGCGCACCCAGTCGCTGGCATAAATCTGACGCCCACAGCGGGCACACTTAGTACCAAACCTACTGTGAGGGAGAGAAAAAGAACAACAGAGGCAAGGGGAGAAACACAAAATGTGGAGTTAGTGAATCATAAATGGGGTAAAAGCAACATTTCGGAAAGAGAAAATTGCAGCAGTAGATGATATTTTAAATCTTATACTCAAGGTCATTTCCAGATAATACACACACACAGAATGGAGCTGAAGTTGAACATAAGTGTTTTAACTTGAAGTTTTGGCAGAACTCAAAGGTTTTAAGGAAGAAACCTTGGAGGAGGATATGGCCTTCAGAAAAAAGAATCCTGACTGTGGCTGCAAGCTGAGCCTTGAATACAAACAAACCAACACCTGCAATTTCCTGGCTGATGCATGAAGTCCCTGACATATCCACACACATGCACGCACACACACACACACCGGGGATCAAACCAACACACAAGTAAACTATGGAGGTTATACACACACACACAGATGAAGAAAAACTTGGATGACATCACTCCATATCGTAACTGTAACCGATAGCAACAGTGAGGTCAGGCAGCATATAAACCTAAACCACCTGACTTACTGTTCTGGATGGATGGGTGGTGGTGGTGGTGGGGGGCAGGGGTTAAGGGGCACAAAAAGAACAGATGAGAGATAAATTGACAGAAAGTCAGAGGGTCTAGGCAGAAACAGGTTGGCGAAAATAAACCTATTGGGTCAGTAAATCCTTGAAGACAATTCTTCAAAAGCTTGAAGCAAAGATATTAATAAACATTTCAAAATATTTTAATGACTGTAAATGTGTTTGAGGACAGAATGAGACAAACAGTGACAGAGCATAAGATAAGATAGAGTAAAGGCTGCCATAGATTTAATTGCAGGACAGATATCAGTGTTTAAAATGAGAAAAACAAAGTTATTTTCTAAAAGGATGTAAAGTATTCTACATTTTTCTCATCACATCTATTCCACTGGAAAAAAAATAAAAATAATTATAGGTCAGTGCTCTATTTTCCACCCTCTTGATCATGTCTGTGGTGCTCAAATTGAATCACACATTGAATGAAGAGGTACATCTTAAAAAAGGATCACAAATATGCAGTTTTATTTCTTAATAAATAGGTCATTTCCGAAAGCTGGACACTAGTTTTTAAGAAAATGTCAGAAAATATCAGGTTTAATGAGGATTATTTTCGTGCATTTGGTGCTACTGGGTACAGAATGGTGTATAGAGAATTTACTCCAAAAAAAAAGCAATAAATGTGGCTGATTGGTGGGTTTTAATATAATTTTTGGACAACAGTGGATGTCTGTGACATGGATCAGGCTTTGGCTACACAGACAAGTACTAGGATCAATTCAAATCAATTTGGTCTGGTCTTTCCATGGGATCTTTGAGACAAAAATGAAATATGATGCCAATTTCCTGTTATACACAAAGAATCAAAAGAGATTAAGTTCCTTCATTTTAAAGAGCACATTATAGGTTTAATAGGTATAAAGCTCTTTGGGTTGGAGACGGTTTTGGTTAGGTTAAGGGCCATTGTTGGGGTCAGCAACTGCCATTCCCAGGGAAGGAGGCAGAATTTGAGAGAGAAAATGCTGCCTCGTAGGTAACACCGTGGGCAAGATGCATTATACAGGCATATTATGGTCAAACTGGGCATATTTTAGCTCAGATTGTGAAAGGGAAATAAAGGTGGACGGGAGGGTGCAATCACAGTGACCATGTAGCTACCGTATTATATAGAGGAATCAGATATTTAGGGGAAGATTGCAGGAGCGCATGTTTCACGGAAACGAGCTAAACGCAAGACGTCGGTAGTTGAAAGCCGTGACAAGAGGAGATATGTGGTGATGGCAGGATAAGGAGAATGGACGCGGGGAGAGGAGGAAGAGGAGGGTGCGGAAGAGCACAAGGGGTTGCCAAGTGAGTCGGTTTGGCAGCAAGTCAGTGCACTCGAGTCCACTATATCTGGGATGAAAGCATAGTATAGCCCTGACATCTCACGAGCGCGTGCCCCCCCCTTCCTTATGTATATGAGCCGCGCGGCCTGACGTTTCGTGTTGCGCGCATGTAAAAACATTTATCTGTCATCATTAGACGCCCTACTGTTTGACGATCTGCCTCCCCCCCCGGCCGGAGTTAAAGAAACAAAAAAGCGTATTTCCATAACACAATAATGTCCAAATAAAAACAGAACGTCCACTTCCAACAGATCTCATAACAAACAAATTCACTTCGGCATCGGAACGGTGATCCCACGAGGGGAAGGAGTGTGCGGTGCTGACCTTGAAATGAAATTGTCTGGCATAGCACTTCCACGGGGGGGGGGGGGCTTAAGTTGTCACAGATACGCGCAACTTAACCAGAAAACCCGCTCGTAGCCCGGCGAAGCCATTCCGGAGACAAATCGACTCCGCGGCTTTACTGTATGTACGTATCATTTGAGATTGTTATGGAGAATTCCAGTCTGTTTCTACAATAAAGAGGAAAACATTGCGGAGCGCTGCGGCTAATCTGGCGTGACAGCTTGTCAGCTTCATACTCTGAGACAGAATCCAGAAAAGCAGCAAATCATCCCTTGTTTTAACCCCCTCCTCCTCCATCTTCATCTCCTCTGACCCCTCCCTTCCTTTATCACCCTCTTTTATATTTTTGTATGTATCTCATTTGTATTTGTACGCAGAACCTGGCGTTTATTTTGGAACCAGGTCAATCCTCATGTCCTTTATATCACTCACAAGAGGAAAATCCTACACCGCAACCCCCCTCCCACCCCAGACTTCTCTTATTTGCTACCCCTTCTTTCATTTAATCCTTACTTCTTTCCCCCCTTATTCACCTGCCACTGAAAGAGGCGCTTGAGTTGAGGAGGTGCACGTTTGTTGGATTATTTCTGATGTGCTATGAAAATGGACTAATCTGTATTACATTTGTCCTGAGAGAGTGCTCGCTTTGACTGTTTTTAAGGCGCGAGGTTCACGTTATAGGCCTCCGGTATGGAAATCTAAGAGAAAAGGGGGAAGTCATCTAAATGCTCCACAGTCAACTTTTACGAGATTTAACATTATTATCAGGCTTTAATGTGATTATCCTTCACAAAAGAGACCTATTCGCTGAAAAAATAATTTGAAAAATGCGGCGCAGTCACTGTGAATACAGGGAATTTTCTTTTGTAATCACTATTCCGCGTTTCAGTGTGGATAATCATTTTTTTGTGCTTTTGACTTGAGCAGTCGTTATTTAACGCGTCGTTTTGTATGGCAGATGCCTTATTATTTAATCCTTTCAGTTCTTGAGTAAAAAAAAAAAACTCAAATCATTTTCTTCTTTCGTCTTTGTTGCTATGGAGACCTAATCAGCTAACCAGAGGTGGGTTAATGAACGATCATTATAACAATACACACGCATATGCACGCACTTCACCCGCATGCGTGCACGGACTCCGGTTACAGTGTCAGCATCCCAGGGTTCCCCCCTGATTAGTGCAGCAACGCGGCTTCCTGTGTGGCCTGCAGCTCACGGACGAGGACGATGTTTCTACGGAGTGAGGCAAGGGGGGTCAGGGGAGGAGGCTGATAAAGAAATTATGTGTGTGTGTGTGTGTGTGTGTGTGTGTGTGTGTGTGTGTGTGTGTGTGTGTGTGTGTGTGTGTGTGTGTGTGTGTGTGTGTGTGTGTGTGTGTGAAGGAGCAAGCCCCTGAGGCCTGACATTGGTTTGAGGGGCACAGCGCAAGCTCTGTCCTGCATCCCTATCCTCAACATACACCTTCCTCCCCCCTCCCCCTTCCATCCCCACAGAGACACACGTATATGGAGGGAGAGGGAAACCCACTCTGATTTCCTGCTATTACGCTCCATTAAAGCAGCTGTCAGTCCTAAGCCAGATGAGAGGCTGACACAGATGAGGAAATATCTCCAGAGGTTTGAAACCAGCCCAGAGGATCTGGACTCGCGCTGGTGTTTAGCTGAGTTTAAATCTGGCCTAAACCCAGATTACAGTTTATGTTTACAGAGGTAACCATTGCACCAGGCCCGCAGACCTGCAGCTCAGCCTTCAATGGTCCTGTTTTATTTTTGAAATTATTTCTCATTTTCCAGAGTGACTTCCAAGGAAATCTAATCTAAACCTACAAATATTATTATGCAAAAAGAGAATTTTCCTCCAGAGATTGTAACCATATTGAGCAGAGGACTCAGGCTCTCAGTTTACAAAATATCTTTAATAGTTTGACCAACAGTATACATAGATGATCAAATCAAACATTGTCTTTTCATGACAGTATATTACCTTGCTTGTAATTCCTATCTTTACAGCCCCTATTTACAGAAAAGTGTGTACAGTTAATCCAAAGACTGGAGTGAAACTGCAATTGTAGTAATATGCTAATTCATAGTCGTGCATTTTAGAGAAGATAAGACATTTTCTATGTATTAAATGTCTACATATATATATATATATATATATATATATATATATAAGTTGAGTTTGCATTCATACATGAACAGGTTGACATGCAGCTCCTGTCTGAATGTGTCTATCCGTTGTGTCTTTCAGTTTAATCCACTAGGAAATAATGATGAATCTTCAGATTACCCTGCACTAGTGTGAACACATTTTATGCTATTTAGGCTTTACTCTTTAAGTAAGTTACTAATTACAGTGTATTTGCACTGTGAAGGTTTTCTAAATAATTTCCCTGATGAGTATATAATACATGGCCCTGTGACAGCTGCACTCATTACCATTTTTGGACGTTCAACGCTCTGACATATTTGAAGTCTACTTTACATGTTTAATAATGACTCACAGTCCAGAGAGCAGTGTCCGGGCGAGAGGGAGTGAATGTTGAAGGAGCATTTAAATGGAAAGGGGTCAGGCAAAATATTATTATGATATGGCAGAGCAAACACAAAAATCTCTGTCTTTTGAAAGAAAAAAAATGCCCAAAATGATTGGCAGCTGCTGGACATGCATAAATAAACAGACATCTCTTTGTATATTTGTGTGTGTGTGTAATTTCTTTTGAGTTGTGTGTGTATATCTTAATATGCACAAGTAAATTGATCATATTCATGTTTTTATATTGACATGCATGTATATATTTAAGTGTGCACATATCCTAGTGGGTGTGTATTTTAAGTTTGGATAGGAATCACATTCAGATCAAAAACATGCTGACCAGGCACTTGGGGCGGTCTAATTGCTGGTCTGGAGGCCTGAGGGTCTGGGGTGGAGGACAACTAATTGCTGGTGATTATAAACCTCAGAGCGGTGGCTTGGTGTCAGGTTTCGATCGGACAAACACCGAAGCTCACTCACAGCTCTAAGCACTCGCACATGTGCACACACACATATAAAGTCACATACAGACACACACTGAAATACACAATCGGGCATGTGTGTCAATACAATATATACTCCAGCTTCAGGCTACTGAGCAGAATTTTATTATATGCTGTTGCTTGTGTGAACCCCATTTAACCTCAGATACCACACACACACACGGACACCTTGAGAACACACATATAAGATCAAATACGTAACAAAACAGTCAACCAAGACTTAACCCACTTCTGCTGTATAGAAACACAAATACAGTATCCAACATAATTATAACTGGTGGTAAATTCATCTTTAATTTACAGTAAATAAAAAATATCTCTTTCTTTCTGCAGCTACTTCAACCGATTTAACTGAACCACAGTCTGGTCCAAACACTCGGCCCCTCTTTCTCTCCAGGAAATCTCCCAAGATTAAAACTAACAACACAGTGCATTCTTACCTAAGAGAGTATCTAGATAGATAGATAGATAGATAGATAGATAGATAGATAGATAGATAGATAGATAGATTTAATTAATTCAACTTGATTATTATCACTGTAGCACTCTATATTTGATGATAATGAGAATTATAATTGAATATTCAAATTGAAGTGGTGGAAAGGAATTAAATAAATTTACTCAAGTATTTAAGTACATTTTGTTTAGGTATTTGTACTTCCATTTTATGCTACTTTGGGTTTCCACTCCACAAGATTTCAGAGGGAAATATTTCACCTTCTACTCCACTATATCTATCTGACAGCTCTAGTTAATTTCAAATCAATATTTTATGTGTAAAACACGTGATCATCAATAAAATAGAAGATATAGATCAGACTTAACAACTTGTTATAATTAGCTCTGCGTTGAAAATGCTGCTTACATGCACATAGATGAGTATTAGTACTACAGCCTTACGCCTTTTTTGCATAAAGATCATTTTATTTGAATACTGTAAATATATTTTACTGCTAATACTTGTGTACATTAATATAAGTTATATTTTAAATGCACAACTTTTACTTGTATTGGAGTATTTTTGCATTGATGTATTGCTAATTTTACTTAATACTTTTGTCGATTTCTAATTTATTATAGTTTATTGTATATCCACGTTTTCGTTGCATTTAACGCTCAAACGATCATTTCCGTCCGTGTCACGTGTCCCTTTAGAGGCGATTTCACACGTATTGCATTTTACTACTGTGATCATGCGTGCTGTTTCCACCATTCATTTAAGTGCATAAACAAATCGATTTTGTTTTGTAATTGTTGAATTAAAAGTATGTTCTGTAGTGACAAAAGGCATGTTAAGGCATGTCTGACGATCTGGACACTAATCATCAATTCTATACTTTGCAAAAGTAGGACACTAAAGATATGACCTCAGCGAAAAGGTGACATTATGGTAATAAATAAATAAAATAAAAAATAACATCCTTCCAAAAAATATTTTATCTCCAAAACCACCCCTTTCTATGTTTTGTTATTATTTAATCAGCCTTCTTTTAAGTATTTATATTATTTTTTTTTCTTTTCTTTTTGAAGAGGTCGGACATATTTAGTTTTCGGAATAGCCATAACAACGCTGTGGATCTTTCAGTCACTCACTGTAGGTAAAGACTCGTGTTTTGTTACACACTTTCAGAGTTATTGAAAACGTCTTTCAAGAGAGCAGGAGGCAACCCGCATCCAGGAGAAGCGTTAGGTGCACGTGTTTGCGTAAGAGCGCGTGAGAGAGAGGGAGAGAGAGAGAGAGAGAGAGAGAGACGGAGAGGGATGCAGAGAATGCAGAGGAGAGGAGGTGCTGCTGGAGGAGTGGACGTGGTATTTTGAAAACACGGTCATAAACTTACCCTACCTGAAATAATCCATTTTACAGAAGATCTCTTTGTTCTTGATGTAGCAGCTGCTGTGCTGACGCAGCGACGTCCTGCACACGGAACACTCCAGACAGCGCAAGTGCCAAATCAGGTTATTCACCTGCGAGAAACGCAGCGCGCACACACACACACACACACACACACACACACACACACACACACACACACACACACAGTGCTGAGTAATGACTTTAAGTGGTTTTAATCACCGTTGTTATGATTTTCATTAAGCCACAGAACTAACTGAGCTTATCATAAATGTACTGGACCGGGATCAAAAAAGTTGATATTTTACTGTTTACAACAGTGCTCAAAAATCTGCTTAATAGTTATTTAGGAATATAATAATTGATCTGTTCAAAAGTTCATAATTTTTATATAGATATTTTATGAACTCGCACTGTATTTGCTGCAACCTTTTCTCCATTTAGCTGAAGATTCTGAAATGGTTTTGTGCTTTTTGTTTTAATCATGTTTTGGCAAAATCAAACCCAATTCCATTTTAACCTATAAAAATATAGACCAGTATTACCACTTGAAGGAATGCATCGCTATAATGAGAAACTCCAGCTAATATTTTCAATAAAATGAAATAAAATTGTCACAAAGTGTAAAAATGAGTGATTACTGTTTAAAAGGTTGGAATCGGTTTGAAGGTGTCGCGGTCTGTAAACAGCTGCCCACTTTTCATGTTTCTAAATATTTGACTTGAAAATTAAAAAAAAAAAAAAAAAAGTCAGGCCGGATAATTCCTGGACGAGTGTCAGCTACTTCGTGTGAATCGTAACTTCAGTGAAGGCAGGTTCTCCCACCAAAGTGTATTGTGACAATTTAAAGATTTTTCAGATTCACATAAAGCATCAGAGTGAAATGATCAGATACATAAACAAAATTAAAAAGGTGGGGATTAAATTAAAAAATATTATTACATTACAACATGTATTTATTTTGAATGTAATTACGTGTGTAGATATTTTATAGTTTACAAACATATTTTCCTTTTGTGTTATTCTCGATAAATTGTTTGAAATATCGTTACGAATACAGTTTGCAGATAATTCAGAAGCACAATATAAATCAAATTTTATTTTTATTCATTTTATTTTGTAATTTATTTTACATGATTAAAATCCATGAGAGCTATTTAGTTGCTAAATGTAGATATCAGTAGTACAGTAATAATGGGATTTTCTCGTGTTATTTGTCCAGCTGCAGGAGAACAGGATAAGTCAGATAATGAACTAATGATCTTCACACTTCCGGACTGACGCGAGTTGAAGATTGTTTTGGTGGGAAGCACGCGAGCGCACGCGACAAGACGTGGCTGTCTGTCTCCAAAACACCCGAGTGTGGCCAAACCTTTGCGTCCTGAAAATTCAGTTATTAAATTCAGTCTCTGTATTTGCCATCATTCTAAGATAATTTATTATTTATCTGCAGCCTGCGTTTGGTTGATAATAAATCGTTGTTGGTGTCTGTTTTGTAGTTTTATTTGTTGCATAATTTATTCTCTTAGACTTTAAATCCATTCCAAAAGTTGTCCAGGCTTTGTGTTTTATTCTGGTACACCCGCGTGAAAACGCAGTAGGCCTGTCCAATCCGAAACAGCACCAGGGGATTTTTTCATGAACGCTATCGTGTTTATGCCTGGAAATAAATAAAATAAATCAAATACAAGAAAACATCCATTTCGAAATAAGGACAGTCTCAGCCTTGCATGTTTTTTTTTCTCGGAGTTTATGGTCGGGCTCTCACCTTCAGCAAGTATCTGTCAATTATCTCCAGACCGCAGCTGGCGCACACGTTCTTCCCGGTGGACGGCACCGAGCTGGCGGTGGAGGTCGGCGAGCACACGGAGGGGGTGGACGGGGTGCTCGGGGACGAGCGCGTGTCGTCCCGCTCCATGTTGGACCGCTGTGATTCTCCGTCCGACTGAGACTGTGAAGAGGGCATCGAGATGTTTCTAAAGATCATAACACAGCTCAAACATACAAACGCACAAGAGAACCACTCCTCGTCTCCCCAGTGCCACATTTTGCAGATGTCGCCATTTTCATGATGCAATCCAAACAATACGCGCATAATTCACAAATCTAATAAATAGTGTATAGCAATGGTACATTTCTACATTTGCACCAAAATGAACATGGAACAGACGCGCAGGATGCTCGTTACATTTTTCCAAAGCATAAAAAAGCCGTAAAGCTCTCACCATTGGCGCGTGCTTAGAGTCCACACTGCAGCGCGAGGCTCCCGGTGCTCTCTGGTGCTCGGTAGAGATCACCTATAAGACAACGGGCAGTAAACGAAAAGTCATCACTTTTCTTATCCTCGGCGCAGAAATCCGTAGGGAGACATTTGCAGACAAAACTCCGGCGGCCGCTCCTATATAACGAAGTCCTGACAATAAGCCACCGGTTAAACGCGTTTAAAGGGGGGCCCCCGCAATAAAAGGCACATTTTAATGAAGCTATTTCAATTTAGATTGATTTTTCCCTGCCTGCCCTTAACCCGAGCCTCTCACAATAATAGTACTTTCTTCGCAATCCAGGACAGGAGGAGTGGAGGGGAGGAAAAAAAATACCTGCAATTACAAATAGCTTGAAACGCAGTGGATAAGAGGGACCCGGAGTGTCAATTTCAACTGTCAATCAGAGGACGGCAACGGGTCACCCAAAGAATTGCAAATTTGATTTTTAACGGCTGTAATTAAAATCTAATTCTTCTCAGACAGAATTGGCAAGCGCTAGAGAGGCTGGCGGACCGCAAATCACGCTATTCATAACAGAGGGACGCGTGCAGCTGATCTCAGTACACAAGCGGTGATTTTTGTGACATCACAGGCAGACAAAACACAACTCAGACACGAAGCTGCTTGCGGGCTGCAAATAAATTGCGGCTTTCTTTTTATTATTAGCGAGCAGAAACGATAGAAGCGCCCAAATCAGAAGACATACAGTTTGCTAAATTGTAAAAATAACAACACAAATATGTCACATAGTATTACTTAATACTAGTCATGCATTGTCACGTAAAAAAGAACGTCAATCGATCCTAAATAGTGAAGGCCCGTGTAGTGCGTAATCATCTCCGATTTGGAACGTTTTACGCACAAAGTCGCAGCTTAAGTCGACTGTTTCCAAAATATTAGTAGTACCTGCTTCGTGGGAATCCCCTCGGACATAATCTTATTTCCCTCTGAGAGAGGGGACAAAACTTCATTTTTCCAGTACATGAACCCCCTGGAGTCTCACGGCGAGCAGCGTCTCCAAACTCTGGAATCAGGGGAAGGATCGGCGATGGGCGTCTGAACTTGTACCATCCGTACCGTGCATGGACTGCGGGTATAACTGTCGCACGCTTTTTTTCACACAGTTTCCTCCCTCTGTCGTTCTTTTTTTAAACGTCGCGATGATCTGACCGTGACTCACAAACGTTTTGAAAAAGCTACGCGGAGAGAGGCGAGTTTTTTTCCCCCGCTGCTCCTCGAAATCGGAGAAACCTTATTTATAACAGAAACGATTTTCTTCCTTTCCCCGTTTCCCCCTCTTCTCTCTCTCTCACTCTCTTCACTTTTGGGAAAGGAGTCTGAATACAGGAAGTGAATCAAATTGAGTGGTTGGCAGCTTTTTTTACTCCAAAGCCTTCATAGGTGCTGGGGGAGACTGTAGGCTGCGAACGCGACGAAGAGCAGAGAAGCTGAGTGTCTCTGCAGAGCTGTAGTGGAAGTTCCTGCGGCTCCTGGTCTGCCTTATAGTTAAAGAAGGGGGAGGGCGAGGACTGAGTTTCATATGCGTGAGAAGGGTGGACACACTTTGGAATAGTTATGACAGTAACTTACTCAAACTCTGGTGGTGTATGTTTGATATCTCAGGCATTTATAGCTGTTGCCAGAGAGGAGAAGACACCCCAATGTAAATTATAGCTATTCATATTTGCCATTTATTTGCTACTAGAAATATACAACTGGAGCTGAGTGAACAGGCAGTGACACGATATTTTAACTCACAGACTCCCGCGTATAGCTGCGTCTCCTAGAGTTGGACTCTACCTGCTTATCGGTATCTGCGCGAGAACTTCAAATAAATGATGCTGCAAAATACAGAATTAAATAAACACAATTCATGCAATATAATTCTGGTTGCATTGAAACACATAATAAATGTGCCTAAGGTATGCATAATGCATAATGTGTAATATACTGCAATTTAATTTCTCATATAGTCTCCCATGTATTTTTAAGCCTTTTGAGCCAATAATCCAATTTAACGGTCTCGCGTATGTGTGTGTGTTTCCGTAATTATTATAATTTATATATATAGTTTTTTATATAAATAGTTTTTTTTAATTTTATTTTGTGTAAAAAAAAGTTATGTATTTTATTGTAGTGTGTGTGTTTATTGTAGTGAGTGCATTTTGTTAAATTACGTATATATCTATATATATAACAAACAAATAACATTATTGTGGAAAAAGAGAAAGTACTCCATATTTTTTATTCACGCAGAGCTGATGACAGTGAAAACACACGGGGGCTTTTAACGAAAGGTAAGTCTGATAATGACAGGACGGTTATTTATGAGTCCACCACACTTCGGTTTAAACCGATTTAAACCGACGTGTCAATCAATGACTAAACCTATTCCCCACAATTTATAATGAAAAAATAAAAGGAAAAATCAAGAGCTAATCAAATATACATTTTTAGAATTCCAGAGAAGAAATTAAACATTTCATCAATTTTATTATTTTTTCCCCGAGTAGGCCTTTTTTAAAAAAAAATTAAAACAGATAAATACACATAGTGGAAAGACATCACCCAGTCTGCTGAATAGTCATCACGAATATTCATATGCAATCGGTGAGTGACACCGACACAACGACAAAGAAATTAAAAATAAAGGGCTTTATGGTGGCAAGAGGTAGGATTTAGTTCTTCGGTGCGCACAAAAGTCTGCCCGCTTGTAAAAGTCTACCAATTTCCATCCATGCTGCAACGTTATCTGCTCGCTAAACTCACAATTAGTCCAACAAATGGCCTTTGGCTGGCGAAATTTTGAGCCAATTCATTCTTCATGCAAACAAATTAGTCAATATGTATTTTGTCTAAACTCAGATCAAATCAGAATTACTTTGCTCCATATTAACAACACAGAAATCATTGACAATATTTCAACTTTCAAAGTAGACTGTAGTCACATCGAGCCCCTATACAAAAGGCCTACAAAATACTGCAGTTATTTACAGCAACTCTTGGTAAACTGCACACAAATGTGTAAAATATTAACCAGCCAGAAAATATATAACATAATGGTGTGATGATGCTGGTCTGCTCTGAGTGAGTGGTATTTATAGCATCTCCCATTAATGAGGTGCAGCTGGTTTACTCATTTCTTATAAAATGACACCATTATAATCAGCACAAGTGTGTGTGTGTTGCGAATATTTAACTGTTGGTAATATCTCTATGGAACACTTTAAGAGCAATATAGAGAATCTAAACAATGGCATAAAATAAGACTTCAGATGTGATATTTAATTACCTTTAATTGAAAAATAATGAACACAAAAAACTGGCAAAGGAAATACCAAACCTCCACACACCACACAGAAATCAGTAAAAAGGCTGCAGTTGTATATAAAATTGGATCCCCAAAAAAGAAAGAAAAAAAAAACAGGATTAACACAGAATACTGCAGTTACTGAGTGGCTTGTGGCTCATTGTTGGAACTTAAAGACTTGTTACAAATCTGTGTATTACTTCTTCTTTTTAGTCCTGAATAACAAAGAAAAAAAGGAAGGAAAAAAACACCTTTAAATAATATGATCTGAAAGTATAAACACAGGTCAAAAACAATCAGCATTTCGACACCTTAAAAATAACATTTCTCTTTCCTCACAACTGTGCATCATCATGTGATGCACATCTGCGAGATTTACCTGCGTTAAATCTCTGAAAAAGCGAGAAGAAGACCGAAAAAGGGTTCCAACCTGCACTGGCCCTCAGGTAGGGTATATATTTTAGACAAAATTACACTGTAAATGAAAAATAACTAAAACCATTCAAATGGACTTGTCCGTGATTGGTTACTCCCAAAGATTTCAGTGTTGTTTGCATGGTTGTCAGAGTATCGTCTACGACTTCCATTCCACATCCACATCTTTTTATTCCCAGATAGGATGTGTGTAGTCTGTATCGTTCTTACTGTAGATTCTGTCGGAAAGTGGGGGCTGAGGTGTGGTCGGGGGGGGATCTCCAGAACGAGTGGGAGGATGGGTCATCTCCTAAACTTGCGGAAGGGCCTGCTCTGATTATTGTGGTGTGATTTAGAGTAGGGCTCCCAGCGTTTCCTCTCTGGTGGTTTGTTGTAAACGTAGGCTGACGGGCCGGAGTAATCATCATCTGGATTCTCGTCCATCATCTGGAGCTTGGCCTCGATGGCGCGGATCTTAGCACTCGTACTAGAGGAGGGGGGGGGGGGGGGGGGGGGGGGGGGGAATCTGGGTGAAAATACTTGTACTGGTACATGAGGGATGAACAAAGTAGCGGAGAGCAGGACAAACTGGGGACAAAACACTGAAGCCTCAGACAGCTGGAAAACAGAAGAAAACTAATATTCAAATTGTGAAAATGAAAGTTGAAGGAGTGAGTGAGAAAGGGCTTTAAGAAAAAATATGGTGCAGGTAAGAGGAGGAGTGAATGAGGGAATGTTTGCAAGTGGCAAGTGTTTATATTTCCTCTCTTGGGCTTTGTAGAGAGGGATTTGAAGTTTACACTAGAATCGAAGAGTGCAGCTTTTCCTGAGAAGAACCCTGTGATAGCTTGCTGAACATTTGAGATGTTTTACTGATTTAATACTCCATTTGACTAGTGTACGTGTGTGTGTATTGCAAGTGTAGCCACAATAATGGAATATTTTTGTCCCGTTATTGTGAATTTGCTTTGACAGAACTTGAACATGATGTTTTTTTTTTTTCTTTTTTTAAACCAACGTTAGTCCAGTTGTTCTCAGATGAACTCCACTTAAACTGTGGTTTGTGATAAAAGCAATAAGCCCACAAGCTTATTCAAAAATAATTTCATGACTGTGTTTGAATACAATATATGAGATTAACAGTTTGCAAAGCCCCTAAGTGACCGTAAACACTGAGACGACACTAAAGCTAAATCTACACTAATTTGGCTAAATCTGAAGAAGAAAAGCATTTTCAGATTAGTTCTTAAAGATCTCTATCTCACCGGCACCACAACAAAACAATTAAATATCTTCTTCCTTTCAGCAATCAAAACGTGAACCGTGATAGTCAACTATTGTTCAAATGGGGATAGTGGCACATATTTCTGGACAATCTTACCTGATAGGAATTTATGATGCTACAGTAACAAAAATAACTAAGTAACTGTACTTTCTATTTTCCCCAATCACTGCATAAAATAGCAGCGACTGTCAGATTGTCTTTTTCAGAAAGTTACACAAAGTGTCTCACACAGCCCCCACATTTCAAACATTGGAACGCTGTGAGAGGAGGAGTTTTCAGACACCAGACAACTCTGTGATCAGCAATACTGACATTCAGAAATGACTGAAGTCAGATTAGAAGCATTTTTCCCCTTAACTTTACTGACAATTTTAAGAACAGGTTTATTCTTGTTAATTTAAAAACTGTTTTGCACTCCTCACAAAAAGGAGAGGGCATCATTTTAAGACTCATCCACTCACACGATTATAATGACCAAAACCATTCATGATAAAGATCCACTAGTGAGTGGTTGTTGGGGGAGGGACACAAAGCCACAACAAAAACAAGGAGAAATTATGTAAGAGGTGCTGGATTATTTACACATTATTATATGCTTATTATTAACATGATCAATACTTCTAGCTTCTGGTTGTCATATTCAGTCCCTCATGCTGTTATGAAAATTGGGAAGATAACTTTTAGCTCTATGTCCCTTGGTACTAACAGGTTAAAAGTGAGTGACCTTGTGTTCTTGGATGTGTTTTTAACACTAATAATTATCTGATAAAGGGTCAGTGACAAATAATGTTTGTCAAGATGAGAAAGTAAAAAAAAAAAAAAGTAAAATACACGTTTAAAAGCACTCATGTCATTTGAAAGTCCATTTGTACCAGTGTTCTTTACAAAAATCACATGGAATGTGCAATTTTTTGACACAAAATGTAAAATGGTGTAACTGAATGATAAGAAAAAAAGAATGATACATTTAAAATATTTAATCCACCTAGAATATAAAACTAATTGATACCATTTTTTCAAAACCTTTTAAAACTATCTTTTACCAAGTTTTTAGGTTTACACCACATGACATTTTCATATTGTCCCTAAACAAATGCCTGCCACTGCGTTAAAAATGTGTATTGCATGTATTTTTATGACTTTGTTCTATATACTACTGTCCAGGTGGTGTGATGTAATTTTGTCATAACTTGTGCGTTTCTGTCTATTTCAATGGGACTCAATTGGCTAAATAAAAGAAAATAAAGTAAAAATAAATAAAATTGTGAAATCTTAGTGTAGAAAAAAGTTCCCAAAAGAAAGAAAGAAAGAAATATCTAAATGTGGGTTAGGGGTCCAGTGGCTAGAGCCCCCATATATATATATATATATATATATATATATATATATATATATATATATATATATATATATATATATATATATATATATATATATATATATATATATATATATATATATATATATATATATATATATATATATATATATATATATATATATATATATATATATATATATATATATATATGGGTAAACTGATTTATATAGAAGCTACACTCCTCAATGCAGAAGCCCCAGTTAGAATCCTGGCAGCCCCCATCATCAGGCAGCCCCATTCTTGCATGTCATTCCCCTTCTCTCTGCCTCCCCCTTTCATGTCATCTATACTGTCCTATCAAGTAAAGGCAACAATTATATTTAAAATAGAAATATCTATAAAATGTGTGTGTGTGGTACAAACCTGAGGTGGTTGGCTGTGATGGTTCCATCCTCGGTCACACCACTGCACGACGGTTCAAGGCTCGGAGGCATCGTCTTGTCGTTACGGAAACCTTCAAACCTCTGTAGACAATACCAGGCCCCCCCAAAAAAGAAGGAAAAAAAAGCGACCCACACAAACAGTGATGGATGGACGAACAGATGAAGAGAGACAAACAAAGCGGTAAAATAACAGGTAGAAGCAATAAAAGACCCAGGAAACGTGGATAGTCCCAGAAAATGGAAGAAGTCAGTCACTGTGATGGATTAAAGATCTAAGACTAACTCTTGTACACTGTATAATAGTGGGCTGTCAAAGGTAACATAAAATAAATGTTAAAACATTTATTTTAATATCACAATTTTGTTGTGTAGTTGTAGTTTAGCCCTCTAGCAACAAGAAAGAAATAATGGGTAAAGAAAATTATATTTTGAAAGGCAAATTCAGTTTCAGAGCTCTGACAGATGTAGAAGAAACTCAAATCAAGTATTGTCTGGGTCCATGACGGGTTGCTATAACCTTCCATTCATTTTGCAACATCACAACAAGACCCATTTCTAAATACCTTGTATTCAGCTAGATTTCAGAAACACTACGGAGGTGCTTTTATATTACAGTTTGTGTTTTAGCAGGAACACTACAGCCCTAAATATTTACAGACAAGCACTAAAAATAGTTTTCTTCCATAGTAGGCCCTTCTAACATTGTGGAGGACAAAAGACTGTGAAATAATGGCTACACTGGAATTACCATTAAGAGCCATCACTGTATTGAAGATACACAACGTGTATATGTCATTTTCCCTTTCCATTGTTTCCATATTATCCTGTTTTTATCCCAAAGCACAAGGGGATCTTTTTGGTAAGTCTCTATTTTTCCCATGTTAGGTTGGACACGATTACATTCTGTGATTAGCATTTGAAGGGTTGTAGGGAGAGATCTTTAAATCAATACTGAAGTAATGGAAACTGGAGCTGGCCAATGTGCCATCTGTTGCCTGTTGAGCTTGTGTTTTGCCATAAGTTCTGATTTCAGTGTACTTTTAAAAGATAAATGCTGTACCTGTGAGGGCTTCTGGCAATATTTTTCATTTTGTGATTGGATTTTCAATAAAAATACATAATTTGCATAAATATATATTGTCCACTTTCATGCTGATGAGAGTAGTAATATTTTAATAAATTGACAGCCCTAATAGATATTATGATATTATGCAGATTGGGAAGAAAAATAGAGCACAGCTCTAAAACGTGTCTTATGACCAATAAGATTGGAATTTGCTTTCCTGCTGAACACACGGAAAACATGTGCATCACTTGTGTTTTTCTACTGCTGTGATCAGTGCACTTAAAGACCCCTTTAATGCTAAGTTTGCCCAGGACCACATAACACGTACAGAAAGAGAACAAGAAGGAATCATGACAGCCAGGGCTTTTAGAAACCATTGGACCTCCTAATAAATACTGACAGCAGTTCTCTGGAGAGTCAGCTCCAGCTTCCTCCCACAAAGATCAACTTTATATTGATTTTGTTTGTGTCTGGTCAAACAGACAGTAACTAAGCGGGACTGTGTGTCCAGCTCGTAATCACACCCTCAGGGATGGAGAAAGATAAAGTGGGAGCAGCTGAGGAGCAACAACCAACGTCTGAACTCATTCCTCTCAAAAACCACCTTCCAAACATCCCCACCAGCCAACACAGAATTCTTGAAACCTGTGGAGAAAAGGGGGAAAAAAGAAGACAAAAAACAAGACAACAGTCACATGACAGTATATTATAATAATCTCCAGTCCTTAGTGGTTCAGCAGCCACTTGGAATAAGATTTTTAGGTCTGACATTGTTGCGGTTGGTGGAACTCAAGACATAAATGCACACAATCCATATTTTCCATACAAATAAATAACACGTATATGCCAAGAATAGGCCTAAAACAATGACCACTCCAGCAGCTAGGACCCTTCCCTTCCACCTATTCCTAAAGGCACATAGCTGGAATGCTTAGATATTCGCAGAGAGCCAACCTGTCTAGAGAATTGGAAAGAAAAGTCACAATGTTTTAGCTTTAAAATATAATTAATGTTTATACAGGAAGAAAACACATTGGATTTTAAATAGCCAACACTATAACAGGCTCAATGTTAGGCTTTAATGAAAGTTTACTAAAGGTTAGGACATAATTTCATTTTAAGATTTTTGAGCTATGTTATGAACAGAGTCAGAGCAGATATTCACATAATGTAACACACATTTTCAAAACTGTGTTTTATACTGTGAATTGGGCTACCATCTTTTAGAAGTTAAAAAAGTAGGTTTTGGAGAGTCTTGAAGAAAACACTTCGGTAAATGTTTATCAGCATGATTTCCTCTCCTTTTCACAACGATGTAATAAAGTCAAGATGTAAGTTTGGAAATCTGACAATCACACAGACACACTGACAATTTCTGACTCACTTATCCCAGTCTGTTATGGGCTGGAATTAGTAAAGTTATCCCTCCCATTTCCAAGCAGCATAATTGTGCGACTATGAGGTCGTACTTTCAACCAGGAGGCAATTTAATGGAAATCACCTAATGCTGAGCAGGGACAAGAGTAAAGAATCCTTCAACAAGGTCTTGCAGAGGAGTCATGTGATCATACCTTTTTTATCTGTCAGGGACCAAAGCTGGAGCAGTCTCACCAGAAAACATTTTAGAATAATGATGTTTAACATGTTTAATCCAGCAAACAAGGGGATCAGGGAGTGTTCAGGTATCCAAGAACAACTAGGTTGAGTAATACAGAGAAAAAACCCAGTACTAAGTGTCTGTAAAGGCTTGGAAATCAGCATGAAACTCAGTCTGCAACAGTGACTTTCAATCCAGAACCTGCTAAAAAAATACTGACATTATAATATGAAATCTGACAAAACCGGCTTTAGTTAGGAAATGACAAACCTTTCAGTCACTTTTACTTGTTATCTTTTGCACACAGCAGCTTGCACACATAAAAGCAAGCACACATGCGGAAAAACTTTCTCCCAGGCTGCATTTCGGGACTATTTGAAACCTGAACCTGAAGATAAAAACATATGATATAAAAAACATCTAACTAGCTGTTACTCAGTGATGCGAGAAAGTTTATTACACAGAGAGACTGGTAAATTTTGGGATGTAAAACATTCAAAATGACATGTTTATAATGGCATCAATAACCAATTCTGCTATTTTTGGTTAGACGGAGTGCCGTTAGAATGAATCTGTGAGCGGATTTATCCAACTACATGTTGTCTTAGAGCTGGTGGCATTGACCTTGACCTCCCTCTACCGTGTGTTTATGTGTATGCGTGTGTGAGTAGGGCGTGATTCATCTCTATACAGGATATCCCTTCACCCTTTGCCAGTAGGCTGTCTATTGTTAAGAGACAGGCACGGGTTGTGCTGGGATCCCACCGCTCGCCATAAAACCAACTACCGAAGTAGTAAACATGAAAATGCAGACTGACAGATGTGTTTGATCAAACGCAAAAAGGGTGGCGGGGAATTCGTTATCTTCTCACTCTTACTTTTGTTCCTGACTACTGACAAACATTGTTTGGCCATCATATTATTTTATCTAATCAGGCAAGTTTAGAAGCAACCACAAGCTGCAGCCTTGTGATGTGATTAGGTCTAAATGATTTAAGAAAAAAGAAAAGAATTGCATTTTTTTCTGGCAGATATTGCAATTTTGATTTCATTCACGATTTTCTTCAAATCAAGTTTCAGTGCACAACGACATTTACAAATACAGGAGTCTTACAGGTTTCTTAAAGGTAAATTTAAGTTTTAAGAACTTTTTAAGAACATTAATATAAAACTTAATACCCGTTTCAACTTCAACCCATTTCAAACCTTTTGATATTAATTGCAAACTACATATATATAAAATATTTTTTTTTTACCAAAATCTCACCTGTTGTAGTTTTGTGAATACGATATACTACAGCAAAGAGGATGGTAAAAAGTCTATTAATTGATTTTTGAATTGTGAATTTTCAGGTATTAAATGCTTACTAATATTTTTTTCAATAAAACCTCACCTGTAATAGTACGGTGAAGTTACCTACTACACATATTTTAAGACCCAGATATTAAAATTCAAGATTTTTAAGGTATTATTTTCAAATTCATTCAATGCTTTTAAGACTTTTTAAGACCCAGCAGGAACCCTGCAAGCATCACAGAAACTTACATCATACCAATAAAACAATAAATGCCTCTAATGCAAGAATGAAAACTAAAATCAATAACTGACTTCAAATGTTATCCTATTTATTAACAAGAAATATGCTATAAATCGAGTGCTTGAGCAACAGCAGTTATTACAACTGAAACATTAAAAGAGCCATTTATGTCTGAACTTAAAGTAGAGAAGAAAAGTCTTTTAACTTAAAGTTAGGGACACGGCGTACACATGTAAAATAGTTGACAAAAACAAAATCTGGGTTAGGAAAATAGCAAAGCATTGATGATCTCAAGATTTATTTGAAATCATGGTTTTCAATCTAAAACGATAAATGGTTCAGGCCTAGACGGGATGCACAAGATTTGAAGTTTCATGGTATGTAATGCAATTGAGTTTGACACTTACCCTTACCTGTGCATGTGCCCAGCGTACAACCAGCTTCTTGGACAAGGCAAGTTTCCCGTTTAAACACTGGATCGCCCTCTCTGCCTCCTGCAAATATTCACACAGAGCAAGGAGAGAGATACTTTAGCCTTGAATATCGCAGAGACAATGTAGTGAAATGTAGTTTAGCTTTTTAGCTAAGATAGTCATATTTATTTGGCAGTTTAACTTTATTCTGCTTTGTTCCATTCCTGCAGTAGAGACTTGTTTAACTTGAATTTATTTCCTCTGTGGCAGAAAAACACATTACACAAGCCTTCGGAAACTGGTGCAGCAACACTTTAAGAACAAACTCACTATAAAAACACTTCATTCAGACATTCACTAACATCATTAAAGCTGCAAACAACCCATAATGCTGTGTAGGAGTCAGTTTTACACTGGTACTTTATTCATTTAAAAAGAATATTTGATGTTGTGAAGACTTAATTGTCTAATCTTCAAATTTAAGATGTGCCCCCCCCCCCCCCAAATTTCCAGAGTAAAATATTGTCTTATATTCGGGCCAATATGGTACTTTATCAGTGTGTGTGAGTGTGAAAGATAAACACATACTTCCTCTGCATAATCCTTTTGGGAGGGCTTCAGAGCCCACTGATAGACACTAGCTGTGAAACGAGATGCTTATCACGATCCCCTGGCTCACTCCAAAACAAATAATGTCGGCTCAACTTGTGATGTTGGGTCCCTTTTAATAGAAGTATGGATCCACTCGATATGAGACACACAATCACGTCCTGACAGCTTGAAGTCTTCCCATGATGAATCTTGTTGAAACCATTTGAATATAGGGAGCATTATTACACTCGGCTGAGTAAATTAATAAGGAAACTTTGATGACTGAAAGTCATGAGTGAATGTGCAAACTGAAATCAAACATGAACCTTTTGTTTTTAAGTTCCTCACGCACAAGTCTTACTTAAGAGCTTAGAAACAAAGATGCTGCATGATTTTATTTTTTGAAGCTTGTGGATATAATAATATAGCAATATAATGTTATTGAGTGAAAAATACATAGGATAAATACAATATCTGTGTAGATCACTTATTCATTTTATTGGTAACAGGTTGTGGAATTAAAATTTTTGTTATCAATACCACTTAAAATAACTACATTTAGTGAAATAGAACTAATTAGAGACAGCTACCAAATAGCTGTTATGAACCCGTGGTAATTATTTTTTTATGCATATAAATGCACCGTTTATTTGATTTTCCTTTTTATTTATTAATACTTAATTTAATAATTAAAATAAATATGTTAATCGATAATAATTAAACTAATTTATTTATTTTTTTAATTTTGGCAGTTTCAGTCCTTAACAGAAATGCTCCTACCTTCTGTCATTGTGTAGTTTTGGAAGGAATTATAGTGAAAATAAATGATTCCCCTTTATTTTGGACCCCACATTGAGAACCACTGGATTAGAATGTCTCTTTACTGCACCAAAATAAAAAATAATATAAATTAGACTCAAATATTCATAATAAACAGTGTCAGCTTGATCTTGCGTGTACCTCTCTGGTGTTGAAGTTGACAAAGCAGTATCCCCGCGGCTGTCCCTCCATAGGCCCCGACTTATGGAACAGGAAGTCAAACTGTTTCACATTGCCAAACTTCTCCAATAGCTTCACCAGATGATACCTGCCGAGGAATCGAGTGACAGGGCAGAAATGCAGCAAATACAGCAGACAGGAAAGGGTAAAATAATGTAACATATCGTCACCCTCTTAAAATAATTGTCTAAGTCACAAAGTTGTTGTTAGAAAATTTGCTGAAGTCATTTAATTCTCTCATGTTCCATGTTTGACTGACCTTGTTCTTTGTATGTCAATGGGCAGCTGTTGTTATAACTGTTTTGATTAAAAGTGTTAGTAAATATATTGAACAAATGGTTCAGTTTTTTGTGTTTCCTGGAAAATCTGAAAAAATGACTTAGGCGATTATTTTAAGAAGGCGACATCAGTATTTATTCTGTAAAATATTCACAAAAAACAGGATACACTTTTAATAATGTGAATATGTCCAACATCCCACTGTCTCCTAAACTAACTGTCCATCAACATGTATAGATCAGCTCCATACTGTACTTTGTCACCCTTACAGTCTGCGAATCCGTCAAGTGGGGCTAATGAGAATGACAGCTTTCTCTCCCTGACACCTTTTTAGCAGTGGGCCAGCTGGTGAGCCAGGCCTGTGACAGTAAATCTTTTATTGAGACAATGTGGAGGATACAGTAGCAGGACAATGAGGGAATAAAACAGAGGAAGCCTCAAATCCCCCCTGAGCACCGTGCTCTGCACAAACAACATCCACTGAGTGTGTAGAGTTGCCTGGGACTACAAATGAATATAGATGTGTTGTCACTGAAAAGCCATGTGTGTGTGTGTGTGTGCGTGTGAAAATTGGCAGTCATGGGAAAAAATGTGTGTTCTGGGAGAATGATCTCAGGGTCACCTGTAGGCTATATTCGACAATATTACTGCAAATAAACTGAGTGCTGATTGAATGTATCCATCACATGCTGAGCAGCAGGTACTTTCCCACTTCATGTATGAAACGATTTATGGTTGTATCCGTTCATTTAGGCAACCTCAGTGTAAGCACGAACCTAAAAAAATAAGTTGGACGAAATAGTAGTGAAGCAAAAAGTTGAGGAAAAAGAATGCCAATTCAGATTTTTATAAACAGTTATGTGTAAACATTAGTATATTTATATTAGTGTATGAATGCTACTAAATTAAATTACACTCACCGGCCACTTTATTCGGTACACCTGTCCAACTGCTCGTTAACACTTAATTTCTAATCAGCCAATCATATGGCGACAACTCAGTGCATTTAGGCATGTAGACTTAGGCTTGTCCCGATCCAATATCGGCCACCGATATTGGCAAAAATATGCGTATCAGTATCGGCGCGGAGGCACGGGAAAAATCCGATCCGTTAAAAAAAGTCCGGGTTTTCCAGCGCACCTATTCAGATAATCCATTCTACTAACTAATGTGACTTTAGTACATTGTTTTCTTTAACATGGGATGTTGACTTCTTCTCCTTTTTTTAACGGAACGCATCTCCGCAAATCTGCGGAAATGTGAGCGCGACTCCGGTGACTGGACTCGACTGTGTGTCACCTGATGCAGGAAGGTTATACATCGTCTCAGGAAGAGACGATGTATAACAGGATGTTGAATATCCATTCAATGTGACAAAAAAAACGTTTATTTAGACGTCTTTATTCTGAAAATCCCACTTTGAAAAAACTTTATTTAAAACACTCCAGACCGCCATTACATTTTTTAGCTTGCGCACCCCGAGTGCTCGGACTGCAGTCAGGGCAAACAGTTGAAGGCAGTGTGTAGATAGAGATGGAGCAAAAAGTGTGGAGGAGATTGGGGAGTAGAGGGCATTTTTGTTTTTAAATAGTTAACAATATTATTTGCACTGGTTTTTAAAGCCTTAGTTTACACATGCTCAAGAGCAGAGTACTGATGCTGAGGTAATAGACTATTTCGGTATCGGCCACCAGTATCGGTATCGGCTCGGATGGGCAAATACAATATCGGTATCGGATCGGAAGTGAAAAAAGCGGGATCGGGACATCCCTAATGTAGACATGGTCAAGACAATCCCCCGCAGTTCAAACCGAGCATCAGTATGGGGAAGAAAGGTGATTTGAGTGACTTTGAACGTGGCATGGTTGTTGGTGCCAGAAGGGCTGGTCTGAGTATTTCAGAAACTGCTGATCTACTGGGATTTTCACGCACAACCATCTCTAGGGTTTACAGAGAATGGTCCGAAAAAGAAAAAATATCCAGTGAGCGGCAGTTCTGTGGGCGGAAATGCCTTGTTGATGCCAGAGGTCAGAGGAGAATGGCCAGACTGGTTCGAGCTGATAGAAAGGCAACAGTGACTCAAATAACCACCCGTTACAACCAAGGTAGGCAGAAGAGCATCTCTGAATGCACAGTACGTCAAATTTTGAGGCAGATGGGCTACAGCAGCAGAAGACCACGCCGGGTGCCACTCCTTTCAGCTAAGAACAGGAAACTGAGGCTACAATTTGCACAAGCTCATCGAAATTGGACATTAGAAGATTGGAAAAATGTTGCCTGGTCTGATGAGTCTTGATTTCTGCTGCGACATTCGGATGGTAGGGTCAGAATTTGGCTTCAACATGAAAGCATGGATCCATCCTGCCTTGTATCAACGGTTCAGGCTGGTGGTGGTGGTGTAATGGTGTGGGGAATATTTTATTGGCACTCTTTGGGCCCCTTGGCACCAATTGAGCATCGTTGCAACGCCACAGCCTACCTGAGTATTGTTGCTGACCATGTCCATCCCTTTATGACCACAATGTACCCAACTTCTGATGGCTACTTTCAGCAGGATAATGCGCCATGTCATAAAGCTGGAATCATCTCAGACTGGTTTCTTGAACATGACAATGAGTTCACTGTACTTAAATGGCCTCCACAGTCACCAGATCTCAATCCAATAGAGCATCTTTGGGATGTGGTGGAACGGGAGATTCGCATCATGGATTTGCAGACGAAAAAATCTGCGCCAACTGTGTGATGCCATCATGTCAATATGGACCAAACTCTCTGAGGAATGCTTCCAGCACCTTGTTGAATCTATGCCACGAAGAATTGAGGCAGTTCTGAAGGCGAAAGGGGGTCCAACCCGTTACTAGCATGGTGTATCTAATAAAGTGGCCGGTGAGTGTATATAACTAATGGTCATCATTCCAACACGCAGGGCTGAAGGCTTTTTCCACAGCAGACACTTAGTCTTGTCACAGCAGGATAAGCGCAGGTGTTATTAATGACATTAATGATCTTGTGGGCAAATAACATGTCCATTACTGCAGGTGGAAGGGTGCATGTCTGACAATCCCGCTTTTCTTTCATGGATGTTCATATTTCATTGAAGAGTGTAGTCCATAAAAAATGTAAGATAAAAAAAATAAACAAATTTCAGGCAGAGCTTTTACATAGTCACCTCAAGATGTTAACCTGTTAAATTCCAAACCCCTCTGATACAGAGGCAGCATTGAGTTTTATTCATATATTACATGGGAAAACATCAGCTATAACACTAAATAAAGTATTTTTATCTAGTAAAAAACAATGTTACTGTTACAGCATCAATATAACTGCAACTAACCACTATTTTGATATTTTCTATTTGTGTGATTATTCAATTGGGTCCTTTATAGTTTCATTTTTAAACATCTTACAGAATATATTTTCATGATCCTCAGTGTGATTTCTATGATTCTATGGACAAATAATTGATCTTTGATCTTATTAATCACTGAACTTTACATTACAGATAATTTAGCTTAAATGACGTATTTTCATCCATAGTAAAACACATTGTTCGATTTTTTTTTGCAATATTCTATCTATATTTGCTCTGTAACAACAAAATAAATTGATTCTGACACTTCTTTAGTCACCTCACATGTTGTAGATTTATATTGAAACCAGGTTTACGTCGATATTTTTTGTGGTTGTAGAGATATTTCATTTTTATTATCATTTACAGCAGGAAAACTGAAAAACAGGCCTGGGGCTTCAGTGGTTAAGACCTCCAACCTCAATGAATACGGCAACTTAAACAAAACCAAAAACACCACCACAAACACCTTCCTGTATTTTTCGGTGCTTTACCAGATGAGAATGTCCAGGCCTCAGAATGACCTCCCAGGCATTTTGCGCAACAGTTTTAGAGACATTAATTCTGGAGCCATTTATTGTTTAGCTGTTTGTTATTTTTAATCCTAAGATGATTTGTGCGGCTGTCACCCACAAAAGCTGACTGCATGATGTCAATGTGCAGGCGTGCACTTGTCCCTGTGAACGTGACTGTGGGATAAGTGGGCGAAATGTGAGTTTTAGCAATTCAGGTCGTGCTAATGTCTTCCACCCTTCTACAGCTCCCTGGGGGAGAATTTCTGTTTTTCCCAGACAACACCCTGCAGGTCTCCACGTGAAGGTGTTCCTGCACTGGCCATGTTTGAATAAAAAAAAAAAAAACTCTATAGGAAAACAAATTATAATCAATAATAATATTTTATAGCAATTCCACAGTAATTCCCAAATACTTTGCTCTTCATGCAGAATAAAAGCCAAGGAATAACTGATCAAGAAAAACGAGACAACTCAAATGCAACTATTTTAAGATTTAAGAGTAAATGCTACCCATTATAAAAAGGAAACAATAATAATTGATATATATATATATATATATATATATATATATATATACATACCACATGTCATAGCTTATGTGTAAATGTGAGACAGATTACATGACTGACACTCTAAGAACATTTTTGGAGGCTGGCGAGCTGAACCACAATGGACCACTCCTCCTGGGGGTTGTAAAACCCCCCGGAGGAAGGGGAGGAGAAGGGGAGGGGGAGGGAGGAAAAGGGAGGGAGAGGCATGGGAGAGGGAGAGTAAAGTTCAGAGAGGGGATGTTGACAGCAAGGTGAAAGGTGGGGGAAAAGGAGGACGAGCCAAAAAGAAGAGAGGAGGTGAGAAGCTGAGGGAGGTGGAATGCCAGGTAGGATAGCTACAAGGGTAAGGAAGTGGAGGAGAGGAAGGAAGGAACAAGGGGGATGTGAGCAAAGTCCCAAAAAAGAAAAGACAAAAAGGTTTTTAGTCCAGAGAAGTACAGGTCAGAGGGGAAAAAGTTTAGAGAAGAAGGAGGAAGAAAGTGCAACGTAACAAGGGGACAAGAGAGAGAACAAAGGCAAAGAATGCAATGGATTACATTCACTCTTCCAACATGAATATGTGGTGAAAGCTGTGGCTGCACCTGTCATCTCTCTTAAGCAAAGGCTGAGAGAGGGAAAAAAAGGCCCTGACTGGAAACTGTATGGGCTGTTTATCTTTTATCTTTGCAGAGCGTTTACAGCAACAAAAAAACTACACTTTCCTCTGCACAAATAGCTGCTCCCTGCAAAGAAAGTGCGAGGAGAAATGTTTGCATCACACAGACGGGAGAAGAAAAGTTGCCTGCTTGAATGGATCTTTTCCTCTGCAAGTGTCACTGCAGCATTCGGTCCCCCCGTCCTTCCAAATGTCTGAAAACACTATACAGAGATTTAGGACTCATAACAACTGAGTAGGCCCAGTTTCATAAATAGATATAGTATATATTTCATAACAGTTATATTCACTATTTATTTAATAATTTTGGAACGTGTGTGACATTCAATAATTTGTCGTCATGTACTCATAATTAGCACCTTGTATTTCATGTCTGTATTCCTCCTCAAATGCACAGAGCCCAGCTCACAGGGACAAACAGATGGAGCATTGCGTGTGCTGCCCAGGAGCTAATTAATCTTCCCAATCAGCAGCGGGGGTCATGGGCATTTCTCTTGTTTTCCCTCCACGCTCTAAGGTAGTGGGCTATTTAAGGAGAAGTAGAGCAGAGCAAGGGAAAAGGGGGAAGGAAACGCCTGTCTAGACACCCACCAGAGCTGCGGCCTATACATTCTCCAGCAGCCCCCACAAGCACAAAAACACACCCCCTTTCTCCTCCACCTTCTTTCCATCGCTTTCAGGGTGCTCTACATCAATGCATTTGGAAACTCAACTGGACTCACATCCCTATAGGAAGGATGTTTGCATGTACGTGAAATACAGGTGTACACGTGTAAAATGAAACACATCAATAATGTCCAGAGACACCTCAATGTGTTGAAGCCTGCACCCGTACAAGCTGCCACCCAAACAGCAACTGTGTATTTACACACAGGCACACACATGGGCACACGCACACACAGCGTGAACAGGGCAGGTGAGTGAGGAATGATGGCTGCTCCTTAGCAGAACAGGTCTCCACGCCTCGCTGCTGCTCTTTCACACACACAGCCTCGTCTGCTCAGTCTCAGCCTGCGACACACACGCACTGCACACACAGTTCATCAATCATATATGCACACACACACAATGCATTGACTCTCCGTGAGGCAGAGCCAGGCAAGTAGAAAGGCAATGTATTGGGTTCATAACTTGGACCACCTCACAAGCAACTCAAATCTCAAAACATTTGTTCCAACACTAACTTTGTTCTACATGTTTGAGACTAGAGATTTTTTGTTTAATTTCAATAACAATTTGAACAGTCTCATGCTCATTGTGATGTTTAAATATGTTAAGTAACATAGTAAGGAGAGTGAGGAGAGCAAGGAGGGAATAGCGAATAGTAGAACATTAAAAAGAGAGGTGAATCATCAATCATATAGTAGTAATAGTAATAGAGCCAATAGGAGATTTACTTACTCCGTGATTTTGGGGTCAATGTTCCCTATCCACAAGCGGTTTCCCTCATGGTTTGCACTCTCTGAAATGATGGAGGCATTTTCCACACTCTCTGCTGCAGATGACATGTGTCCTCTGTGGCATGGCAAAGATGGAGTGATAATAAAGCAAACAAAAGAAAAGACACAGGAAACAAGCTTGGAGTTATTGCCATTGTTTTAACTCGGTGTATGATCCTTATACCCAGTTATATAGTAAATATTGCCAGTGTATGTGATGGAAAAAAATTGTCATCAATCAGTCCAATAAGGAAAAGTATTATAAATTGCATTGTTTTACAGAGATTGATTAATTGTGTATGATCTCTTAGCATTGAGGCTGACACAATTAATCAAATTGCTGTTTGGAAAATTAAGAAAAAAAAATAAACACCTTTCTATAACTTAACTTCCTCTATGTTTAAAAAAACATTTGGTATTAAGCACTCAAACCCTACTGAAGCCCTTACATTTTACTTTTATTAAACCATGGAGCACTAATTCAATTCTTCTATAAACACAGGAGATACAAATGGATATGATGCTAGCATCAATTTCTAAATAAAATACATACTTTCTTGTGCCTTTTACATGTGCAGAACATGTAATTAACATTCAGCAATCTGTAATCTGAGCAATTTCAGTAAATATAACGTTAACTCCAGTTCCTTTCAAGTCAAGACTAAAAACATTGCTGCCTTTTGTTGAGTCAAACAGTGACTTGTTCCTTGCACTGCACTGGGACTTTTAAATATTGAAATATTGAATCTGTCATATTCTATATTTTGTGATATGTTAAACTAGTTTGCACTTCTAAAGGCACTTTAAAATGCTTTTATTACTGATTTCATGAACTCTGAATGAATATTTACTGTCTCTTCAGACAGTGATTGTTTCAAATTATTTTTATGCAGTGGTTTAATGCGACAAAGTAAGTCACGTATGTATATGAATAGAGTTTTATTATTATATATATAACTTTAGACTGCTTGTTTTTATTATTATTTTTACTAACGGCATTCACTTGTACTTTCACTTTTGATACTTAACCTAAGACCCGAACTTCCATAGCATGCATGGAGTATACATACAGTATGTGGACGCCAAGTCCTAGGAGGTCAAGTACACTTAATATCGGACAATTTGATACTTAAGTACAAATATCAGATACTTTAAGACTTTTACTAAGTTTTAAACTTCTAACACTACTAAAGTGTGGCTTTCATGTAGTCCACCACTGTCTTTATATGTGTATATATTGTGATTTTAATGTTTTGTGTGAAGTACATCGAATCTTATAATTGATCCAACACATTTACAAAACAGTCACACGATTGTTTGACGTTACCATTAGACGCTGTCAATATATTTGTTTTAGTTAGGGTTAAGATAACTAACGTGACGTTTACATTAATCACCAGAAACATATTTATCTATCGTTGACTAGCTAATCGCTAACGTTAGCATGGGTCGCATTTACAGCAGGCTGATCGATCGTTGGTTGGTTGCTAGCCTTAGGCTGCCTCCCACGCTCATTATGTGGTTAAACTCATGTCAGTCATCCAGATAAGAGGATGATCAACTACGAGGAGCTATATCTACCCACTAAACCGTTAACACTCACTTATAAACGAGCTAGATTAGCATGTTTATGTTACCTTTGTTGTGTCAAACTTTCTCGTGATAGCGACCGACTCCTTCGTCTTAACTTGGATCTTATCCCACGTTCGGGACGGCTCGCTTACGTCAAAACGTAACACTAATCATTTCACGCTCTTTTTTGGTACGTTTTCCCTTCCTGTAAAACTGTCTTGCTTAGCTTAGCTTGACAGATAAACAGCCGCCTTGCTACCGTGTGACAACAAAGGCGCAGGGTGACGCTGTGTGACTCGTTTAACTGAGGCGCTCGGTTTACTGTACGGGGCCACTTCGCGTGCTCGCTTCGGGTGAGAACCCTGCTCGCTCTGCACACTCTGTGCAATGTTTTAAACGCACACACTGGGCGCGTATTGATGACAGCGTATACGTCAAATGCGGCTTTTCTTTTGTGTTTCTCCTTTTAGTTGACATCCTTTTGTAAAGCATTTGAGCTCCAAAGTAAGTAATTATGCTGTACAGAGCGTCTTTTAAAGTCGAAAGGTGTGGTTTGGCTGATATTTACGGTAACTGTATGTTTAGAAGCTACGTGGTTGCGTTATATGACCGTATTTACCTGTAGCACGCGCAGATGACACCGACCTTCACAATGCTTCACTGACATAAAAGTGTTAAATCTAGACACATTTATGCTAATGTAAATAGTAACATAGTAATATAGTATTGCTACTCTGATATGTTTAAATAATTAAATCATCATTATTCATAAATCATTTAATACATTACAGATTATCCATAGTGCTTTAACATGTATGTTTTACCTTACTATGGCAAATAAGTGTTTGGGTGGTGAAAGATAACAAAAAAAAATACATGATTAAAATATTTCTTAATAGACAAATAGAAGTGTTGTTTTAAAGGATCAACCTGCAACTCAAAAGACATCAATCTTTTGTTTTAAAGAAATCTGCCATGAGGGGAAATCTTGGGATTTTGAAATTATGACAGCAAAACAGAAAATAGATTGAAATAAACAACTTTGCTGACACTTTTAACTTGTTCTTTTGTTAATGATAAGGCGTGAAAACTGAACCTAACATCACTATGACTGGAATCAAATGGGAACAGGGGACATTTTCCTAAAAATTCAAAGTGCAACTGGGTGCTTTAATCACTCAAATACAAGCCAACATGGTAGAAATTCTATGTCTTCTGATGCAGAAAGAATAATAAAAGAAGGAAATAATCACAATACAAGAAAATAATGGGTAATGATAAATACTATTACTACTGGTACAATTAAATAACAACAAAAGTGATTATACTGCCAATTGAGTTGGAGACAATTAAAAGCTATCAAGTAGAAATGAAGTGAAAATAATCTTGAATCGTGCTGCTATTAAAAAACGAACATAACTTTATCATATTAACAGAATTCTGCATATAAAATATCATACATCATTACATTGAACAGCATAATAATTCTAATTCATTATCAGGGATATCATCTGGTAGAAATCAGACACTTGAAAGATACACTGGGATCCAGTGAATGAAGCCAGAAAATACATAATTTAGTGAATTAGTTAAATAATGCAGTGTGTACAATGTAAACTGTATTGATAAGCATAAAGATAATCACCAACAAGTATGATAATATGTGAGTATTTTATTGCCTTTATCCATTTTATAGCATTGTGATCTATCTTTGTGAACTATCTTTAAGCTCTGGGATGTTAGTGGGACAGAAAAAACATTTTGAAGATTTATAGAATAAATAGTTAACCAATTCAACAAAAAATAATAATCAATATCAAAAATGATAATCAAAAACAATCAAAAAGCTTGAACAGGTCTTTTTTGCCAATGAGGCAGCTATGAGGTTAAGCCAGGGAGAACATTATTAGATATGCCCTGTGTTGTTTTCTGCTCAAACTGTAATATGTACAGACGAGAGGCAAGATCATGCAGGCTCACCAGCTGGCTGCTGCTACTGGAAGGAGGCGAAAGGTGTGTCTGCAGCTGCTGCTGATGTGTGTGAAATCGACAGGATATGAGGCTACAGTATCTCATAGAACACCTGTGCTACACCTTTTCTGCTTGACTTCCCGTCTAAAGAGATCCATCAACATCCCACATCTGAGTTTATCTGCTCTGCGCTGTATCCTATCTGCTTGTCAGGAAATCTGCCAGCCCTGGATACCTGTTGGAGGCAGTGGGTCCTCAGTGTAGCCTAAATATTGCCATTGGAATATATTTGGATTTTGGTCAATAGCAGTAGAGATGGATTAAAGACAAGGGAGAGAACATTTTGCTTTTTAAACAACATTTTATGAAATGGTAGAAGAAATTTGTCATTCTCTGGCAATAAATAAATTCAAGTCAAATTAGTGTCTCCTATATACATGAAAAAAATACACTACTCGCAATAAGTTAAGGATGTTGTGTGAGAATAAATATTAAAGTAAAGAAAACGGTGTTTCTAAAATCAAAGGGAACTTTTACTTATTGCATTAAAACTCAAACAAATAGGAAAAGCACTTATGTAAATAACAATATCCCTAATTTATTGTGAGTAGTATAATCCCAACATAAATTATGATGCTGTAAAGATGAATAGTTAATTAAAAAAAAGATGTACTGGGAAAGCTCTTCTCATTTGTGACCACAGACTTTTTTAAAATTATTTTTATTTATTTATTTATTTTTCTAAACAGCAGTGAGGTATGTGTCTCCTCATGGGCCTGGACGCTAACGGTGCTAAATACTTACCAGACAAAAGAGGGTGTCAGTCAGGCTGCAGTGCACGGTGAGCTCTTCACACCCTCTGACTGTGAAAGACAGACTTTAGTGTGTGTTTGTGTCTGTGGGCTTCGCTATCTCAAGAGTGTTGTCTGTGCTTGTGTTCACGCCGAGGTTCAGCGACACTGTTCAGAGTAGAGGGCCTGGTCTGCAAGGTGGGAGGTAGTTAGTCCATAGAAAAGCAGGGGCTGGTCTTCTAGTGTTGTCTTTTTTTTCTTTTTTTTTTTTTTTTATTGAATGGGAGGTTCATCGTTAGGAATGTCCAAACAATAGTGCGTGGCGTTGTATATGAGTTAGTTTTAGCCTACAGGCGTGTGTGTGTGTGTGTGTGTGTGTGTGCGTGTGCGTGTGTGTGCGTGAGATGGTTAAACGCAGTCTGATCCAAAGAGTGAATGTAAAAATGCCAAAAAATTCCCTGGTTTCACTTATTTAATGGGGAGGATTTACAGCTTCCCTCCATCTTGGCTGATAGAAAACTGAAATATTTCGAAATGTTGGAGGGGTTGTTTAAAAAGAATAACTTACTGCAGGCTTTAGGAAATTGTGGTAGTTGTATTTCACAATTTTATGACATTATGAATTAGAAAAATATCAACACAAAATATAATTGTAAGTTGCAGATCTGGATCTCAAGTTTAAACCATAAGTCTGCCCCAGAAGGCTGTTTTATGTAATTGAAACCAATCGATCTGAAAGGATTAGTTTATTGATTAGTCAAGCAATGCTGTTCTGTAACAGTGTTTTTTTTTTATTTTATTGAAAATTGCAACTAGTATGAGAAATTATTTCAAAACAGTAAAAGGGGCCTATATTTTTTTTTCAAATTTTGACAAACACAACACATTTCTCATCTATGTACTTAAATAAGTCTGTTAAAGACTGCAAAAAAAAATTGGTATGGAAATTTGGCTGCCATTAAAAAATAAAAGATAGCACCAACTGTTTCAGTTCTTTTATTTATATTAATCATCTCTAGTTGACAAGAGGGAAAAGCGACTATACCATAATACAAGAAAGGCCTACCTCCTACTGGCTGATAGGAGCTATTACCTAATTTTTTTATATATTAACCACAACATCTCAACTGATTTGGGATTTTATCGATTCAAATGATGCTGTGCTCTGAACTTAACATTGTTTTCCTCTAACAACATTTTCTATTTATTTGCTTATTCAGTTATGGCTTTAAATCATCTGAGCCTGCTGCGTCCCCTGCTGTGTCAGTCTCTGGTGCGTCAGGTCTGGCATCCCCTCGTGGCCTATCCCAGGGTCCCTGTTCTCTGCCAAGATGCCACCCAATACCTTGCAATGTGCACCCGGCTCTACGCCACCAAGAAAGCAAAAGGTCAGTGATGAGTTTGTCAAGGCTGGAGATCTATTGCTATTTGTCTTAGATATGAGTTTTTGCTTTTTTTTAGTTAATCTTGTTCCTTGTATCCTTATGTATATGTCATTTTCTGCTGTGTTTCTTTGACAGGATGTAACCTGAATGCAATTTCATTTGTACTCTTCTGCTTTCCTTCTTTGCATCTTCTAAGCTAAGGCAAAGGGGCATTTGCCGAAGATGAACATTAAATCGGATCTGGTGGATGCCATCATCAGTCTGGCTGAAGTGCAGGAGGAGATGACAAATGTTGTCAGCACACTCAAAGAGGAGTTCACACGCAGTCTTGGCATCCGAACCTCGCCAGGTATTCACTTCTTTCTCTTCCTCCTGCTCATGTTATCCCTCTGCCTGTTTTTCTTCACATAACTCCCTTTTTGGTTCTCAGACTTTACAGTCTCATGTGCAGCACTCTGCACACTGTCTAAATTGCAGGGTTTTGGTCATAGACCTTCATCAGGCAAATGATGAGTGGAAGTGAGAAGCCATTTTAAATCAGAGTTGCTATGAGACCACAAACAATCACAATGAACCGCATGAAAATAGAAAAGCATTAAAATATCAATTCATATAGGAGTAAGTAATATGGGACTACATTATGGCTGCAACTAAAGATTTTTTTTGTTAGTCAATTAATCTTATAGTCAAAATTATTGAAAAGATTAATCAATTAGTTGTTTTAGTCTTTTTGTCCAGACCAACAGTCCAGAATCCAAAGATCATCAATTTACTATTATAGAAGACTATAGAAACCAAAAATAATTAGATTCGAGGACCTAGAACCAGAGATATAATGAAAAGAAAATCACTCAAAACAATTAATCAATAATTAAATTAGGCAATTGTATCATTCACAACTAGTCAATTAATTATTAATGATTAATTGCATAATTACATGATCACACAATTAATCATTGCCACTCTAGACAACATTACCAATAGATTTCTGAGACAATATCAATAATGTCATGTGGTGTAACCTTGAAAACGTGGTACCAGAGCTATCAAATAGATTTATATTCGAGGTGGATTAAATATTTAAAATTTGATTCTTTTTCAGTTACACCATTTGACATTTTGTTTAAAAAAAAAAACAAAAAACAAAATCACATTCTGTGTAATTTTGGGGAAAAAACAGTACAAATGGACTTTCAAATGACATGAAACCAACATGGAACAAAATGTACATTTTGGGAGTCCTGAGGAATGCTTTTAAAACTGTATTTTCAAAAGGTTTGTGACTTTCTTATCTTGCCAACCATTATTTATCACTGACCCTTCTACTTTGGATTTGAAAAGTAGATACCAAACATCATGAGATATACATATATGGATCTTGCATTGGCTCTATAGTGATACAGTGAGGTGTAACTTCGATTTTTTAGTTTTTTTGTTTTTTCTCCAAAATTTCAGTTTACACTTTTAGACTTTTACTTTATTTCACTCTTTTCCTTTGTCAGCACAGGCACATTTTTACTTAGGGATAGAAGTAAAACCTTTGTGCCTGCATCTACCTGACAATACGCCCAAGGGCTTTGAAGGAGGAGAGCCCTGTGTGACCTTACCTTGACCCTAGCATGACCTCTGTTTCCCCAACTACATCCAGGCCATGACCTTTCAGCCTCTGGGTTCTAACAAATGGGAGTCGGGCTTGGGGGGCGTCAGGAGTTTGGTGGATAATGGAAGGTCCCGCGGGAGGAGGTGGACTTCAGACCTGAAAGTGTCTGAGTTTCTAGTCCTTTTCCTCCTCAGACTATCGCTTTGATTTGCATCCTGTTCTCATCCCGTCAGTGTCTTTTATTGTACATTTCCTCCCAACAGTTTCACTTCTCTTCATTTAATTAGTTGTCCATTTTTCATGTTTTTTTTCTTTCCCCTTTCATCATTCAGTAGTTTCTTGCCCATTTTCTGTCTTTATCCTTCCATTACTTACCCGTCCCTTTAGCTTTTTTTTCATCAATCTCAGCTTTGTGTTTTGGCTTTTGCTCAAACAAAGATTTACAATTAAATTCCTTATTGACTTTCAGGGAACGACTTGTTCATAGAGCCAAAACTTCCCTAATTTCACCCCCCTCCATCTCTCCAGTCCTCCTTCTTGTCACATAGTTGTCATACTTGCCTTCTCCCTCCATCTGTCCATCCCTCCTTCTTCTCCAGTCCGTCCATCCCCCTCTGTTCTGTCCAGCTGCACAGTAATCCAGGGAGGCAGCAGGACTTAGAGCTGACAGCAGAGATGAGATGGTGGAATGGAATGACGTCAGCCCTCCAAATGTGTGTGTGTCTTGTGCATGTGTGTATTTGTACCATAAACCTCTCATCTGTCTTTTATTAGGCATGTGTATGTGTCTGTGCAAAAAAATGTTTGTATGTGGCAAACGTATAGCTGGCAGTCAATAGACAGATGCAGAGAGATGGGATCAATGTTGTGACCACCGAATTGTGGTTAGTCACAGATACATACAGATGCTCCATTTACATGGAAACTTTGAACATTGTGACACTGAACAGCATGCTGAAGATGCTGGAGCTTAAAGGAGTAGTTTGACTTTTTGGGAAGGATGATTATGTACTTTCTCTGATGCTTGATCAACATTGATGATATTTAATGTCTGTCTGAAGCTACAGCAAACAGGTAGTTAGCTTAGTTAAAAAAATAGCTTGGGTCTTTTCAAAGTTAACAAAACATAGTGTTTCTTTAGTCCATGCAAATGTAAAAAGAAAAAAAAAACTAAAACAGAGAAATCATTAAAAGTTACCAAAATTGAACAACAAATTGAGTGTGTGCAACATTAAACATCATTAACAGATTTTGTTTTTTTTGGTCACTTCTGGGCAGTGAAACTGACTTGTGATCACTAAAATTTCATCACCTTTCAAATCAGTATATTGAAGGTTATCATTCATTTGGATTTGTTTCACCTGTTTGCAGAGTAGAGTTATTTTTAGCAGTTGGATATTCTATTTTATATCAGTGCATATATAATAAAAACATAATATGTTTAACACAAAGTATACCTAAAATGTCTTTTTTTGCCAGTCCAACAGTCCACAACCCAAAAATCATTATTATTATATAAGATTAAAGAAATAAATAAAAAATAACCAGATTGTAGATGCTAGAATTTGGACTTTTACTTTTTAAAAACGGCTCAAATCAATTAATCAATTATCAAAACAGTTGGCTATTAATGTAATAGTTGGCAACTAATTGACTAATCATCCCAGCTCTAGTTTAATGTAGTTACTGTATTATCAAAAATTGTTATATATGATAATAATATTTACTGTTCAATATTCTGCGTTATTTAAAAGAAAAGTATTAACTGATATATTTTTATACAAAACTAAAGAAACCAGAAAGTAAATTAATTGACTAATCGTTGCAGCTCTAGAGCAAAGTACAATGATCTTGAGTATATGCACTTTCTGTATATTTGTAATGATTTGTTACTTAACCTCAAAAATTAATAATTTTCAATAGTTTTCATATTACATCATATTTTATATTTTGCTAAAGAAGGATTTTGTCCCGATTTAATATATTTTCCCTTAGTCCATCCATCTCTCAGCCCTCATAGTGCCTCCTCACCCTCCATCTCTCTAGTTAAAGGAACGATTGTCTGTCTGTCTCCCTCCTAAAGTACTAACAGATGTGTAGGTGTACACTGTCAAGGCACAGGTAACAAAGACGGACAGGCAGAAGGTCACTGATATGAGCAGAACAGTCTGCATAAGCACAAATAGATGCTTGAAGCCAAAGAGGGAGACAGAATAATTGGCAGGCAGGTAGACAGTATGTCAGTGATTCAATCAGAGTGTGGCCTTTAAAAAAGCTATTGTTTTCATCACATCATACCAACCTTTTATTTTTAATTTCTTCTTCTGCATCTAATCTCTAACATATTAACTTTTAATGAACTTCTTCCTTTTAATGAATTTCTTCCTCTACAAATTGAAACTAAAATAAAATGTGATGAAAGTTAAAATATATAGAAAAAAATTATACATTTGTCCTTTTTTCAAGTGCAAACAATATGTGCAAAACAAAAAGTTCTTCTCTGTCAGCAGGTGCAGTTGTTGATTTGAGTACTGAGCTGTGGTAGTGCTGTAAATGTCTCTGCATTGTGTTCGTATTCGCTGCGCTGTACGGCATTGTTTGCATACAGTGTCTGCATATTGTCCGTGTCTTTTCAGTCACTCTCTTACCATTTACCATTTCTGCCGGGAACCCAAAATGCTGCCAAACAAACGATTTGAAAGCGGCGGGGGCGTTGTCAATAGGAATAGCCATGTTTTCCGTCATTCTGGCTGCTTGCTGGATGAATCTCGCGAGACAGAATTTTAATGCGACGAGCAATCTCGTCAAATCACATCTCGCGAGATCTCGTCACACGTATATATACGTATATATACGTATATATATATATATATATATATATATATATATATATATATATATATATATATATATATATACACATTGGCCTTGAAATCAAATAAAGGGTTAAGAATAAATTAATTGGCTCACCTCCCCTTCACCCCCTTTTTCTACACAAATACACACCACCACCGCCACGCCACCACAGCCCCCACTGGGTATGCAGGGAGGGAGTGATGTAAGGCAGAGGTGGAGAAGAAGGAAACAACTGCATCTGAGGTTAGCCAGATGGGTTGGGGGGGACGAAGAGAAGGAAGGGAGGGACAGAAGCCAACTCATGTTGGCAAAATTCACCTTTGCTTCTCTCACTATTGACAGTGAGGAGGAGATCATGGAAACTGTCGAAGCCTGACGGTGGTCTCTTAATTTAATTTTTTTTTTTTTAACATGCTCATGCAATTTGTGGCTTTTGCTGCATATTCGTCTATTTGTTAAACTGACGGTCTGACTGAATGATTGACTATGTGTTTTCATTTATATGAAGCAGTCATGGTGTCATCAAACCAATTATACTAGAACCTGACTGATGCTCCGTATTTCTGCCAGAAACGATACTGATCTTCAAATTTAGTCTTTTTTTTAATCATATATCAGTTACTATATAAATGAGGGCTTGAACAATTAGTTGATAAATCAATTAGGTGTCAACTATTACATTAATCGCCAGATATTTTGATAATTGATTAATATATTTGAGTCATTTGTAAGAAGAAAATGTCCACATTCGCTGATTCCAGCTTTTCAAATTTGATTATTTTTTTGTTTCTTTAGTCTTCTATAATAGTAAACGGATTGGGTTAAATCTTCAGCTTTTGGGCAACAGTGATTGACATTTTACACCAAACGACTGATCAATGAATAGTTTCAATAATCAATAAATGAACAACTATCAAAATGGTCGTTAGCCCTAGATTTTTAAAGTTAAGGAAATAAATTTGAAAGAAGCAAAACAATATGCCAGCTAAAGCTGAAGCAATTAGTCGATTATTCGCCAACTAATACATTATTCTCCAGCTTCTCTTTTAATTATTTTCTGGTTAATCAATTCATTGATTCAATTTTTAAGAAGAAATTGTCCAAATTCTCTGGTTCTAACTTTTTAAATCGGATTTTCTGTTTTCTTTAGTCTTCTATAATAGTAAACGGGTGATCTTTGGTTTGCGGACTGTTAGTCTGAACAAAAGAAGATATTTTAGGTTGAATCTCCGGCTTTGGGAAACAGTGATCAACATTTTACACCCTTTTATGAATCAAACACTAATTTTGTATTTTGTTAGAAGTTGGTAAAGCTGCAAAGATTAGTTCAGGTATATTTTTTATAGCTCTGGTATTTTAGGTTGAATCTTCTGCTTTGGGGAAACGGTGATTGACATTTTACACCATTTTATGAACCACACAACTAATCAATTAATCATTTCAATAGATTAATTGACTAGTAAAATAGCCAGTCATATGTTAGTTGCAGCACTATATTAAACTTAGAATGAGAAAAATGTAGTCAATTATACTTGAAATTCAGCCTGTTGATTATCTGGCATCAAATGGTCTGGATTATAATATCTACCCTCCCATCCCAGGTCAACAAAACCAAATCAAAGTGATTGCATTGTAAAATAATGCCTTTAACTGTCTGTGTAAGTCAGGGGAGTTAAACTCAATTTAGTTCATGTGCCACATCCAGCACAATGTGATCTCAAGTCAGCCAGACTGGTAAAAGTTTACCTATAAATAACAATACCTACAAATGTACGAAACAGGGGAATTTGCAAGAAAAAAGTGAAATTTCAGCAATATGATGTCTGTTACTCCATATTCAGTCAGTGAATTCAAAACATTTACTTGCTGAACAGTTAGTAACAGTGTTTTAAGCAACAGGTGAAGTTATCGCCTACCTCACAAACCGTTTGCAAATCAAATCTGTAAATATTTTATCCCTTGAGCCCTGAACGATTCTCACTAATTTCACATTTCATTGTCATATTTTGTACAGTCATCCAGTGGGCCGATTCCGGCCCCAGGGCCGCATGACACCCCCGGTGTGGGTAAATAAATAAAGCCAATAAACAGTTCTGTTTATCTGTATTTGCTTAGGAGCTCTGGATCACATTTTGGTGACGACTAAAGATGGGAAGTTCCCTCTCAACCAGCTGGGGCAGGTCTCCATGAAATCATCTCAGTTCATTATGGTCAACATGAGCAGCTTCCCTGAGGTAAGACCATCACACACACGCACACTCCCTATGAGTGCTTGTTTGTCTCACACAGACAAGCACACAGTAACTAAGCTTTATAAAAATAATCTAAAGCACAGACAGATGGAGTGTCCTGAGCCAGACCAGGACTCCAATCCAACAACACTGTGTAAATGAAACCTGACCTGCTTCTTTCTCTCCAACTGTGTCTCAGATGCTAATTGATTGATCACTCAGGGAGCCCTTTGTTCTGGGGTGAAAGATAGCAACAAAAACTGTGCGTGCGTGCATGCATGTGTGCGTATGTTACAGAATGGGAAATGACCTCATTTTACCCCCAGGTTAGGTAGGAATGGATTATTTTTCTTTTTTTCATTTTCTCTCCCTCTTTCTTCCTTCTTAGATGATAGAATACTGTACTAATCAGAGCGTCAGAAAGATATTTTGTCCACTAGGCAAAGCAGAATTTTAGGTGAATTTTTAATGGTCTGGAAAATCTAAATGGTGTTTTGTTTGCATTTACATTATGCAATTTTGGTTCTCATTAGCCATAGATCTGCACAACTTCTTTTGAGACACAACTATTCAGTTGAAGAATATTTGTGTAACAAAAAATAACATTAACGCGCAGTTAAGATGATGAATCCCACCCCATAAATGATTAGATTTAGATTTTAAGTGCAGTCTAGATGCAGAGGATGGTGATATATGTCTACCCACAATTCTAAGATAAGGAATCAAAGGTACAATCATGGAGTCATGGAGTACAAACATGTCAATGGATCATACAGTATGCCCCTCAGAGATCTGATAATAATGAGCAATTTAGAGTTTCAAAACCTACAGAAAGGTACAAGGATAAAAGTACAGAAGAATAAAATATGATTTAAAGTTTGTCTGAGATGAAAGTTGACAATCATGGGAGAAAAATGTACCAACGACTTATATGAAGCTTTGAGAGTTTTGCAAATTTAAGACCAAATGACAGAACACACTGATTAGACATTTCTTAAGTTCAGTTTAGGAAAAAAACACTCATTCTCCTTAATATATTCATGGCACGCAAAAGCAAAAAAAATGGTGTGTTTCAACAACAAACCATGTTTTTTTTGTCTGTGTTCCCCTCCACCTTCTTTGAGTCACCTGTTGTGAGACTAAAAGCTGTGGTTTTCCCGTGTCGTTCTTCTTTTGTAACAATTTTACAAAAACAACATCCAAGTGTTTATCATTGTCTCAGATCAGGAAATCCAGTATTTCAAGCTGAATCAGACTGAATGGTCCTCCGGTGAGTGTAGCTCCTTCTCAGAAACTCCAAAGACCCCACACACACACACATACACACACACACACACACACACACACACACACACACACACACACACAGTTACCCATGTCCAATGCAGAGGTGAGTCCTCAGTCCCCAGAGCTAATAGGCTTATAATGATGTCTATCCATTACTGGGCACTCCAGAGGCCCTTCAATTGTTTTGCATTCATTCATTAACGGCAGCCTGGGGAGGCACAGTGAAACTAACGACAGCTACCAATGAGCAGGCATAGATCAGGAGGCAATTTCATTGTGTGTGTGAGAACGTAAGATCAGTGTGTGCATGTGTGCATGCCTGCGCACGTGTGTGTATGCATCCCAGTACTCTGTTCATAAAGTATTTTCTTCAGTACTCTCTTTTTCAAACACACACCACATTCCTTGTTGCTTTGAACCCGGGCTCTCTGCTGTTTGATCTGAAACTTCAGTGTAATTTCTCTCCCTCTTCGACATATTAACCAGAAACCTGGCCAGGCCTCTCTAGACGTTTAAAAAAAAAAAAATCTGCTCAGTTTTCCGCAACCACCGGAGCGGTCATCGGGAGAGGGGAAGCAGTGATGAATTTGATGCTGAGAACAATCAAACATAGGTATGGGCCGAATCTATCACCCCACACTCAAAGAGAGCAACCAGAGGCCTGAACCCCGGATGATTTAAAAAAAAAAAAAAAAAAAAGCCTCATGAATTAATTTAATGCACACAAATAAATTCCTTTAATCTCACTGCCATTTCTTTTCCCCCAACGGAGGGAAAAAGGCCAGAAGGAGCTGTCAAGAAAGAGGAGTAGGGTAGAAAGGGATATAAAAAAAGGAAGAGGAAATGATATGCTTTCTTTACTCATGTTGCACGTTATTACCCATTGCAAAGCTCAGCTAAGGGAATTGTCATGTGGTTGCAGGATTGTTTTGAGGAGTGTGACTTTGTTTTCGGCGGTTCAAAGGATTTGGCTTCCTCCCCCCCTCGTCTATGTGCAGTGTTTAACTGCAACTCTCTGGTTCTAATGCACTGTTTGCTAGACCGGAGGATTGTGTTGTATATGGTGACTAATGTCTTCATGTCTCACATATGTGGATGTTATTTTAATATTTACAGCCGAGTCGCATGTAAGCGTCTCTTCCAAACAAAGGAAAATAAACTTTTTTTTAATTCAATTCCAGAGAAGCCACTAGATTCACTTAACAGTGTCGCTTGTTTGATCCTCCAGTTGTTTTTAGAGATTTTCATTTGGCTTTGCCAGCACAACTGCACCCGGCAACCACGTCCAATGTCTTTACTTTACAAAACACAACGCTCTTCTTTTCATTTCCCTCTGATTGCCTTCATCCCCTAATAATATCACAGGTGGTGTTTGGGGAAATATTGGTTTTTTTTTTCAACAGCTGAGAAGAAGTTTTCTATATCAAGCGATTCTGATTTGAAATTGACAGTAAGATGAAGTTTGAGTTGTGTGAAGTTTTTTTGTGTGATGGTTTTTTAGAAGTGTCTCTGACCAATTGTAGGGACAATTTTATATTTTTAGGCATTGCTGAAGTGTGTATTGATCACTCAGACAGAACGCACGTGTGTGTGTGTGTGTGCGTGCATCATGCACAAGCAGACTCTCCTGTGGGGTCACTGGGGGTCAGCGCCCTGCCCTGCAACCTCTCAGTTCTGTCCCACAGGGCCGAGCCCTGACAGTGGCCCAAGGCACTTCCACACTGCACGGGCTTCCACACACTCGCACATACATACACAGCACCTTAATGATTGCCAGTTGGAGCTAGGCCACTACCTGCAGTTGTATCACAGATTTTCATCCGAGGAACAGTTAGTATGTGTGTGTGTCTGTCTGTCCTCAGGCTACAGCGGCGGCCACCCGTGCTCTGAAAGAGAGTAGCATGAATCTAAACCCAGAGGTGGACGGCACGATTATCAAGGTGCCTGTTCCCAAGTGAGTCTCTTTCTATGACACACACACACACACACACACACACACACACACACACACACACACACACTTATAGCCCCAAGGGCAGGAACACTTCCCTGCTTTTAGCACATTCACTTTTTCTTTTCTGCTCTCATCCCTGTCTTCCTCCAGGCTTTCCTTAAATAGAACATATACTTTTTTATGAAACAATTACTTAAAGCAATGAATCAATTATTGACAAAAAAAGTCTTCATATAATCAGGCTTTCTACTTTCCTTTAAGAAATTGTTAAGATGTGGTAACCGACATTTGACAGTAATTAACAAATGCAACAATCAGTCGATTAATTGATTAGTAAATTGACAGATAATGTTGATTGGTTGATAATTCAAATTTCTCCAATTTCAGCATCTTAAATTGGGATAATTTTCCAGTTTCTTGACTTTTCTATAGTAATGAACGGTGAAAAGAGTGATTGCCATATTTCACCATTTTCTGACATTTAATAGACCAAACAGTGAAATCAGCAATTGACAGATTAATTGATGATGAAAATAATAATTCTTGCAGCTATGGCACTCATGAATACAGGCCCTAGTCTCCTGTTCTTAGCTCTAACTGACAGATTAATTGACTTATTTGCTTACAGACGTATGATGTGTATTGATCTAAGCCTCAGAGTTGGTCTCTCTCACCCTTTTCTGACTAAACCTCTCTCTGTCACTGCCAAGTCAAACAAACTTGCACAAAACTATCCAACACTCACTCAGTAAACCACTCTGTATCTGTGTATACAGTGGGGAAAACAAGTATTTGAACACCCTGCTATTTTGCTATTTCTCCCACTTAGAAATCATGGAGGGGTCTGAAATTTTCATCGTAGGTGCATGTCCACTGTGACAGAGATAAACTAAAAAGAAAAATCCAGAAATCACAATGCATGATTTTTTAACAATTTATTTGTGTGATATAGCGGCAAATAAGTATTTGAACACCTGAGAAAATGAATGTTCATATTTGGTACAGTAGCCTTTGTTTGCTATTACAGAGGTCAAACGTTTCCTGTATTTTTTCACCAGGTTTGCACATACTGCAGGAGGGATCCTGGCCCACTCCTCCTTCTCTAGATCAGTCAGGTTTCTGGGCTGTCGCTGAGAAACACGGAGTTTGAGCTCCCTCCAAAGATTTTCGATTGGGTTCAGGTCTGGAGACTGGCTGGGCCATGCTAGAACCTTGATATGCTTCTTACGGAGCCAGTCCTTGGTTTTCCTGGCTGTGTGCTTTGGGTCGTTGTCGTGTTGGAAGACCAAGCCACGACCCATCTTCAATGCTCTGACTGAGGGAAGGAGGTTGTTCCCCAAAATCTCACAATACACGGCCCCAGTCATCCTCTCTTTAATGCAGTGCACTCGTCCTGTCCCATGTGCAGAAAAACACCCCCAAAGCATGATGCTACCACCCCCATGCTTCACAGTAGGGATGGTGTTCTTCCTCCAAACACGCTTAGTGGAATTATGACCAAAAAGTTCTATTTTGGTCTCATCTGACCACAAAACTTTCTCCCATGACTCCTCTCCAAATGGTCATATGCAAACTTAAGACGGGCCTTGACATGTGCTGATTTAAGCAGGGGAACCTTTCGTGCCATGCATGATTTCAAATCATGACGTCTTAGTGTATTACCTACAGTAACCTTGGAAACGTTGGTCCCAGTTCTTTTCAGGTCATTGACCAACTCCTGTCGTGTAGTTCCGGGCTGATTCCTCACCTTTCTTAGAATCATTGAGACCCCACGAGGTGATATCTTGCATGGGGCTCCACTCCGATTGAGATTGACCGTCATGTTTAGCTTCTTCCATTTTCTAATGATTGCTCCAACAGTGGACCTTTTTTCACCAAGCTGCTTGGCAATTGCTCCGTAGCCCTTTCCAGCCTTGTGGAGGTGTACAATTTTCTCTCTTGTGTCGTTGGACAGCTCTTTGGTCTTCGCCATGTTACAAGTTAAAGTCTTGCTGATTGTATGGGGTGGACAGGTGTCTTTATGCAGCTAACGACTTCAAACAGGTGCATCTGATTAAGGATGATACATGGAGTGCAGGTGGACTTCTAATGGGCGGACTAACAGGTCCTTCAGGGTCAGAATTCTAGATGACACACAGGTGTTCAAATACTTATTTGCCGCTATATCACACAAATAAATTGTTAAAAAATCTAAAATTTTTAAAATTTAAAAAAAAATTGTGATTTCTGGATTTTTCTTTTTAGTTTATCTCTCTCACAGTGGACATGCACCTACGATGAAAATTTCAGACTCCTCCATGATTTCTAAGTGGGAGAAATAGCAAAATAGCAGGGTGTTCAAATACTTGTTTTCCCCACTGTATATACAGTATGTTTTTTACCATGAATGCTGGCTTGTGTTCCAGTTCATGTATGTTCATGCATGTGTTCACGGATGGAGCAGCAGGTGTTAATCTGGCAGAGGAGAGACACAAGAGTCAGGCAGCTTTGCCCCTGCAATCAGTCTCGGCACGCTCTGAGCATGCATTTGCATTTCCAAAGAGAAGGCACTCCTTGATTGGCCCTGGAATCAGTAATTAGGCCGTATTGTTTGCAGTAAATAGATGCTGCACTTGGATTGTTTGCAAAATAGTCCTCGGCAAAAACAAATAAAAAAAACAAAACAAAAAGAAAGACAATTAAGGACAAAGGAGACTGAGATGGGAAGTATGATTTTCTGAGTGATTAACAAATGCAAAATGAATACAAAGTTGTTTAGGATGATTGGTCTGAGACCTTGATAAGTAAGTCAGAACTACAAGTACTTACCATTTGCATAACATGATGTAAAGTGTATTACTCTGATTTTAAAATGAGCTGCTGTTTGATCCTATAGCCAACATCTTAATTAAACTAATGTCATTTGACATATTTTCAACCTGCACACAAGTGTATGGTTTAGTGTGAACTCTTGCTTAGTATCATCTCTTTTTCACACTTTGGCTTTTCTTGTCTTCTACTGTCTTACTCCTCCTCCTTCTCTCATTTTTCTCCTGTCTCCTCCCCTGCTGTCTCACAGAGTAACCCGAGAACACAGAGAGAACCTCACCAAGATGGCAAAACAGTTTAGCAACAAGGCTAAAGACTCTCTGAAGAGAGTGCGATCTAACGCCATCACGCAAGTTAGAAAGGTGAAGGAGGAACACTCGGAGGACACGATACGACTTGTAGAGAAACAGGTATGTGTGTGGAAGAGAAACAGGAACATTCAGGGAGCTCAGACTAAAGAAGGTTTGAATGGAGGCTACGATGAGACGACCAATGATTAGGAATAATAATATATCTCCATTAATAGTAGTTCACAATATTATTTAAGTTCTAAGCCCACCATCAGTTCCATCCCATTCCATTGCATCTACATATTGTAATAAATGATTAAATCTAGTGTAGAATTGGGCAGTACGACCAAAAATTGATATCACAGCATTTTTCAAAATTAAAATATTGGTGTCACATTATTTGAACAGTATAGAGCCTACTGCAACATCAAAACCTACATTACTAACTTTCTTTGTAACAGTAAACAGCAAACATAAAGATAATTCCTTCTTTTTGCCTCTGCCTTCATAGATTCAGCAAATGACCGACAACACCACAGCAGACATCGACAAACAACTCGCAGCCAAGACCAAGGAGCTATTAGGCTGAGTTTGATGGTTAGAGTTTATTATTTCTAACTGTATGCTCAATAGCAGCGCAGATCATATTGACAATGAACCGTTGGGAGTTTTTGAGTCCTGTTCGAGGGCGGTCTGGTTCCTGATTGGTTTCCTTTGGTGCCTGCCCACATCACTGGCACGTTTCCACTCTTCGCTGCTGGGTGATATCTGCATTTAACCGTCAGCACATAAACAGAAATTGGCACAAAAAACAACGTCAGCGGCAGACCACCAGTCACCTCCCTCCCTCCTCCCTTGTTACCCTTCCTGTCTTCAAACAAACAATGAGCCGGCAACGAATGGACTTTTAATGGGATTTGCGGGCCTCCTCCTAATCAAGCCCCTCACCACAAGGACTGTCTGTTTATATAAAACAAGCGCACCCGTCTAAATGTAAACTGGCTGTGGGTTCGCTTTGGTGGCAAAAGCGATAAAGAAAAAAAAAAGAAAAAAGTTTTTTCCAGAGATGCAGGAGTCGACTGATATCATTAGCGTGTTGCCAAACATTTGTTTCGCATTGTTTAAAAAATGCCCTTGAAAAAAAAACAGTCTTTAATTTCTGCCTGTGTCTAGGATTGATAATAAGGCTACTCTCCTTTAAACACAATAAAGCCAGGAAAGTCATGTTATTGATGGATCCCATTAAAGAAACACTGCTTTGTACCGCCTGTCATCTTTCTCTCTCTCTTGTTTTCCTTTCTTTTTTTTTCTGCACTTTTGGTTTTGAAGTCTCCCCCTCCGCCATCAGTTAGAGTGATAATGGACTTTTCCTGTGTATATACTTCTGGACCCTGGCTGCTGGCACTACGATTGTCCATTAGGAAAAAAGAAGGCTTTTAATGCTGTGCACTCGGGCCGTCCTTAAATAGCCACGCTTTTTAAGACACAGACTGTTGCACGAGGAACCGGATCAATAACACAAAATACTGAACATGGGAAAACCTGCTTTCATCCGCCCCCTGTTTCCACCAGCTAAAAGCTTTCCATACTATTGGGAGACTTGAGGTCTTTATCTTAATCAGGATTTGTCTTTAGGTTTAAACTCACTTCCTCTGCCCACAATGCAGACAGGCTTCATTTAAAAAAAAAATGATACTGTGAGCGCTAATCACTAATTATGTCTCCATCAAAATGCTATCATCCCACTTTTAAAATAATTTAAAATGAATGTAGTTATAGGTGGTAGCAGTGCCACGACCAGTGCTTCAGATTGCGGCTTTATTATGTTTGCCTTGGCCCTCTTGTCTCCACGAATGGCTTCGCTTTAATGGCCTAAACAGACCGGAGTCATTGGATAAACAAGAGTTTAGAAGAGGAGTGGCTGGGTACAGGACAGAGGAGGGGCGGGGTGGAAATGGCAGGTTTTTGTGGTGATTCTAGGTCCATATGTCAGCAATTTGAGGGCATTGTGTACCTTGGCCTAAAACAGAGGCTTCATGATCGATGGAGGAGTGAAAATCTCTCAAGTCCCTGGCACAGAACACAGGCAAGCGCAAGGAAATTGCTTTCAGCTGATAGCTTCATTTCGGTTGACATTTATCAAGTAAATTACCCCTGTTCCTTTTCTAATGTTTACTACTACCAGTGCCGCCTCTTGACGTACGTGTGTGTGCGTGCACATGTGTTTGAGGGGTTTGTGTGGAAGTTCTGGTGTGTCCTTTGGCCCTTCTGCACAAAAATATACAAGTCTAAATTTGTTCAGTAAACTTTTGATTTGACAGTTGTGGCCTTTTAAATTCACAACAAGCTCCTCGCAGCTTTTTTACTGAAAGCGTTTACGCCTGACTCTTGCGTGACAAATGCAAATGTGCTGGTCTGTTGCATTGTGATTACTGAAAGTCACAAACATCAGATGCAACTGCACACAACTAGTTAGGCCTGAATGATCTATCGTTAGATCGAAAAATGCAATTTCAGTCAAATGTGATCTTGAGATTTTCTTAACTCTGGTTTTGGTTTCATCAACTATTTTACATGTGTATGCCGCCTCACTGTTCTTCATTACTTTAAATTAAAAGACTTATTTGCTCAACTTTAAGTTAAGACATAGCTGGCTCTTTTAGTTCTTCAATTGTAATAACTGCCATTGCTCAAGCATTGATGTAGCCTATGGCATGTTTCTTGTTAATAAATAGGACTACATTTTGAATCAATTCTTGACTATAATTTCTATTCTTCCAATAGAATTATGGCATTCATTGTTTTAATGATATGATGTAAGTTTTTGTGATGCTTGTTAATGCACTGAGACTTGATTTGAAAATCATGAATGACATGAAAATCATGTTGTAAAAATCATCAAAAATTCATTTTTTTTAATCAGACTACTAGTGCAACTTGCATTCATACTGTAAATAAAAAAGAAACAAAATTGGTTTCTCTCTCTTTTCTTTCCCTTTTTGCGTTGTTCTAATTTTCAATACATCTTTATTTCCTATGCAATGCATTATTCATTTTTATAGCAGCGTGTGCCAGTGGTTGAATACTAGTTCACCCCAAAAGACTTCTACAGAGAGTGAATACAGATCCAGTATGTGTGTGTTGGAGATGATTCCCCCTGTGTTTGCTCTCTTCACTTTTGTGTTGCCTGTGATTACACCCTGAACATGAAGCGGCGCTGCTCCTGTGAGCAGTTGAACCGCTGAGGAGTCCACACGGAGCCGGGGCGATAACAGAGCCGACCACTTGACAGAATTGGATCGATCCCTCACACACACACTCACACACTCCCTCCTTCCGTCTCTCTCTTCTCATCACCTCTGGAGTGTAAAGAGCGTTAGAGTGTGAGAAGCCAGCCTGAAGATCCCATCAAAGATTCAATCAGCAGTGTGAATAGCAAATGCGGTCTCTTCGCGATGGGGACTTATCAAAAGAGCCTGTCTGGAGCGAGAAAAATGTCTGCATATGCAAATTGAACTTAAAATTTAAAACGGATTTGATGCCCATTAGAGTATCTGACCCTTTTCAGGGATGCAGAGGAAAATAATATGTGCAGATTAGCCTATTAATATTTATAGGTGTAATTGGTCGAGCTGTTTTGTCATGGGTGGTGTTTTTGGGGCCTAATCCAGGTGGGCGCCCTTACTGCCTCTCTAACAGGGAAATGGCCAGCCATTTTAGGAGGAAGCTGGAAATCCTAATAATCAGGTAAACTAATACCGGGGGGTAAGAGTGTTTCCTTCCATGTTATTCATTCACAGAATTGCTCCTGTCTGGTCTGCTAGGCATTTTAACTCAATGGAACGTGCGTTCCCCCCCCCATCCTCATTCCCATGTGCATTTAGAGAAGACCACACGGGCCCCTTTCGATAGCCCCTATATTCACAAGGAGGCTGCCCAACCATCACAGGGACCAACCAGACGCTCCCAACACACACTTACACACACCTCCTACTTCACAAATCCGAACAAAGCGTTCCTCAGTCTAAAGTGGTTAAACTGTCATTTCAAATCGTCTGGACATCATGATTACCAGCATGGGAGGAATTATATATTTAGCTTTATGTCCGTCGCCATTTCCTCCCCCCGCCCTGATCTGAAGTGACTGGCCAGTAGTGCCCTCGATATTACTATCTCTGAGGAGTTTAAACCTTCCCTTAGGATACGAGTGTAATCAAGGGCTGCCAGCAGGAGAGAAAGGGGGGGTGGGTGTTGTAGGCCTATGGTGACAGGATGGTGGAATGACAATGGACCCGATTTACAAATATTCACAGTACAGGAAAAAACTAACATGTCTAGGGTTGCAAAGGGGTGAAAAATTTCTGGTAAATTTCCAGGACTTTCCATGGAAAATTAATCTGGTAATAATTTTGGAAATATTCAACATTTAGCTCCTAAATTATCAGCTAGTTAGCTACTGTATGAGTACATTTTATGTAATATTTGCAAGTTAAATATTAATACAATTATAGAGCAAATATATTCATAGCATAATATTATTAAAACATATCACCATGCTATGAGATAATAACGGAACTGACTATGTATTGTTCGTTTGATGATAGAAACAAAAAAATACCATTAGCTTTGTCGAAGTAGCTGAGCAGCTCATGGCTGTGCTCCGCTGATCTGGAAACGGATTGAATCAACAAAATAAGGTGGAGCACCTATTGTTATGACTATGGGAATCATGACAATGTATGACTAAGTATGCTGGGATTGGCTCCAGCAGACCCAGTGACCCTAATGAGGAATGCAGGTATAGAAAATACCTGACTAAATTAAAAAAAAATGTACAACTATCCCTTTAAATCTGGTTGTTTTAGCCAAGATTATGCTACACTATATTTTTCAACTATATTTAAGTTCCCTGTTAAGTGACAACCTTCCAATTGTGTACACTTTTTATTTATTCCTGTTTGTTCTCATATATTCCTGTTAATTCCCATATGTTCCCTTTAATTTCCATATATGCCCGTTAATTCCCATGAACACTTTCCAAATTTGAAAATTCCCAGAATTTTGCAACCATAAACACATCCGTCTGTCATCACTTCTCCATTTCATTTTGTTATTTCATCTCAGAAACACCAGACTAGAAACATCACTTTGACTGAAGCCTTTTACATTACTGCCACAACAACGAGATGATCGAAGATTTGATTACAATACAGGAAATAAAAATCTTTTTTGTCTTTTATCAAGGACCAACATGATTTTTACTATGTTTTCCTAACATCAAATAGGAACCTGCCACTGTAATAAGATTGAAGTCGTTTTCAAATGTGCTTTTTAGAAAATTTAAAATTGAATATTGAAATACGGCACTACTGTATATATCAAGATGGATTATGCTTGATTATATAAATGAAATTCTTGCATTAAGTTTGCTTCTTTTAAAAAAATAGATTTTTCAAGGCTCAATAATAGACATGACTTTTCCCATGTATTGTAGTTCTGTGTAAACCAGCTAAAGAAAACCTTTTAATAAAAATGGTGTTTCTTCTCATTCATAATTAGTAATATCCAAGGGAACTTTTACTTAATTCACTGAAAATTTAGACTAAATAGGAAAAGCACTCAGGTAAATAACAATATCCCTAACTTATTCTGAGCAGTGTGAAAAATGTAAAAAAAAATAAATAAAAATAAAAAATCTTTACATTGCATTCTTTCAGCAATACATAAATTACATTTCTGCCTTGGTGAGTCCACCCTCCTTGTCTCATCTATCCCGAAGAAACTCATTCGTCGTCCGTAACATCACTGCTCGCTCATAAATAAAAGTGACCGTTAGGAAAGCAGATGAACGCGGCCAACGGATTGGACAGGAAGCCTGTTAATCTGCAATCCAATCCGGCTGGAGTCTAGTGGAAACCCGGCTCAGCTTGGCTGACCGAGGCCTGGAAAGGAAGGAAGTGAAAGACTCAGGAAACTGTGTTCAGAGCTTTCACCAGTCATATCCATCACTGTGTGTGTGTGTGTGTGTGTATGTGTGTGTGTGTGTGTGTGTGTGTGTGTGTGTGTGTGTGTGTGTGTGTGTGTGTGTCCATCCATCCCTGTTTCACCAGTCGAATCCATCACACGGGCTCCGTCTCCAGGCACAGGCGAGAGAGAGCTGGGGAGTCATTAGGGGGGGCTGGGCCACAGCACTGCACTTTAACTAAACATCTTTTCCATAAAATAAATGCTTCCAGGTTACTGTGGGTCCCGGAGAACCCCAGGTCGCCGCGCTTTTGCTGCCACTCATCTGATCCCAATTACCAGATGGACTGGGTCAGAGCCAGTGGAGAAGAATGGATACAGACTGCAGTCGAGTGTGTTCGCTGCCCAAATGTGTCATTCTCTTTTTGGCTTGAATCAACACCTTCGCACCGCACCTTTCCTTCATCCCCTCATCTCTCCCTGTCCCTGTGTAATGTGTACTCTAGTTGAGGGAATAAATAATCTTTAATTTCACACACATACGCCCCTACCTGGTGAGGTTACTTTATTCACAAGGTTTGGGGTTGTGGAGAGTTCTCTTAGTGGTTCTCTAGTGTGGGCTTTCTGTGCCTTGAGATAATTTTAGTATGATTTAAATTGGTTGTAGTTATTGAAACTAATCACCTAGTACAGGGAAATGCAAATACAGGCACAGGCCACCAGGTCAACTGTCGAGTCACAGCATAGATATCCCCACCATTTAGTATCCACCAGATGCTTTTGACCCATTTTAACTGACGTAACCCCATTGATACTATTGAGAGGTCAGTATGCTTTAACAAAAGTGTTTATCAGCATCTGACAGTTCTTTTTTAAAGCTTTGTCAAACAGATAATCTGACAATCACACCCAGGTGTAAGGGTTAAAACACAAATAAACTTTAAATGAACCTGATCGATTGAATTTTAACAGTAATACACTCCTCCTTTTTTTCTTACTTTTTGTAAATGGGTCAGTGGGTTGGCTGACGAGTAGTAATGGTTGGCAAGATAAGAAAATGAAAAACCTTTTAAAACACAGTTACAAGTTACAACTTGACAACTTCCAACAACAAGACAGTTCGTCAGTGCAAGTGCATCAGTCTGAATCACTTGGTTGGAATATGCAGCATTCTCCTGCTGAAAATCCAACTTGTTAAAAAATCACATCACGACCTGATCTGCCCATCATGTCATGTCCTGTCATTTCATGCACTGTTTTATTCTCTTATATGCAGCCTAAAAGGCAACCTTCCATCTTGTCAAGCCTTTTGGTTACATGTTGTTTCATGTGATGTCTCACCATGTGAGATTATGGCTCCATACCTTGTAACATGTCATGTCATATCATGTCTCATGCACTTTTGTTCCATCCCATTATTTCATAGAAAATCATAAAACCTTAAGCTGTAACATATTTATTATCTCCTGTCATACCATTTTTAGCATCGACAACCCTCTCTTGTGTTTGATCTCTTCTATTGGTTGTGTATACTGTTATAGAACCCAGAATCTGGGGGATTTAGGCAGGTCTAGCTCAGTATATATATTATATATATATATATATATATTTATTATATATTGCGCCTTTGTAGTCATAACAGATTCATATTTCCTTTTTTTGATAAAGGCTAAAACCTCCACTTCTATTGTTATATAAGATTATACTTTACACTAGAGTCCGACAATAGTTTAGTAGTTCAGTCACATAACTATAGTACACATAGAGAAGAATTCACTTCACTCTACATGATCCAGCCACATTTACTCCAGTTGTGTTGAACATAAGAAGGTAAGCTGATCTTGAAAGAGAGGAAGACTCGATCATGGTGATACACAAAAACACATGCATGGATATATATATATATCCATGCATATGTTTTTGTGTGGACACAGGCTGCATTTTCATCCATACATTATTGAATAATTGCTTCCTGATGCTCCCCTCTTCCTCAGAATATTAATTACCAAACGATGAAACCGCCGCTTTGGTCTTCAGGGTTGAGGTTAAAGGAGGAAATGGGGGCCTTGCATGTAGAATCATACCTTTTTGATGGGGTTAACTCCTTGTGTGTGTGTGTGCGTGTGTGTGTGTGTGTGTGTGTGTGTGTGTGTGTGTGTGTGTGTGTGTGTGTGTGTGTGTGTGTGTGTGTGTGTGTGGTTTGTGGCACTGTTGAGGCAGGCGGCAGTGATGAGGATGGGGGCAACACATAGAATCAGCCATGTTGGGGAATTAAGTTTCAGGGGGAAGCCTTTTTCTCAGATTGAATGGACAATGAGAACACTTAGGACAGCTGGGTGTAGCAATTGCTGTCAGAGTATTTATTTATAACCAAATCACTAATTAATAGGGAGAGAAGGAGAAAGAAAAAAATTAAAACTGTATTCAAATGTTCTTGTGTCCTATTTTCACCAGGACACTTCTGCAAAATAGATTATGCTCAGTAAGGCCCTTTGAATGTTAGAGTCAGATAAATAAGTATTAAAGAAAGCAAACAAATATACATACATGTACCTTTAGTCTGATTAGTATGACTAGTACTGGATACTATTAGGAGTAAGAAATAACTGTGACATAAAAAACTATATTTAAGATGAGAAAAAGGTAAACTAACAAGCATAAAATAGGCAATAATATGTAATGCATAGTATTATGCAAGATTATATGCAGAATTAAAGAAAATCCTTGCTCATATGATCCTTTATTTTATCAAATAAAATGTCCTTTCCCCCCCATCAAGCAATCATTTTATGGATTCATTATCTGCATCAGAACTATAGCTCTTGTACTGAGGCTGCATGGAAAGGAGGATGGCTCCATCTAGTGAAAATATGCTCTAAGCAATGACGGAAACGGCAGCATTTTCCTGTTTTGCATCCTTTTGTTGTGGGGTCTGAGATCTGAGAACAAGAAACATTTACAATAATATGTATGAAGAACCTGAAAGCCACTGTAAAAATACAGATTATTAACTAGAAAAGACTTTGGTAGAAGTTAATGTCAACCCCACTCTGTGACCCCAGTGACCCCACTCCTGATTTATTGATATCAACCAAAAAGAGAATCTTTGATAAAATACTGTACTGTAGCCTTGCTGAAAACACTCAAAGAATAAACTGTCAAAGTTCTGTGGAAAATCACACAATTCTCATGAGATTGTTTTATTATTATTGTTATTATTTTAATGTAGGCTATTTCAACTGATGACTCTTTCATGCGAAGCACTTCCTCTTCCTCTTCACGTATTGCTGACTGATAAAGTATTCCTGAACAGTCTTGTTTCAGACAGTGAATTGTGTCACAGTTTCCAGTTAATGTGAGCAAACTAGGGGACATATGGTGCATTTGTCACATCTGAAATGGCAGATTAAAGGATGTATTAGCTTTATGAACAAAGCAGGACGTCTCATGGTGAACAAAGAAGTTTCTCCTTGGATGAGTAGGTAGTTTTTCCATTACATTATTCCAAGCAGGAAGGATAAGGAGGAAATGTTTTCCAGATTTTTTTCTGAGGGGAATTTGCAATAAATGTTAATTATTAGACTCCTCATCAACATAATATGTTACAATGAACCAGAATATCAATACTCCCACTACTATTACTACACATTAACCTTAACTACTCCCAACATTATTTAAATCATGTTTAGAAGAGAAGATAGAATAAAGATAGAATTTAAAATCCTTCTCCTCTTCACTATAAAGCTCTTAATGATCAGGTACCATCATATCTTAAAGAACCCAGAAGACCTTATCACCCAACTAGAAAACAGTAGTCTCAGAATGCATGTTTATTTCCTGGAGTCTGAAAGTAGAACGGGTCAACATTCTATATACATTATATACAATATACTGGAATACTGAGTCATAATTAGGTATTGTGTGTGTATATATACTGTATATAGTATATTGTGCTTGGTGACGGTAACAGGAAATGAGCTGGGTGCAGACCCGGGAGCGCGGTGAGCCACGTCACTCATTCAAACATTTACAACTCACCTTTAGCAGTTTTACCCACTGCTTGTCTGCATTTCTTCCAGTCACTGTTTAAGCCTCGGATCTTTCAAAAATACACATGCGCACACACACACGCACACACACACACACACACACACACACACACACACACACACACACACATACACACACCACACGCACACATTGCTCCTGTGTGGAAGCGTGCGCCGCTTTATCAAATGCGGGGCCAGGGGGGAAAGTGCTGTACCATAGTCACTGTATTTTGGTATTGGTTTCGCTGTGATGGTTTGTCCCAATTTAGCCTAGTCAGGCAGTTCTAGTTAGGTGGTGTTCCGTTAGCTCTGGGGAGAGTGTGGAGTGTGGAGACTGGTCATCCTGTTATGGTTATGTTATGTTTGGTTTTGTTAGTTTCTACACCCAGTGACTATATAAATTGTGATTACTAGTGATGGCCAAATGAAGCCTCCTGAACCATTGAAACTTTTGAGCCAATTGATTCGCACAAAGCCCCCCTGCTGGTCAAAACCTATGTTGTCAACAGGACCGTGCTTGTTTTTACTGTGATGAAAATGGTACACTGATACTCTGACACACATTTTTTCAATAGTGCTGGGACTCAGCTTGTTTCTCTTTTTTGATACAACTTCTCCAGCTTTGAAAAAAAACTCTCTCACATGGAACTGAGGAAGCAGGGATGCACAAATATCTTATAGCCAGCATATAACTGTTTTGATTAGTGCTGTCAGTCGATTAAAAAAATGTATCGAATTAATTATAGGATTTTGTAATTAATTAATCAAATTAATCACATTTTAATGTCATATCTCTAAAGGTCTCCTGATAAAGAATTTGAATTCTAGGATATTAAAAAATTGTAGTGCATGACTAATGAATTGAATACAGTAAGAAGAGAAGATCTGAAATAATTTTTTTATTGGAGAACTGTGCTTCATGAATTAAATCCAAAAGTAAAGGTCAAGCACATTAAACCAGTTAGGCCAGGTGCATTATTAACAAATGTAAAACAAATACAGCAATACAGTTAGATAAATAAAATAAAGCTGTCTACAAAAATGTATAACAAATACAGTGATTCAATTAATAAATAAATACAATTCTGAAATAAAATAAGGCTGTCTCAAATAGGCACTTAAGCTCAATATAGCAATTTAAAAAATGAATAATAGAAGTCGTATATTTTGCGCTGCATTGTGCCAACATAATTTTGCAAACACGTGTGGTTTGAACCAGAATTGAATTGAATCAGAATTAGTGATGCTGATAACGTGACCACGTGTCCATCGGCCAACCAGAAACGCATTTGTTCAGCTCGGCTCGCCTCGCGTTGCATAGCAACCAGAGACGCGCTCAGACTTGTCGCTCCGTGCCAAACGGCACAGACAGACACCGAAACAGCGTAGATTACACTGAAACGAGCACACTGGAATTGTTCCAGTACTCAGATAATGTAACTAATGTGACTTTAATAATTAATACTCATAATTAATTGTGTTAAATTTTTGAACGCGTTAAATTGCGGCGAAATTAATTAATCGAATTAACGCGTTAAAATGACAGCTCTAGTTTCGATATATGCACCTCTGTCTCTCCCAGTACTGAAGGGGATCCTGCCTAGGATAATTCCAGCCAGGTACCGCTGTACCTCAACAGTGGCATTAGCAGTAGCTAATGGCTCCAAGTGGCTCCAGGGTTTGTTTCCTGAAAGGCAAAATGAGATAATGAAACTGAGGTTATAACTCAAAAATTGACTTTAAACAAAAGAAAAATTATTAACCCGGTCTTTCAGCTGTAGCATCTTGCGATGTGGAAGCTGCAGCTGAAGAGGAATGTGTTGGCCATGTTCCAATAATAGATGAACATTCACCGGTCAGTCTTTTTATGGCCGCCTCTGCCTTTGTTGGGCTGAAGAACCCGAGTGATTTGAAGTGTGGGTCCAATAGACTTGCCTTGGACATGATGCTTATGTTTCTGTACTTTAGACAGTTTATTGCTAAGGAGCCTGATAAGGTGTTCCCCAGTTGAAACCAAATCTTTTGCCTTTGAAGCCTCTTCCTGGAGCATCCTGTCCACCATTTTTAGGCAGATTTGTTTGATTAATTTCGGATACTTTGGATCCAGAGACGTGTCTCTCCCCCCCGACAGCTCCGAGTAACCTCATGGAAAGGTGGATAAACATGGATAAACATGCAGGAATCTGCAGAAACTTTTGCCACCTCCGTTTTGGCCTTCTCCTCCCTCTGATACTTGGCCTCCACCATGGCCTTTACAGCTTGAAGGAAAAGAAGAAAATAACTGCATTTTCATTCAATACTATTCTAATACTTTATCCATGTCACTCTACACATACCTTCCTAGTTGGGAGAACATAACATAGAAAGGTCCCAGACCCAGGACCAAGGAGGTCTTGAGCCTGCGACCTTCTTGCTGTGAGGCAACAGCGCTAACCCCTGCGCCACCATGTCGCCCCCACTTTACTAATGTTTAATGTATAATTCAGCTTATGTTTTTTATCAGTAATTGACAACTGCAACTATTTTTATTTATTTAATGTATATTCATTGTATTTGTCATTGCATTTTTCTAAGTGTATTTAGTATATTTCATTAATGTAATTTTAAATGCCTGACCAGGGACAAAGACGGCAAATTAGATAAGCTAAAACTCTCAGCCTCATTTTTGTGGCAATGTGTATGGATCAGTCAGTCAGTCATTTTCTATACCCGCTTATTCCTCATTAGGGTCACAGGGGTCTGCTGGAGCCAATCTCTCCGTATTACAGGCGAGAAGCCTGTTGAATAGCCATTCACTCACACACTCACACTTATGGGCAATTTAGAGTCTCTGAGTAACCTCAGCATGTTTTTGGACTGTGGGACAAAGCTAGAGAACCCATGCAAAGATGGGGAGAACATACAAACTCCACACAGAAAGGTCCCAGATCTTCTTTCTGTGAGGCAACAGCACTACCCTCTGTATCACCATGTCGCCCCATGTTGTATGTATCGTCCCTGCCAAATAAACTGAATGATTATCAATTTCTCTGAATGCTGTAGAGAAATTGAAAAAATTCTCTTCTCTTGAGTCACAGCTCTGTTCCAGCACAGAACACGTACATGGCATTCAGTGGGCAAACGGTTTCCAGTCTATTGTGGGGCATAAACACCATTCACTCACACAACCACACCTATGGGCAATTTAGGCTCTCCAATTAATCTCAGCAAGTTTTTGGCTGTAGGAGGAAGCCGGAGAAAACCCACACAGACACAGGGAGAACATGCAAACTCCACACAGTATATATATATATATATATATATATATATATATATATATATATATATATATATATATATATATATATATATATATATATATATATATATATATATATAATTGTATATATATATACAATTTCAGACAAGACCATATTGTTAAGTGATATGTACTGAAAAATAAAATTATGCACAGGTAGGATATCTCCTTTATTAATAGACCACTTCAGAGATTTTCACACATATCTATTAAAAGATGTTGTCAAGTTTCTTCAAGAACAAATGTACTTGTATAAGAGAAAAAAAAACCTTAAATACAAAATGGGATTTCACCTGTGCGTCTCGATATGCCCCCATTTGTTTAAAGAGTAGAGAATAGGGTCTGTTAATTCCAGTTGTTGTGACCTAAATTCAGAATATGGTACGTGTGCTGAAGCTGTCAATCACTTTCACTTTAAAATGGGGAATGAAAAATGGGGTATTGTTGCTGTTTTTCTAGATCTCTTTCTAAGCTGCTGAGCTGGCTCAGAGAGAAGTTCTGAAAAGATGCATGTGCATTGTTTGCGCGTTTGCAGAAAATGTGTCCCCTTGTGTGAAATGGGGGCCCCTCATGGGCCATCCAGAAGTTCTCTGATGACACAGCTGTGTTGCTGAGGGGAACAATTTGGAATACAGAAAGGTCAAGGAATTTGTCAGCTGGAGCAAACTCAACTAGCTTCAGCTCAACACAAGCAAGACAAAGGAGATGATCATCAACTTCCAGAGAAAAGCACATCCAGGGATCGGACATAGAGTTGGTGAATAGCAACTGGACTAATAACACCCATGTCCTCTACAAGAAGGGCCAGAGTTGCCTCCACCTGCTGAGGAGACTGAGGTCCTTCAGAGTGTGCCAGGCTCTTCTCAGGACGTTTTATGACTCTGTGATGGCATCAGCTATCTTCTATGTGGTGGTCTTCTGGAAGTGGGGCAGTACAGACAGTAAGCTGAACCGACTGATTAGGAGTGCTAAAGCACTGTCCTGGACTGTCCTCTGGACTCTGTAGAGGAAGTAGGGGAGACAAGGATCTTAGCCAAGCTGACCTCCATCATGGACAACACCGACCACCCCCTACATGACACTGTGGGGTCCCTCAGCAGCTTCTTCAACAACAGACTCATACACCGGTGGTGTAAGAATGAGTGATACTGCAGATTCTTCATCCTGACCATTGTCAGGCTCTACAACACCTGCACTTTACCTATAAATACTTATACATCAAGCACCTCCTTATTTTTATATCCTCATTACTTGTTTCTTTTTGTACATTGCTGGTTTGAAAGTTGACTTATTGTTTATCGTGTTGAGTTGTTTACTGCGTTATGTTTGTAACCTTCGCTATTTACTTTTAACTAAATTTCCCTGTTGTGGGATGATTAAAGTACATCTAATCAAATTTGCCTGCTGCATCTGGAAATGTCACTATTAAGACATGATTTAAATGAACTAAACCAATGAACAGAAAGTTGTTATAATGCTTCATCGAGTTGAGGGGAACAGAACATTCAGGTAGTTTAATAATAGATAATAATTTGTCCCATTATTATTATATAAATGAGGATCTGTGTAGTTTTAAGTGATTTACTGCAAAAAAACAAAAAAAACAACAAAAAATGGCATTATTGGCCAAAGCTGGTATTTTTAGTCTATTAAATCATTCTTTTGACAAATTATTGTTGATATCTTGCAAATCATGTGTTTGTTTAACTGAAAACTGACAGTAGGGCCTATGAAATGTTTTTACAGAATCCAATATGAGTCTGGGCATCATGGCTTCTGACCTGCAACATCTGTTTACCACAACAAAGACTGTAAACCAGTCTGCATAAGGATTAGAGTTTTACTTCTCAATTTATTAGGGGAACTAAGTCTCACAGACACACAGAGAAATTCTGAAGAATTACAGAAAGGATATAACAACATGCTGATCATTTATGTGTGTGCTTTCATGCATTTAGTGAAGGTTATTCTCTGAAGGTTGATATTGCAGTTGTGGAATTTGACAAGTGTAGACTCTAATTATCATGACAGAAAAACAAAAGCATAAATGTGACTGCTTGGCAAGACACCGAGTGGATGACATTTTTTCTTTCTTGTTGGTTCCCAAGTTGTTACTGGAATCCACATGGACTCCTGCCAGCAACATCCACTTCACTTTCATTTTCATAAACTGTTGCTTCTATATTAAGCAACTGACTCTAATAAGAACTGTTGTGCAATGACGGAGAACAGGAACGGAAACGACTCCAATCATCAATAACATATTGTAACTCATATCGATTGGAAACACAGGGTTTCAGAGCTAAAATCAATCTTGATGTTTTCAGGAGTATATTATGCAACATTTTTATTGTATTTACTGTACAAACATATTTTGCAGCATATATTGGGGCCTATACAACATCTACAATACATTCAGTGCTACAAACCGCAAACAGATTATCATCTTTACAAATGTAAAATTCTAATTAACAAGCCTCAGCCTAAACCTAGTTTAGCTGTTTGGGCCTTGTATGAGATGCTTTTAATTTGAAACAATGAATGCAAGAAATGGTGACTTACACCATTTTCACCACCACAACAGTCATGCTGTTTGTCTGATTAGGGCATTATGGGTGCTCTCTTTTTTGTAACCTTAGTATTTCAGAGTTTGCATTTGGAGCTCCAGCAGCTCTCATGAGCCTGATTGCAAGGCAGTGTCTAGAGGCAGGCAGCAACCAGAGGCCTACATCCTCCTCTTTCACATAGAAACCTCTTCAGTGACTAATTAAAATTGAGTCCTTTCTCTGAATCCATACAGCGACGAGTGAACATTACTGGGTCTGGCCAACACAGTCCTCAGCTGATATGACCCCCCGAAGAGAAAGCGTGTAATTTCCTGAAAGAAGTCATCCTTCACAGCACTACAGTCAATATATAACAGAAGGCGAAGCTCGCTGAGGTTGAGGAGGTTTGAGAGACCAGGATGTGGGCTACGGTTGTCTTTGAACTTCCTGGGGGTCCCGAAGACAAGTCAAAGGTTGTCCCTTGCTGATAAAAGAAAAAAAAGCAGGATTACAAGTATGCTGTAACAGGTTAGGAAAATATAAAAATAAAGATTTCAGCTGCAATGTTGACAAAAAAACACACTGAAAGTGGAAGAAGCTGGTCATGTGAGTTAAATGTTTGCTGTGTCAGAACTATTTGACAAATCCTTTTTTCCTACCATCATTTATTTCAGTGAAAGTATGAAAGAGACTGGGTTTCATCCCGTCTTGATATGAAAGCAATGTACTCTATCTATCTATCTATCTATCTATCTATCTATCTAGAGAGAGAGAGAGAGAGAGAGAGAGAGAGAGAGAGAGAGAGAGATAATAATGTTTATGGTCATGAATTAACTTTATAATAAGTGTTCATTTTCTTGATTACATATGTTTTATACTGTAAATCATATATATTCCTGTTATATGTCTGTTTTGTGTACTCTTGTAAGTGCATTCATTGTTTATCTGCTGTTCTTGAAAAGTTTTTTATTTTTATTTTGCAGAACAACCTGGCCTTAAAAATGTTCGCTTTTTTTGACAGCAGTGTCGGCCGACGGTTTCACGATCTGTAACTAAAGTGAGACTTCTTATAGAGTTCACATATTCGACACACACGACAAAACCTATTGAGGCTCCCATTGAAATGATGTGGGTGTTTGTTTAGGGGAATATACAAACAACAAGCATGTGCTGTACTGAAAAACCACCTATGCATTTACAAATAGCTTCAAATTCCCCTTTCACCCAAAGCAACATGAGACTGGTATTTCCAATCTAGGTTGATTAGACCCATGTAATTTTGAAATTGCCAAGTCATGGCTTACATGCATCACCTCAATCACATGATGATTAAACTACCACTTTAGTCTATCATATGCTACACAGAAATGTGACCCACTTCCTCTTTTCATAAACTAACTTACACAACATATCAGCCTGTGTGCGTGCTTGTGTTGTGTTGACATCGCATATTGTTGTTTAAGGACAGGGCACAAATTAATATTAGTGGGATCAATTGTTTGATTAAAAATACTTTTTTAAATAATTTTGAGTTCTGGTTGGACAATCAAAAAATCCTTTTCTTTCCCAAATGATTCATATGCTAAAAATAAACCAATTTAAACATTTACCATGAGGAAATGAAGACAGACTTGAAATAAAAGCTAAACTTGGCCTGTCATGAAACAACTTGTCTATCCAGTCCAGTTCTATTTCTAGTGTTTCAGTGCAGATCCTGAAGTGAAACCCAGCCCTGCAGTGACATGACCCATGCTGTACAGCAGCCAGTCAGGCTGCAGATTCAATGCTAAAAATCTATTGTTGTGCATTGCTTTTGAGCATTATGGATTAAAATGCAAATGCAAGAACAATTTATTTGTCATATGCATGTTTGAATACACTGGTGCCAAATATCAACTTCCATTTGTCGGTCTTCTACAACACTTTCTACTGTATCTACACCTGTATGGCTACAAGTCATGATCAGGTAGCTGTCGTAAATTATAAACATCAAGATTTGAGGAATTAGTTACCTTTATGTTGTCTGCAAATGAGCACTGCAACAATAATGACAATCAGAATGATGCTTATTGCCAATGCAGCAATAAGAGCATGATTTTTTAGAGGACGGGGTGGTATGTCATCTGTAGAAAAAGAGAAAAAATACAGAAGGATTAACATAATGTTCCAGAAAACCTACAGTATCATATGTAATTTAATGCAGCTCTACAGCTCTGACAAGTGTTGGTATTTTTTGTGTGTTATAACCATGTTTTTAATATGTTCGACCACTATGGAAATAACCGAATACTCCAAAGTGGTAGAAACTTCCCCTTACTGGTCAAGACCCAAAACTACAGTTAGTAAAATTACATGCTTGTGTAATAGCCTTTTGATAGCAGGCTAATCTTTTATTTTCTTCTTTTTGTCATCATGTGTATATTTTCCTTTAAATAATCAGATTGTATCTGGTTTCAGGTGCATAAGTGTAACTTGCAATAAGCAGAATAAAATACAGGATGCATTTAGCAAAGAGAAAACATATTCTATGAGGAAATAATCATTTGACTTACTAACTTACTTACATAAATAACCCTTTACACAAATATAAACTTCCTACATGCATGCCTCTGTACACACAGGCAATACTTTCATGAATTCAAACGCAACCTACAACTATGCTGAAAGGAAAAAACAGTTTCCCTTTACATAATTAACAAACAGGAAAATATGACAGGAAACTGTGCAAAGCGAGTGTGAAAAGTAGGTGTAATCTCCTTCCTTTTAGACAAGACATTGTTTTTTTGTGGGGGGTTTTTTTGCGTAAGCTACACTTTTCTCTATCTCAGTTTACTTTCATAAAGGAAATCAAAAAGACAAAATACTGTAATGATGCAAGTGAAGTGGGATACAGTGACAGTTTGGGGCATTTTTAAACACCTGTCTGCTTGTGTTGCCTCTCCAATGAACCTTTTTGGGAGAGGGATAAATATAATCTTTACCTGGAATGTGAAATGTTGCAGAGGGGTCATCATGCAGGAATCTACAAGTGTATTTGTTTTTCATCGATGACTTGACTTGTATCTGGCTGTTGATTTTAAAAAGCCCGTCTGATGTTGACACAGAGCAGGTGGTGGAATTGAGAGGTTGCTGGACTTCGTCCTCCCACTCAACACCTGATATGGGATATCCCTCAGATTGGCAGGTTAGCAGCACCTCACCCTCCTCTGGAGCCTCCTGAATGTGCTTAGTCACCACTTTATAGGGTGCTGGGGGAGAATTAGATTCAGAGTCAGAATATAAAATAAATACCTTTTGTTTAGAATAGCGCTATGACATGATGAAGATTATGATCAAGAGATTTTTCATAATTAAAAAGGGGATTATTTTTTAGGGAGGATTTGATGAGCCAAAATGTTTCTTTACCAAATTGAGTAATACTAGTCTTAGTTTCATTTTCAGAATAAGTAAGGCTCTCACTGCCCAGAAATGACCTCATGCTGCAGCCACTGAGCAAAATTAGTCCAACAAAAGCAAAACAAAAAGTCCCTAAATTCTTTTATTAAAAACCTTAATTTGTGATATTGTCAAAATCAGTGCTTACCTGTAACAGATAATTTTATTTCCTTATAATCAGCTCCTTCCCCTGTCCTTACCAAACACTGGTAGGTTCCTGAGTCATTGATTTTGAGACTGGACACCTGCGACATAACAAAAGAAGAAAGCACAAGTTCAAATTACACCCCATAATCTGAAGGTCTAAATGAACCAATTCCATATTTTTCCATATTATATGTCTTTTTCTTCTTACTCTCTGGTGTCACATTCTGCATGACACAGAGTAAAGTGCAAGAATGAGAAATTTTGACTAAATACTCATCAATTAGTAGTACAGTAGTAACATTGGAATTTGTCAATTGAGTTAGAGCTGTAAGAATTATTTGATTATATTTATTATTATTTGAAAATCCAAACAACCCTGCTTGGTTCCAGCTTCCTAAATCTGAATATTTCTGGTTTTCATACGATTGATATGGGGACTATCCATTTTTGGATTTTTGACTCTATGGGAACTTCTGAGGGACATTTTTTTTTAACAATTTGCTGATATTTTATTTTTATTAAGTTAGAAAATAATGTGCAATTTAATAAATTATACAAAAATAACTGGTAATTGCAGTTCTAAAGTCTTGAGGAATCAGGGATTTTTTTCAGGAATAACATTTCCTTGTCCCTTTAGTATGCATGTGTAATGACCTGTATCTTGGCTACTCCTTTCTGCAGCTCCTCTGTGACAAGCTTCACTCTGCCCTGAAAATCTGAATGCTGTGATGACAGGTCTTCCCTTCCATTATCCATCACATAAACTTCCCACGCTGAGTTGGCCGTGATAAAGTGCCAGGCGAGGTGCAGACCAGTGTGAGTATCTGATGGTACAGGCTGAAACCTGCAGCCCATCACCACAGCTCCTCCAAACTCTGACATGTACGTGGTTTGTTCAGCCACAACAGTGAACAACACTGAAGGAAAATAAGACAAAGCAATGATGTCATGGTAAAACATTTAGTGAGGAAACAGTATAAAACATCCGATTTAGTGATAAAGATTCACATTTTTGTGCTGTTATTTATTCATGAATATCTCTAATAGTGCAAAGTAAAATAGCCAGTATTAAAATAACACTTAAGGAGTTAATTTTAACAATAATAGTGCCAAAATTAACTCTGTAAGTGTTAAATTAACAATGCTGTGAGTGCACTTTAAACTACGTACCTGACAGAGATGGCTGAAACAGCACTGGCAAAACAAAGACTTGAACCCAGTCCATTGATAACTATGTAAGAAAAAAAGGAACTTTTACAGATGCAATCTTTTGACACTGAGTCATTTTCTGGAGTACACCAGATGTTAATTCCAGTTCCCGCACACTACCATGAGACAACACACACACACACACACACACACACACACACACACACACACACACACACACACACACACAGCCTAACCCTTTTTTGGCTCAAAACTCACTTAACATTAAACTAAGTTCATCATTAAATGAAGTGTTATTATTGGAAGACCATTTAATGAACATTATTCAAGATTAGGCTCAACACTTATGAATTTAAATAAATAATCATTAATAATATATAACCATTCATAATATAGGCTATGTATAAAAATAAATACAAATGAAAAATCTAAAGTTTAACGGAAGCAAATAGATGTTTCTTACCCGCGGGTTATATAAGAGCTTTCATCTGTCATTTCATTCTTCCAGCTGTTTGTGAGAATGTAAAACCTCCTGCATCGTATTTTATTTTGTCCTCGCTCCGCCTACGCGATCAAACGCGTGCGTGCGCACACGCAGAAAAGCTCCGTGTCACTCCACTCTCTTCCATGAAAAGTTACCAATATCGCCTTCAACCCCGATTCAGCTTTCGACATCATTCCATCCCGTAATGCACGTAAGAAACAAGGAAAGGAGTTTATCAAGTGGGAAACCGTGAGTCCCTTAAATGAGACGGAAGTAAACCGCATTTACTGTCAGCAGTGACTCATTAAGGCATATTGTCGGAACATTATCAAAATGATCAGAATAACAATATAACTTTATTTGTTTCCCTGTGATATGTGCAAAAACGACATCAAAGTAAATATGAAGTGATATACACATATTACACTATGGCTTTTTAAAGCTTATTTATTTATTTTTGCTTATTTTTTGTTTCACACGATTTATTAACGTGATGTCAGGCGTAACCTACAATTGTTCGAAAGTCATCCAGTATCATTACAACACAAATCTTCTCTGCTGTTTTAGAGGTTTACAGTAACTGTGGACGCTTACGAAGTATCATAAATTAATAATACAGTGTAAAACTGTTACCTTAAAATTTATGGTAACTAAGTTGCTTACTTACTGCAATTATTTTTTTTTACAGTAGAAGTACTGTACTTCTTTTTACAGTAAAATAAAAAAAAAAATACTGTGATTTCAGATGTATTTACAGTATTATGTGATTAATTGTACAATAAAATGAATTTAATATTGTGTTTGCAGTTGTATTTAGAGTATTGGATGATTAACTGTATTATAATACAGTAACTCTTTGACTACTGTACAACTTGTTTTTTCGAGCACACCAGAGTACAGTAAGAAATATGTAGATGTGCTTTTAGGAACATACCAACAACAGTGACTTCAAGCACACAACAGATACACTCAAATAAACACGACAATCAAAACATCATTTGGAAAAGTTGCATCTTTGAATGGAAGAAATTCTGAAGCATAATATCCAGTTTTACATACAATCTGCATCAAGCCCACCAGTGGGGAATTTCCATAAAATGTGGAAAAGCATTCCAAGTGATTTTACCAACCAGTTTAGATGTAGTATGTCACAGGTTGTGTTGTCCCACCTACAGCATCACTGTGTGAAAGCTTTGTGGGGTTTCCATCAGATTCCATACTAGTTTCCACATGTTAGATGTGTGTTTCAACAATAATTTACATGGTGTAAAACATGATTATGATGGTGGTGTAGCTGATCTTATCAGTGCTGAGTTTATTTTGACATACTTTAAGTAAGCAATGGTTTGTTTCCACAGAATCTTTTGGAAACCCCTCAGAAATATCAGGGACACTCAAAAGTAAACAGATACCTGTCACTGCATGAAAAGTCAGTGATAAAGGTCTGGTGTGATTCTCTATCTCTATCATATCGCCACCCTATTAAAAATAAGGACCTAAATAATTTTTTCAAGGTTTTGGGAAAACACAAAAACAAATGTATCAAATACAGATAATATCAAAAGCAAAAAAGATGTGGAAAAGATCTGGAAAAGTGGTGAAAAAACCTGACTTGTCATTTGTTTAATTTAACTCCAGGTAATGTAAAGTTTGGAGTTTGCACTATGGAATGAAAGGACAGTTTAAGCCAAGTTTAAAGTTGCCTAAAGTCACACTAGAAAGTTCAAAAACTGTTCTGAGTCACTTTATTTTTTAATTTTACATAAGTGACACACAATGTTCTATTTATTGTATGTCTACAGTCATCCACTGTCAAGGCCTTCTTGATTGAAATGATTACTAAATATATTAACCATTTCAATGATAAAAGGATTACACATGTTTAATGGACTGACGATCCTGGAACTTCCTTTCTTTCTTTATATTTGGATACATATTTATTTTATTTATTTATTTATTTATTTATTTATAACCTTTATGATAATAAACCTTGCCAGTAGAGAAGTGGCAAATTTTCAATGACGTGATGAAACTCAACAGGCATCAACGTGTTTAATGGACTGAAGGTCCTGGAACTTCCTTACATTTTTTTAAAATAAATGGCTGCATATTTATTGAATTTATTGATATACACAGCACTTTATGTTATATTATTATTATAAAGAATAAAGTGACTCGGGCCAATTTTTGAACATTCTACAGTGTGACTTTAGGCAACTATAAATTTGGCCAAGGGACTACAGATGGAAGCCAGCCTGTGGCTGTGATCTGTCATATGTGATCTATTCATATAAATATTCATTATTATACAATATCTTTTTATTTAAATAAACTGAAATTGAAATTGAAAGTTACAGAAAAAACAGGCTAGCCAGAAATAAGTAGCTGGCTTTGTAGTTAAACTATAACTTTTATAGTTTTAAAATTTTGACTAAAAAACATCATAGCCAATAGCCTGTTTCAGTCACTAGTAGAAATTGATTCAAGAATCAATTAGAGCTTCTTCTTAATTCTTGAAGCAGCCACAATTTATCCTGACTTGGGAAAAAAAACTTTGACTTAGGCAGAAAATCATCCTCAAGAGATGATTTAGGTCAAAAACTCAAGGCCATTATTTTAATAGAGCAGCGATATAAGTCTTTCAAGACAGTGCCAAAACAAATTTACGTGTATGTCACCAGGAAGATGTAACTTGGACATACACATTTTAAGAGCAAGAGCATTTTGGGAAAGGTGAGATGAGGAAGTGACTGTGTTATTTTGGAGCAACAAGGTGGTGCAGGGATTGGCACTGTTGCCTCACAGTAAGAAGGTTGCAGATTTAAGACCTTCTTGGTCCTGGGTCTGGGACCTTTCTGTGTGGAGTTTGCATGTTCTCCCTGTGTCTGCGTGCTACCTTCTCCGGGTTCCTCCCACAGTCCAAAAACATGCTGAGGTTAATTGGAGACTCTAAATTGGTAATCTCATAGGTTTGAGTGTGTGAGTGAATGGTGTGTGTGCCCCATGATAGGCTGGCGTCCATCTGGGGTGTATCCCTACCTCTCGCCTGTAATGGGCTGGGATTGGCTCCAGTCGACCTCTGCGACCCTAATGAGGAATAAGTGGGTATAGAAGACGAATGAATGAATGTGTTATTTTTGAGACTTTCTTGAGACATGATCCACCGTGATTATACTGAGATATGAGAAAATATAAATTTTATAACTAAATTATTGTGTCTGCAGGTGCCTGCAATAACAGTTCATTCATGCTGTGATATTGCTTGTATAGTAAGGGAGTATTTGCAGACCTGCAATATTTAAGTTAATGCTGGTTGTGAATCTGAGAAGGTTGAAAATCATGTGTCTTGTGACTGTGGAAGTGAAAGTTTGGTCTTAGATGGTAAATGACTGCTTGGCTTGGCGTCGTTTGCTGCAACTTGGAGATATCACATGAGGATTTGCATTTTCACTTTCACTGATCAAGCCAGAACGTACAGAAAGTACAACCATCCAGGTACAAGGTGCTGGAGTCTTGCAGCTAATAATTGCAAACCATATATGTTTTGTGTCACTGAATTCTGTGAAAATACTTTTGAAGCTGCCATGAAACACCATTCAATACATGTCACGAAATTGGTCAAAAACTTTACTGTAGACTAGAAATCTGAGAATTAAAAACAGTCTTTCTTTCTTTGAAAGGAACACTTATACATGCATGTTGTGACTACTGAGAGCTGAGAGGATGCCCATGTTGAGATTAAAGCTTTAGATGTATTGCTGACCAATTTGAAATCCCCCACATTTGGGCTGTGATGCAGACTTGAAGCTTATTTCAGAAAGTCTTTCTAATTGTTGAAAAGCAGCTGACTATAAAAGAATAATACATGGGGCCTCTAGAGGGAACCATTTCTCAACTATCTGCAGTAACCTGGATGCACCATCATTTTATTAAGACTACCTAACAATACTGAACAGCAACAAAGTTTCTCCTCAGAGGTTTTGAAAAACTAAGCATGTTCGATGAACAACTCCAGAGCAACTAGTACCGAAATAATAATTAATTATTTTCTATTATTATATTATTATTGCTTCTGTCATTGTTGTCATGCTTTGCTGTTGAATCGTTTTCAATAATAATAGAAACAAACTATGATGAATATAAGACGTCTTTGCCCCCTCTGATGTTTCGCCAAGATATTCCTTTGGTATACAATTAATAATAATAAAAATCAATATTTGAGTGGTAGGCTACATGCTACTTCACATATTACTTTGATATCCCTATAATAAGTTGTGGTAGAAGAATTATTGTATTGTAAGCATAGATCCCGAGCCTTTACATAAGTAAAAGTACTATTACTGCATTGTAAAAAAATACTCCATTGAAAGTAAGTCAAAATATAACTTAAGCAAAACAAAGCAGTATAAGCATTATGTAATAATGTACTCATAATGTACTAAAGTAAAACTATAGCACAGTGTCTCCATAAAGAGTATAATACTTTATTTATCATCACTGATGATGTAGATGTAACCAGCCTGTCAAAAATATTAACATAGAGCTAAGTTTAAACAATTTATACTATAAGGTAGTCTGATCTGTAAACATGCTATTTTATTGATCACATGTTTTAAAATATAAAATAAAAACAAAACAAAACAAAAAATAAACAATATGGATCATATGGAAATACTCAATTAAATCATGTGGAAAAAATAAAGCACAAGTACTTAAATATAATACTTGAGGAACACTGAGTTACTTTTCATTATAATTTTAGGTTTAATATGACATATACACTTATTGTTCAAGACCTTGGTCTGGGATGTGGAGTTTTCTCCCCGTGTCTGCGTGGGTTCTAACCGGATTCTCCGGCTCCCTCCCTCAGTCCAAAAACATGCTGGTGTTAATCACGACCCGAATGAGGAGTAAGAAGGAATAGAAGGTGAATAAATGAATGGAATACACGTATTGTCTTTGATTCGCTTTATTTTGAAAGTCCGACCGGAACTGCAGTGTCGGTCTACGGCAGGTCCTTAAAAAGGGAAATTAGCTATTTTTAAGGCGTAACGCACGCTTCCGTTTTGATGAAATGACAATGTATTTCTGAATATTTTACAGTCCTGTCTCTTTGTGACCAGTATACATATGTTATTTAACTTTTCAGAAGCATAATAGGTATGTACAAAGCTTTAATTTAAGTTAGCAAAGCTACCTTTACGACAAGGTCAGAACAGCAGCTTCCAGGTGAAGCTTCTTTTATGTAGGAGTGATAGCTCAGTGTTGTTAGCGAGCTGCTATTTCTATGTATTGTTATATGTTAACAAAACACAATGTTGCTTGTGTAATAGACACTAGAGTATTGAGATTAAACTTCATGGTGACTACAGTTAAAAGCTGTGAAAGTGAAACACTATAGTATATGCTTTGAGTATTTGTGCCTGTATGCGTTGCCTGCAGCATACAACAGTGTTTTATATCTTTAGGCCAACAGTATCAACGCCACCATGGGGTTTCTGATGTCTAAATCCATGGATGCAAATTTTAAAAAGCAGCAAGAGTTCATGCTTCACAATGCACGGCTACAGGTGAGTGAATGTTCACACACCCATTATATTCATTAGCAAAAAGAACAGGTTGTGTTACTTGGATTGAGGTAAAACTACAGAATTCCCGATGTGTTTATTCAGCCTGAAAGGTTTGTCTGTTTTCAACACACCCATAACACAAGGTGGTTTGCCATTTATTGCAATATACAAAAGCTCAAAAGATTTCATATTGTTGGCTTATGAGTGTAATTAAAGTGTGTATTTTTAAAATTTCGAAATCTAATCCATGCTGTGTCAATGTCAACTTTATTATTCCGAATTCCTGAATGATTTAAAAGCCACGTCCATAAAGCTTCACTTGGAAGGTTCCAGTGTCACAATCTAGGTTTAATATCTTATCTTATTGTGGTGCATATTCCTTAAAGGAAAATGTTTATTCAAAGTACCACAAAGCAGAGAGTGTGGCACACATGAATCATAGTTTTGAGAGTTTGGTCCTGAAAAAGACTCATTGTTTTTCTTTTTTGATTAACTCATGCCTGAAAGCTGTAGAGCAGCAGGTGGAATCTGTGACTCTTATAACACTAATTACATTGTCCGACCTGCGCACAAAAAGTTTTTTTGTTTGCCCTTTAATTTCTTCCTCCTCTCCCAGTTTTACATGTGGATGACTAATATACTAATAAATATACTAATATTTCTCTGTAATAGTAAATGTTTGGCATTTAAGATTCATTGTGCCTTTATTTGGGTCTTGATGATGACTCACATGTGAATAAGAAATACATGATTAAGCCTGGCTGTAGTGCATTTGCATTGTTTTATCTTAGTATAATAGTTTCATATTTTTTTAGTTACAAACACTTTTGAACTTAAAACAATAAGATAGGCTAAAAAAATATATATTTTTTATTTTACCATCATGAGTCTGTATGCTTAATATAAATAAAAACATACTTCATAATAACTCATATTTTAATTTCAATTAATACATTAGAGAACAAACTCAGAAGCAGAACAAACTCAGAATTGACCCTGACCATTCAGAAAATCTGAATGGTCAGTGTCAATTCAGATCATTTTGCTGCTTTTCATCTTCAACATTGAAATTGTATTTTGACATCACCAACTTTAATGGATAGATTGACCCTAGCAATTTAGGAATATGTGAAGCGTCACTGGTGCCTCCCCCTGCATTAAGATGTCAGAGATGATTGCTGGTCAGTGTTTTCACATCACATCAGTCATAGCGAATTAAGCAATGCCACTCTTGTGGAATCAAAGCATATTGTTTGAATCATTGGTTCCAAACATTAGATACTTGAAGATTCTGTGAATATGAGTGAGGTTGTATGACGTAGGTCTTGAGGATAATTACAGGTCTGAAGTGATGTAAATTGGGTTTTATTCACTTTGAGCCATAGCTGCTACAGTGGTAGTGTTGTGCTTTCTATTTGTAGCCTTTGAAATTTAGTGAGTTTGTAATACTAATGCAAACTGCAGATCAAAAAATAAATTAAAGTTTTTAATTACTATTAAGAAAGTAAAGACATACTGTAACTTATCTAATAATAGCCAAATTTTTTCGGGGTCTTCTTTAAATGCAGTGCAGATGTCTATTTTGATATAACTTCCAGTTCCAAAAAAAGGCAAGTCTAATTTCTTAAAAAAAAAAATCAAGGAAGTTTTTTGCAAGTGCAAATCACTGTTGTGTACAAATGATGTTAAAGAACACCCTCTCTGGTAATATTTAATAATTGTCGATCACTGTGGGTCCAGTGCAGTGAAAAAATAAAAAAGTATGACATGAAATTCAAATTTTCTGTGGTAAAATATGCATCTCTCGAGAAGCAGCCACATTTAACTACAGTACTGTTATTTTAAAATGTTGTACAGTCGTTATACTGCTTTAATAAAATAATTTAAGTAAATGCTATATTTTTCCAGTTTTTATGAGCAAGATTTTTATCTGGAGGTAATTAATCTCCTGTCCCAAATTGCCTCTACATGTATAATGCAACATGACTGAGTAATGAAAGCAACCAACAAGTAGGCTAAGTTCCTTTGAGTAAAGTTCTTCAATACTTTACTAGTACTTCTTTAATTAGTAATCAATAATTCAGTATTTTAAATCAATAACAGGAGCCGTCAATACGCAAAATATATTATGTTTGAATTATCAGAAAACCTATGAGTTTTAAAATCATAGTAGATTAACAAATAACAGGGCAGCAATAATATCTAATTCTCTCTCTCTCTCTCTCTCTCTCTCTCTCTCTCTCTGTCTCTGTCTTACGTTGACATGTTTCATTCTTTTCAGTAGATAGACTGAGATGATTCATGATCATTGGTCTCCAAGTTTTGTCTTGTTTGTGCATGCATTTGTAGCCCCAAGGAAATGGCAGTGAATTTCCTGCTCACGTTTCAGCTCTGCTCTCACTTTGTCATTGTTGCTCTTTTCTTTCACTTATTCTTCTCTGTTTTTTCCCCGTCACTGTCTCTCTCTCACAGTTATCCTCCACTGCTTGTCCAGACTTGCCATAATATCTTTTGATATATGCGAACAGACATGATGTTCTTTTTTTTTTTAAAGTACCATACATATGTCAAAGGAGGAATTTCTATGGATATTAAAATCAATAAAAGACAGTCATATCAGACAATTAACATTTCATTTAGCACTTGGTAAAATACACAGACAACCAGGGGCTGCTTTGAAAAATCTTTTCTAGGCTGTGTTCATGTCCGAGGACCAACATTAGCACCGTTTACAATAGTATTCAATATAATAGCAGTGTGTTTAAAATGTGAGTAAAGCCGTAATCCTTATAATAATTATTATTTTGATGCTATATTTGTCTTTACAAACTTAAATATTTACTGTATGAACTGAAAAATCTTCAGGATTTATCCCTATGAATCACTAAAGTAATATTTAGTTGTTATGACCATGACATCTGTGTTGCATGGACTCGACCAATTGGTATATGGTACCATATGGTTCCTATGGACAGGTATTTCAGCGTCATAATTCCTCTGAATTTCTTGGTTTTGCCTCAGAAACATTATTTTTGATTTTACCCCACATGTTTTAATGGGATTAAGGTCCAGGGATTGGTCTGGCCACTCCTGAACTTTCATTTTGTTGGTTTGTACCAGCTATCAGCCAAATGCTTGTAAAATATGCAAAATTCACTTTTTTGTTTGGTGGATATGAGAATAAAATGACATGCTAAACGGTAATAATTGTAATCCTTAACTGTAGTAGTTTCTCAGTTTGGGATTAATATTAATTTAATCAGTTTTTGAAAATATTGGGGTTCAATTGATATTTAGTTAACATTGTTGAATTGAAATAACCCATTTTGAACGGCTCCATCTTTTTATCCAACAGAAAAATAATTAATGCCTTTTTTTATCTCTACTGGAATAGATTTTCTTCACTCACTACCAAAGAAAACCCAAACAATACAAAATAACAAAGTATTTGGTTGGTGGACAAAAAAGTTAATTTTGTTGAGAGAATATAATTACATACTAAATAGAAATAAAATTGTAATTGTGTACTGTAATCGTTTCCCAGTTTGGGGTTAATAATGTCTACCTATCATCATTTCTGACTAGCAAAAAAAACTCCCAGCATCTAATGTGAAAATATTCTGTTTCACTTGATATTTAGTTAAATTGTTGAACTGAAATGATTCAGATTGAACAGTACCATCTCCTACTTCAACAGAAAACTATTTTTTAATAAGAACAATATTTTTTAATCCATTTTTCTATTGGAATATTCTTCACTTTCAAAACGAACATGGTGGCGATTCAAATGGATGCAAATAATTATCTCTAACAGGAATCCAATAGTTTCCAGATTATAATCATGAAACATCCTGTATCTCTGGTCTGCTTCTTGTTTTTGTGACCTAGATGAGTGAAGGATGATGTCACCAGAAACCCTTTATTACACATTTCAGGATTCTCTGAATGGACAGGAAGTTTTCCGCTTGCTTTCCTGATCGAAACCTAAATCGATTGTTGACTCATTAACACCCCCTACTGCATTTGGTTTCTGTTTCGAATTGTCTAATTATAATGAGGCACCCTTGAGATCACTGCTGTTCACTAATTTAGGTCAGCAGACCCCACAGTTAGAGAGCAAATACAGTTGATTACAGAAGCTGTTTCTGTGATTCTCATGACTTTGAAAAGCTCAATATTCTAAAAGCCTATTCCCTTTTGAGCAGCAGTGATTCACTCTTTAAAAAGTTTGTTGTTGCTTCCTTCTTCCTGCTAAAGAAAACCATTTTAGTCAGATCAGTTATCAGCAGTGGATTCCAGAGGATACCCACTGTAATAATAAAAAAGGTATATATACAGGGGTGTTCCCAGATTACAAATAGGTGATTTTTATGGTTGTCCCTTTTTTGTGTTTTCATCTTAATGTTTTTTTCAAGTTGTAAGTAACAGTTTTGCATTTATTCTATATAAATAAACTGCAACTAATGCTTATTACTTCAAGTTATTTTCCTAATTTAACTCTTTTTGGTATTAGATGTCAGACAATAATGGAAAAATGTTCCAAAGATATTCAGTTTATGATTATGTAAGACAAATCAGTTAATCAACTAGTAATGTCAGCCTAACAAATACACAATTTAATCAGTTGGTTATCATTGGAGCTGTAGAAACATGTATACCTTAAATACACTTGAAAAAGGCTTTGAATTTTGATTTCTGGATCTTAAAATTTGTGCAGAACGTAACGTCCCCCTATCACATTTTCCTCAAAAGTTTTGTTTGTCAACCTCTATTATTTTGATTAAGTAACGTAGCCTAAATAAAAATTGGAGGAACTGCCGTGGCCAAAAAGTACTGACTTGCTAGAAATTGTGTTCTAGAATCTTACGGTCATGTCAGGGTGGTTAATTTTGATAATTTATCCCAGGAAAGAATAGTTAAAAGTGGTTAAGGTGGCTTGTTATTGGATGTTTTCTTGGCCTTTTGGCCTTATCTGAGCTTTTATCCAGAGATCAAGGTTGTGTCCATGTAAATAAAAAGTGTAGTATATAGCAACATCATTATACTCTGATATACTATAATATTACTGTCAACTTTCTTCACCATTTTACGTTTTACCAGAAAACAGCGTCTCCACTTCGCCAATCTATTGTCATTCACTGTGGTCCATGTTAGTGACCATCTGCAAGTTACCTGTTTCAGTATGAATTGATTGATTATTCACAAAGCTCTAACTACTACAGGTGAGGTTTTAAAGATGAAACAATCTATATGGACATCACAATACAAATATAAATTAGCTAATTAAAGAAAAGTTTTTCTTTGCTATTTTTCTAAATCTAACCTTGATCCATTAAGTGCAGACTCATTTCTGTGACATTTGAAGACTGATAAAAGGCTTGCACATATCAAACAAGAACATTATTGCGGCAACAACGGGCATGTTTTTTGCCAACATTGTTTGTCTAAATTAATCTTAATGTTCCCAACTGTTCATTGAACTCTCAGAAAACACTTGGCTTGATTGTGCTTCATTAACTTCTTGTAGTTTTAGTTACCCGTGAAGTGTTAATTACAGGTTAACATTCTATAAGTAGCCAAGAATTTTAGTCACCTAACCACACCACGTCAAATTTTAAGTGTCAACCACAAAACGTTTTTGATTAGTTTCGATACATCTGGGCAACTGTTGAAAAATGATTCTCCTGTGCTTGCATGAACATATGTGTCCTCTCCCTTAGTTAATAGTGGTTCTGTCAAGTCAAATCACATCTGAAACTCAAGACACGCTGATACTGAGAAACTGAAAAAAGTAATTACATAGTAATTACTTACTACACAAAACTGACCATGAAGGGAAAAAAGGGTGTCATAAATGTATGTATGTCTTGCTGTTTGCAAACCTAGAAAGTGTTTTTCAGGGGGAGGGTTGACTGATCATGCATGACAAATGTATGACAAATGTAATTTTCTCTAATTTGTATAGTCTTATAATGTCAGATGTCCATATTAAACACGGTCAAAGTTCCAAAACTTGACATGAATATATGTAAAATGCTTCCTGGCTACTGTTAATGGTTGCTGCTAAGGTTGTTAATCATGTATGTCTGATCGTTTTCCAGCGTGTATGGATTTTGAGACATTAATATGTCAGGTAAAGAAAGGGAAAAGGAAGTAAAATCCAGAGGGACAGATTCTAGGAGCTGCTCTTTTAGAGAAGGGGAGACTGAGACAAGAGCTAAAACAGAGGCTGAACTGAGGGCTGCACAGATAGAGACGAATCAATTCAAAGTTTTTTTTGTTTTTTTTAACTGCAAATCATGCAAAGATTTGCCAGTGGAGCCTTAGAATAAAATAATAGACATGGAACTGTGCATGATACTGTGGTTTTTTTACAGAGAGTTTTACATGATGTGCACATGCAGTTTATTTTATAATGCCATGTACAATTAGTATCATGTTTAGTTAGTTACAGGCAGCTACAGTATGGTAATATAGTAAAGCAAGAATTTATAACATTTGGTGGAATAAATAAAACATTCTTCCTCTTACAAATGAAAAGTTGAACTCGTTAGCAATAAAATGCACATTTCATCACTACACTCAGGTGTTTTTGAGACACATTAGTCTCTTTTTTGAGTGACTTTTGTTTATTTCACACTGTTTTAGCATTTATCATTATTCTGCAATTATTCTGATTTCAGCAGATGTTACATATAGAGCTGCACTAATTAGCCAATTAATATTTTTGATAATTATAGAAATCCAACTATTTTGATAATCAATTGTTTTGAGCCTTTTTTAAGAAGAAAATGTCAAATTCACTGAATCCAACTTATAAAATTATTTTTTGGTTTCTTTAGTCTTCCATACTGGTAAAGTGATGGTCTTTGGGTTGTGGACTGTTGGTCTGGACAAAAAAAAATACACTTTAGGTGATTGACATTCCATACCATTTTATAACCCAAACCGCTAATCGATTAATCATTTCAATATTTGTTTATTAAAATGGTTATTAGTTGCAGCCCTGGTTACAGTTGTGTTCTAAATAATAGCAGTAACAATAAAGCGTAAAAGCCAAAATCCTTATTTTTATTTCAGTGCATTGGGCATACCATTTTATATCCTAAAGGCTGTTAAAAATATAATCAGTAAATAGCAGTGTCTGCATTTATTTTTTATTATTTTTTTTTTTTTTTACAAATATTTAATGCATAAACTGAAAGAAATTTCAGGATTAAGCATTCCTGTGAATCACTAAAGTCATTCGTATTTGTTATGACCACAGTTTCTGAATCCTGCTTCACATGTATTGCATGAAGTCAACCAACTTCTGGCTCCTATGATCAGGTATTTTAGCCACACAATTCCTCTAAATTTATTGGTTTTGCCTCAGAAATTCAAAAACAGCATTTTGCATGTCAGCCCATATGTTTTTTAATGTGATTAATGTTTAGGGATTGGGTTGGCCACTCCAGAACTTTAATTTTGTTGGTCTGGAACCAAGATGCTGCTGGTTTACTGGAATGGAAATGAAAACATTTTGTGGACTGATGAAAGTAAAATTGTTCTTTTTGGGTCCACAGACAGTTTGTCAGACGACCACCAAACACTAAATTTAAGCCAAAGCTCATTCTGACCACAGTGAAGCATGGTGCTGCAAGCATCAAGAGGATATTTCTCTTACCATGGTGTCAGGCCTATTTATCTCATACAAGGCATCATGGATTAGTTTGCCTATATCAGAATAGTTGAAGAAGTCATGTTGCCCTATTCCGAAGAGGAAATGCCCCTGAAATCAACTGGACAATGACCCCAAACACAACCATAAACCAGGAGCATCTTCGTTCCAGACCAACAAAAATTAAAGTTCTGGAGTGGCCAACCTAATCCCTTATTTGATATAGGGTTTAAAATGCAGTGTTCCAAATGCACGGAAATAAAAAAAATATTGTAAGGATTTTGGCTTTACTCACATTTTTAAACACACTGCTAATATATTGAACACAACTGTACATAGTCTCTTTAAATGTAAAGTCTGTTCTGTTTGAAAAATTTTAATTTATTTTTTTTTTTTTTTATCTCATTTAATTTTAAGTTTTAATTTCAGATTGTTATTATTAAAAACATTCGATGAAAGGGGAAAATCAAAAATGAAAATGAAAAACAATAAATAATACAACTTCTATAGGTCATCAATTTATAAACATTCTGTTTAAAAACAAAAAAAACAAGAAAGTTTGTTTTTTGTTTTTAATTACTTTTTTATTTTTAATCTTTTAATTTATGATTGTTATTAAAACAAGCCCATGAAAATGGGAAAAATCAAAAATGAAAATTATAAACAAAAACAAGAACAAACTAATAAGAAAATATAAATGATATCATCATTTATTTTATATATTTATGAAAAGACATGTCAGCTGACATGTTTTCCGAATCATTGTTCATATCAATATCTACCTCCCAAATCCAGTATGTACAGAAGTGTGTTATTGCATATTTCAGAGAAATCAAAGCAATACTAAATGAGAGAAATATTCTGCTCACATGTAAAAAGAAATAATAGGTAAGCACACAGAAACACTATATCCATGCTCAGTCAGATGAATCTTTTGTCTGCAGTTTTCTTTCTCTCTCTCTCTCTCTCTCTCTCTCTCTCTCTCTCTCTCTCTCTCTCTCTCTCTCTCTCTCTCTCTCTCTCTCTCTCTCTCACACACAGCGTGACTATTGCTATTGAGGCAACTGAGTGACACTCTCATTTAAAGGGCTTTATTCTCAAAAGGTGTATATGTCAAAGATGAGCTTTTATTTCCACTTAACAGGAAAGTGATTTTAACACACTGGTTATGCCAAGGTTAGACAAAGTGATCCAACTGTCATTCAAGAGAGAGGATGACATAAATTACAACATGTCAGACAAACTATGTTTAGATTTTTGTTTAAAGCGCTTTATTAGTGAGTGATAGACTCACAGGATGGTAAATATGGGTTTGGGAGACTATGCACACCAAGATACAAATATAAAACCAAAATGAAAGTTTTTTTCATAAAATATATTAGAAACATGTTTAATATATAAGCCTGTGTGATTTATCCATTCAGCTCTACCACAGCTCATAACACTTACATACAGTGGAGGAAATAATTATTTGATCCCTTGCTGATTTTTTTAAGTTTGCCCACTAACAAAGAAACGGTCTGTAACTTTAATGGTAGGTTTATTCAAATAGTGACAGACAGAATATCAGAAAGAAAATCCAGGAAATCACTTTAAATAAAAAAAAAAAAAACATGCATAAATTTGTGTTTTATCAAGTGAAATATGGCATAACATGGCTTAGTACTTCGTGGCAAAACCCTTGTTGGCAAAAACAGTTGTCAGACATTTCTAGTAGTTGATTACCAGGTTTGTGCACATATCAGGAGGAATCTTGGTCCACTCCTCTCTGCAAATCATCTCCAAATCCTTAAGGTTTCGAGGCTGTTGCTTTGCAACTTGAAGCTTCAGCTCCCTCCACAGATTTTCTATGGGATTAAGGTCTGGAGATTGGCTAGGCCACTGCATTACCTTAATATGCTTCTTTTGAGCCATTCCTTTGTTGCCTTGGCCATATGTCATTGTCATGCTGGAAGACCCATCCACGACCCATTTTCAGGGCTCTGGAGGAGGGAAGAAGGATGTCACTCAGAATTTTACGGTACATGGCCCCATCCATCAATGCAGTGAATTCGTTCTGTCCCCTTAGCAGAGAAACACCCCCAAAGCATGTTTCCACCTCCATGCTTGATGGTGTTCTTGGGGTCATAGTCAGTATTTTTCTTCCTCCAAACACGGCGAGTTGAGTTGATGTCAAAGAGCTCGATTTTTGTTTCATCTGACCACAGCACTTTCTTCCAAGACTCCACTGAATTGTTCAGGTGTTCATTTGCATACTTAAGACATCTGTACATCTCTTCTTGAGCAGGGGGACGCTGCGGGCACTGCAGGATTTTAATCCATTGTGACGTAGTGTGTTACCTATAGTTTTCCTGGTGACTGTGGTCCCAGCTGCTTTGAAATCATTAACAAGCTCCTCCTGTGCAGTTCTTGGCTCATTCCTCAAAAGAATGCATAATATATTAACTCAAATGTCTGTGTTGTGTTTTATCCACATCGAGGGTTGCAAAGGGGTGGAAAATTTCTGGGAAGTTAAGTTGGGGAATTTGTAAACATTTGAAATTGGAAACTTCTTTTCTGCTGAATATTATGAGCCTTAAGGAAATTGTTGACACTGCAATATGCTGCTGCTTCTTTGCAGCATTCTTCAGTCTTTCTACAATATTCACACATAGAAAAACATCAGCTTGAAATGTTTCCACACATCAGATGGTGAACGTGGCATTCTTCTGTAGGATAAAATAACAACAAGAAATATACCAGAAATATAAGTATAGCTAAACAACTGGAATGGTCTTAAAAATACTTAACAATTGATGTATAATGTGTATATGGTTACAGGGAAAAAAGGTCATTGAAATGAAAAAGAGCTTACATTTATGTGATTAAGGAGTGTACTTGAATTAAATCTCGTTGTTTTAGCCAAGATTATGCTACAATATATTTTCTCCTCCTATATTAAAGTTCTCAAGACCTTGAGCTGGGACCTTTCTGTGTGGAGTTTGCATGTTCTCCTGGTGTCTGTGTGAGTTTTCTCCGGGTTCTCTGACTTCCTCCCACAGTCCAAAAACATGAGGTTAATTGGAGACTCTAAACTGCCCATAGGTGTGGGTGTGTGAGTGAATGGTGTGTGCCCCACAATAGGCTGGCGACCGTCTGGGGTGTAGACCCCTGCAACCATAATGAGGAATAAGCGGATGTAGAAAATGACTGACTGACTATATTTAAGTTCCCTGTTAAGGGTCAACTTTAAATTTTGTAATTTTTTGATTTATTCCTCTTTATTTACATATAATCCTGTTATTTCCCATGGAAAGTTTCCAACTTTGAAAATTCCTGCAATTTGCCACCCTATCCACATCAAAATGCATCTTTTCCTGTTCTCCTTTTTTTCTTCCTCATTTTTATCTTTTGTAATTATTTGAACAAAACAATGTCAAATACTGATTAATTCTCATAAATATGTCTGTTATATCAGTCTCTGTAATAGATCGCTGAAGATGGCGATGTCAGTTATTAAATATTTTATAGTATAACCTGGTACATTAAAAGGCAGCGTCCATATTTAGTTTTAAAGATCTTCTATGCCTGGTGTGTGTGTGTCTCTGTAGATGGAGCGTCAGATCCTGATGCAGAACCAGATGAGAGAGCGACAGTTGGCGATGCAGATTGCCTGGTCAAGAGAGTTCCTCAAATACTTCGGCAGTTTCTTTACAGTGGCCACAGTGGGATTAACTGTAGGGTGAGTTTTGTATGTTTTTTTTATTTTGTATGATAATTACATATCAATATTATATTGTGTCTATAGGTCAAACAGAAAACTATATATCAAGACAGAAGCTTGAGAGAGGAGATATATTGGTATGAGTTTTGGTTATTAAAACCACAAACAATCTTTATATCATGAATAAAACCTAGGAAAAGTGCAAAATATGGGACTTTTTTAAGGTCCTGTTCACCCATGGGTCATTTGTTTATATCACAGTGACAGAGCAACCTGTATATATGAAGTGTGAGCCTCTCTGAACTCTGAAGTCTTCACAGCTTCAGTATTAAATCACAGTTTGTAGCCCAGTGGCCTTTACTGTATGACATTTTGAACTGTCAAGTTGAACCGTATAGTAATTTAACAGTTGCTCTCTTGTTAAAAGCCATAAGACACCTGCAGGTGGCACTGTGGCAAAATGAAACATGTACAATTCAATAAACTAGAATGATTCACTTGATATTTTACACAATTTATCCTTAAAATCTTAGTTATTATCCAAAAATCACATGCCGGTTTATTACTGTGTAGATAGTTACAGATCAAAGTTGTAATTTTCCTTTTTGTGTATGTTTAAGGGGAAAATTTTAAAATGTTTGTCTCTGTACTTTTCTTCAGTGCCGTCAAAAGAAAGAGACCAGTCCTGTTGGCTCCCATCCTTCCTCTTGGCTTTATATTTGCCTACCAGTTGGACAGTGCCTATGGGACATTAATTTATCGTATGAGGGGTAAGATAGCAATTTTATTTATCATTACACCCACGTAAACAAAGCCTTGATGTTGGCTAGAAAATATATGATTTGTCCCTTTGCATACAGCTTTCTTTTTGTCAGTTTTACCCTTTGTTCCTCATATCTTTCCTTCTACTGTCTGTCCTTTCTTTCTTCCTTCCTTATTTCTACCCTTCCCTCTTTCTTTACTTCTGTCCTTCCTGCTTCATTCTTTCTTTACATTCTTTCTCCCTCATTATATCCTCTATCCTTCCTTCCTTCCTTCCTTCCTTCCTTCCTTCCTTTATATTATATTATATTTATCATTATATCCCTCCATCGTCTATCCTCCCTTTCTTTACATCCTTCTTTATCACTATCCATCTTTCCGCCTTTCTGTCCTTCTATCTATTCTCCCTCATTGTATCCTTTATTCTTCTTTTCATCCTTCCTTATTTCTCTCCTTCCTCCCTCCCTCCTTTCCTTCTTTACTTCTTTCCTTCCTCCCTCTCTCTTTCTGTGACTAAATCAATACTTGGTTCCTCTTGTTGCTGTAGTCACACGCAGAAACTTTTTTTTTTCTTGAAATGCCTCTTTGTCAGAAATAGTTGCCACATTACGAGGGAATTGATTTTTTTTTCTGCATTGCTCCTCTAGGGGAGGCTGAGAGTATCATGATCTCTGAACCTGGCCGCCTAGAAATGCCCAACGGGATTCCAACATTTGATAACATAGAGAAGGCCCGCCGCAATAAAAGCAGCCTTGCTTCCTTCCTGGAGAGATGACATGTTGGTTTTATGAAATTTGTCCAGATGGTGCATTCACCATTGTTGCTTTTTGTTGATTGTGGTAAAACAGTCAAATACCAATGCCTTTTTTTTAAATTGGTGAGTCTATGGTTGCACTAACTCTATAACATGGACCAGTGTCTTGTATAATGATTTATAATATAATACTTAATAATCAGACAGGCTTTCCCTAAATTAAAACACCATCGTCACATGATATAAATCAGTAATTGTGTGTCAATTTTATGGATCCATTGTAACATCAATAACCTGCCTACCTACGAGAGAGAGAGAGAGAGAGAGAGAGAGAGAGAGAGAGAGAGAGAGAGAGAGAGAGAGAGAGAGAGAGAGAGAGAGAGAGAGAGAGAGAGAGAGAGAGAGAGAGAGAGAGAGAGAGAGAGAGAGAGAGAGAGAGAGAGAGAGAGAGAGAGAGAGAGAGAGAGAGAGAGAGAGAGAGAGAGAGAGAGAGAGAGAGAGAGAGAGAGAGAGAGAGAGAGAGAGAGAGAGAGAGACTCAGAGAGAGACTCAGAGAGAGACTCAGAGAGAGACTCAGAGAGAGACTCAGAGAGAGACTCACCTCAACAGAAACCACCGACAACCAGCCAGCGCCTTCTCTTTAGTTTTCAGTGGTGAAAGATGCTCTGGAGGTTGAGTCTTGCTGTGGCTGTGGTGTGTGCCAGTGGGATATGCGACAGCATGAAGGCTGACGTGATGAGCAGGCTGATTGCGCCGAGGGACTATGGTGTGAAACTTTGTGGGAGAGAGTTCATCAGAGCCGTCATTTTTACCTGTGGTGGATCCCGGTGGAAACGCTCCGCAGAGGGGGACTTGGGTGAGTTAAAATGGTAAAATGTGAAAGAATGCACATGTACTATATACACACACAAACTATATGAGAATGCTATATGAGGAAAAAGTTCTTAAAGAGAAGAACTTTTTCTAATTCCTGAATTTCTGAGAGTGTGTGTGTGTTATTGCACTTTAAAAAGTGAAGAATACCCTCATATAATAAAGTGGCTGACAAAATGTAATATTTTAGCAGAGATTATTAATTTATTAATATGATTTACTACTAATATGATTTCTAAACAAACAGGTCTACTTCTATTCATATTTTGATCTTTTTTACATGTTAGATGTGTTTATTGCACTTTAAAAAGTGAAGAATACCCTCATAAAGTAGCAGCCAAATTGTAATATTTCTGCAGTGATTCCTAAATATGACTTACTACTAAAATGATTTCTAAACAAAAATTTCTACCTATAGTCATATTCTGATCTTTGTTTGTTTTATAAATTATTAAGGAGCAGATTTTTTTTTCTAGACCCTTTCCAGTGGAGTTCCCTCAGTGGCGTTAGAGCGGAGAACAACCAGTACACCTGGCAACGTGGCTCAGAGCTCACAGAAAGTCGTCCTCTTCTCTATGTGTCCACCTTCAACTCCCTGGCGGACCTGCTGGCCCTTTACAGGGGGCTAAGAGACTGGCAGCAGCTGCTGGGTAACCCCAGCTCACCGGAGACGTCTCAGCAGCCCGAGGTTTTAGGCGAACAGAAAGGTGGCCACACCAACTGGATGGCTCCCAGCAGGAAGAAGAGGCACTTTTCTCTGGGCGTGGCAGGGATGTGCTGCAGCCAGGGCTGCACTAAGAATGATATTGGACGTTTGTGCTGAAGCAGGGAGGTGAGGGCGGGGGATCTTGGAAGAAAAGTAGAAAGGGCAGGTGAAAGCAAATGCATAAACATGTGATGGAACAATTTCCATTTGTAGAAAGATGTCAGAGGTAAATTCTGTAAATACATTTGCAGCTGTAGTTAGCTATTTTCTTTTATGTCTGATCGCACAGAATTTACAGTTATGTAATAACACTCATCACATCACTACAATTTCTCGCTTTCTTAATATTTTCCTAAATGTCCTTATTTTAACTGTTATATTATTTAAAGAAAAATGTTGTATATGGCATGTATTGTGTCTCCTTTCCTTGAGAATAAATTTAAAATAAAAATGTTAACATGAAATATTGAGCAGTATCATTTATTGTCACACCACTTTCAGGCACGATTTAGAGCAATAAATGTGCTCCTGTTCCTGCCTGCAGACTGGCACTGGCTAATGTAGCACATTAATGTCATGTAAGCTGCTGTGAAGTTATTGCTGACATTAGACCTGCATGATCATTTTCTGTCAACACCCTGAGGACACAACAGCGGGAGTAGATAAAAATGTTCTATTTGTTTAAATGCCCTCTGCACTTTTTGAAGATGTATGTAAAATAATAATAATACAGATTTCAGATTTTTTATATTTTGTCTTACAAAGCAATGGCCACATAACAGTAATAGTTGTAGGAGTTTAAAAAAAAATGAAAATGAAAAATGAATCAAATTGAAAATTAAAAAATATAAAAACACTTATTAGGGGGCGACATGATGGGGCAGGGGTTAGCGCTGTTGCCTCACAGCAAGAAAGTCGCAGGTTCAAGACCTCCTTGGGTCTGGGACCTTTCTGTGTGGAGTTTGCATGTTCTCCCTGTGTCTGCGTGGGTTTTCACCCGGTACTCTGGCTTCCTCCCACAGTCCAAAAACATGCTCAGGTTAATTGGCGACTAAATTGCTCATAGGTGTGAGTGAATGGTGTGTGTGCCCCATGATTGGCCGGCGACCATCTGGGGTGTATCCCTGCCTCTCGCCATAAGGTGCTGCAGCAGACCCCTGCGACCCTAATGAGGAATAAGCAGGTTTTTATTAGGCAGCAAAATTTGCTGTAATAGCTGACAATCTTAGTCAGAGCAAACAATACCCATTTATCAAGAATATATATATATATATATATATATATATATATATATATATATATATATATATATATATATATATATATATAATGATCAGATCATACTGTCCAGAGGTTTTGTTGTGTTTGTGTGTCAATGTGCGTGACCATTGATTTATTTATGGTG